>OU744724.1:56236076-56836076 GCA_916613615.1 Steromphala cineraria | reverse complement strand
AAGGAAAATAAAAGCTACATGGAATGTTTAGAAGAATGTTATGTTATTAGGTTATCTAAAATTAAAAATAATGTTTACATTCTCTGGTAGGTTTTTTAGTAATCGATTGATATTGCAGATAATAATAGGCGAGCTGACATATACTCTCCCAAAAAAGAAACACATATATAATTTTTTGAAGAATTTTTTACTTCACCTTAAAAACTACAAATGTCACAAAATGTCCATGGTATCAAAGCAAAAGTTTACATGTTTATAGACAAAGTGTATGCCAAGAGAAGAACACTAGTTCGAGGTATGTTTCCTTATTTTGTAAACCACAAGATGTCGTCAATGTCAGTGTTATGAATTCCTGCCATTTTCAAGAATTCTTGCTTGACGCCCCTTTGAAAATGAAATAACCAATTGATGGATTCCCTATAATTGATTTCTTTCGAAATCTTTCTGCAATGCAATGACCAGTCGTTTGTGTGTCTCAGGCGTATTATGACGTTGACATACACATTTTTTTCATTTATATCGTCGATGCTTTATTTGGCTTGAAATGTAGTGTTTGAGAAGTCATAAACAACTTCTTTACTTTAAATTGGCAGGATTATGAGCCACATGACGCTCTGTAAGTGAATTCAAGTTATCATACTCGAAACACACCCTTTGGTTTTAAATAATCTGATGCAAGTGACGTTCATGAACGTTATTGAAATTGTGATTTGCTTCTCAAATTCTTCAGAACCACAAAATAACCACAATTTTGTGTGGTGAATATTGAATCCCACACCATCACACTGTCTCAACAGAATCTGTGGACTTGTTGCATAAACTATGGGCAAAATTGTCCTTTTTATCCAAAGTCACGTTATTTTCTAATTGTTGTTACTGACAAATTTGTGCGTTTTTAGAAACCCAAAGTCTCCTAAAGTTTATTGGGTTCAAGATCTTGATTGTAAAAGGCCACTTCATAAGATTGAGTTCTTTGAAGCCACGAAAAACAGGGGCGATAACTGGCCTTCATAGTCGAATATCGACTTCATGGAAAGGCTTTTGTACAATTTGGTGGACTTTTGAACCCAAATCAGGGATGTTGAGAATAATTTGTATCTCTGTGGCAAGAGAATGAAGATGTAGAGATTATGGTGGGTGTTATGGTGGCAACTCTTTGATGCACACATCTTTAGCTTTTTTTGACCGGAAGTGGCCAGTAGGAAGGAACCAATAATTCGCAAAAGGACGATGATTAATAGTCTGATGCCAGACTAGTGTGAATCATGAAACTTCGGTTTCAATTTCCCGCTCAACAACCTTTTCATTTCCAACACCTTGTCGATGCATAATGCTAACCTTGGTTCCATTTAAAATTGAAAAACATAAATCTAGTGTAAGAACTCTTTGATCCACAGGGATTACTTATTTGGAATTTTGGGATTGTGGACTTTTAAAGAAAGCAGATGCAATGTATGAACTGGCAAGCACAACAACAGTCGCTTATCTGAAGAAAGGGGAACGCCCTTGGGTGAGTGCGGGTAAGGGGGTCGAGCTTAGAAACCAAGTGACATCTGCAGGAGCTCTCTTGATTAAACAATAGATGTACCTCTTTGTTCCTTGTCCCATACAGTGTACCCGTTATTTGACAATAAATGCTTTTTGATATCAGAGTAATATGTTTATAATTATTCATTTCTCCCAACAATGCAATATGAATTATAACCTACTTGTCAAAAGCCTTTCTCAATTGTTCCAATGCATCTCATGCGAAAAATTAAAAATGATGCATGAGTGCTGTAAACTTGAATGATTGTATTGTGAAATAATTCGGTCCCTGAACGTTGCAAAAAGTAATGTTGTTATATTGTATGAATATTCATAAAGCGCTCATATCCATTCACTTGTGGTTGCTCAAGGCACGTTCAATGTTTCCCCTGGCCAATGACATTCTTTCACCATCCGATCATTTTTCCAATTCAACTCCCTGGGGAGTATTCAACCGACAACCACATATGTGGCGCTCAGGATAGGGATGATTTTATGCTTAACAGGGTACATGTTCACAGCTTGGTGAACTGAGACACAAAGTCACAGCAGTTTGTCCAATACTGCTGAACGCTGATAACCGACAATTCGGCCCCACAATTAAAATTGTTGCTGTTAATTCTTAGACTACACATCTTGATTTAAAGCATATCATAATTAAATACGCTATATCATAACGTTAACACTCTTACATAGCAAATGTGGTACTTCATTCACTGTAGTGTAGTTTATCGCTTCCAGTTTTTAAAAAAAATCAGAACTCTAGATTAGATGCATATCTGTGTATAATACGATGATAAATTCAGCTCATACACATCGATGTTGATTTAAGAATATCATTATAAAATACATTATATCAGTGTACTGTTATGTTATTGATGTGGTAGCACTTTTTTCTTAATATCATGAAAATAACTATGATTGGTACCAGTCGTTGAATCATGCGTTTTCATTGGTTGAGAGTGTTGACAGCTGATGTGGTAAACATCTAACAATTTAATGTCTCAAAATTATGTTAACAACAAGTCAGTGTTAAACCATCAGAAATGGCTTAGTTACATTCTAACATTTCTTTACTTTGAAACAAAAAGTGTTTATGAACCTAAAAACAATTTAGTTAAGTTAGTTAGTTTAGGTATTTCAACTAGTTAATAAATCATTACTCAGTACTAATTTCTAGCCGATTTGACGACTTAAAACATGATGTTAATCAGTTAGCAGTGGCAGTTTGAAGAAGGGACGCTTGAATGTACTTTGTGCCTATGGAAAACTAGAGCTTTTCTAATAGATGATACGTAATATGATATCAAATATAACTTTTGTTGGGGGAAATGGTTTCTACATTTCATCTTAAACAAAGACATTTACACTAGTGACACTGACTCCTACCTCACAAGTCAAGTAACATAAGCAATGTTGAACATTTTGCAAAGAAATGTATTTGATTACATTTTGAACCAAGAGAAATGCTTTACGGTGTATGGCATCAGAATAGTTTTGACTGTAAGAAAACCCATCACATTGTAACTTGGCTCAACAATTACTAATAAACCCACGAGTGATTTATCAAGCGTGCATTTGATCATTGTATTCTGTTCCATAATCAGATTGAAGAAAATAATTACATGGATATAAATCCTCCTCAGTATTTTCAGATTGATTTGAGGTTTCAGAATATGACATCATAGTTTTGGAGATACGATGTCAATTTTGTTACGACTGACACATAGGGAAACGTGGGGTGGAATACATAACCATTCTGCACATATAAATTATCAAAAATTAACAATGTTTTGTATCACATGATTTTTTAAACATCTGTGCTACCTGAAAATAAATATTTGAGCTTTTAGGCTCTGACTGAAGGCAGATCTCCCTAATTAAGTTCAAACAACTTTTAAAAGTTAAAGACAGAGGTTTACACGGAATTTTTCCGCAACTAGGATCCTCTACTGATTTTAGAGATAAAAACATTTATGATAAAGATATTTTAAACATTAAAGGGGCATTAGCTCGTTTTTAGGGGGAATATAAGGTGATGTCAGGAAAATGAAAATTAATGGTTCCAATTGAAAGACAGAAACTAAATGGAGCGGTAATAATTCAAATATATAACATAAATGTTAGCCATGCGATTCATTTTTCTTTCACAAAATGAATTAAAGGTGATCACACAAAATGGCCGACAATGGATTTTATGTGAATCGTCATTCTTAATTCTCTGACTATGGATGATTGGCTTGTGTGATTATATTTTTGACAATGTCAAAATAATACATTTAACATTAACTTACAATTTTTAGTGAATAATTTAAAATATAAAATTACCAAAAAACGTGAAACTGTCCCTTTAACAGATATCTGAAAATAAAATAAAATTTGTAAAATGTGCTGTACATCTACCGAATACCCGCTTTAGATCCCTGGTATAATACGTGATACAATCTCTTTGAGCATATGTCCAACAAAAACAATCTACCTAAGAAGCGAAATCCCTCTGTTCAAACTGTGGAAATTGTTAAAGACCCAAGCTTTCCTTTCTTAGCTATCAAAAGTGTAATATCTCAGGTTTTGGAAAACTTAATTACCTCCGATTACAACATTGGCAACTGTTGAATATAACTAATAGTATTTCTAAAACTTCTTATCTTACACCAGATGTTTGTTTATTCTCACCAAATCTTTCAACCTTATCAGTTGTCATACAGGCCACAGTAAATGTTGGTAATGGTTTGGGTTACTCTTTCTCTTACAACTTTACTTTTCACAACTGCCTTGTCTGCAATTACGCCAACTAGCAAGGATGTTGATATTATAAGCTTACAAGAACATATGAAGAAAATGGACGCTGTACTTCAAGAAGTTCAGTCTCATGCTCAAGCTCAGGAACAGAAATACTCGGCAGTCCTGTCCAGTGTTCTCTCTCAGCTTACACAGACTACCGAGGAACTAAGTGCAAGTAAAAACATCACTGAGGAACTGCAGCAGAAGGTCGAGAACTTGGAGGAGGAGCTGAGGAACGTGAAGGAAATAAACAACAACAGAACTCTGCTGGACAATGGGACAGCAATTAAGTCAAGTAAGTCAATAAACAACAAAACAAAGCATTAAACATCCATCATGCGTTGTCCATTCATAAACCTTTCCTTTTTAAAAATCACTAACATTTGCAAATTCTACATTGAACATTGAAGCTTTTCCGATCTGGAATTCGTAGCGAAAAGAAATTCTCACCTAAAACAAAATGACAAACACGTAACTCAGTCAATTTGATGTTTTATTGTCATCTTGTGATTTGCTAATCATTTTAGTATTCTTTCTTAAACAATACAGGCTATTTAGGATATGATTAGATATGAGATCAAAATTGAGCGAGTCAAAATCAAGTAGATTACTGACCTCAAAAGGCTTGATAACTCGAGTTGTGAAGACTGAAGAGCCACGTATTCAGATGTGAACAAATATTCCTGATATCTTTTATAATCTTTCGAATTTTGAAAGAACAAGTTAAAGTCATTAACGTCATTTGATTGCTTTACCAACCAATGACGTGTTATAATATCTTGGTCCTCAACGGAATGAAAAACTGCCTAATTTGCATAGAAATTTAGAATATGCGTAAAATGGTATCAACAAGGGAGCCATTTCCAGTTATTTGTTCACGTTCAGTATTCTCTTAATGTCAACATAATTGTGGTTACATATTAAGATGAATTTAATGTTGTGTTATCCAAACTAAAATGAAAACGTTTTGGTTACGAATTTACTATATCCAGCCGTAGTCTGCTTACACACTCTATGTAAAGACAGATGGCAACGAGTGAAAAGGAAAATAACAGCTACATGGAATGTTTAGAAGAATGTTATGTTATTAGGTTATCTAAAATTAAAAATTTGTTATATGATGGACGAGTGATCTGTCTTCTGATTGGTCGAGGAAGGTGGTCACTGACAATGATCAAACCTTATGTTGACCGCGGGAAACGTCACGCGAGGTCAACATAACAATCCAATGACCTGGAGCTAAAAATAGATGGCCACTAAAGGAGCGCCGTAAAGAGTTGCTTCCGAAAAAACTTAAAATAATTGAATAGTTTTCAAAATAACTGAAACTTTCATAAATCATATAATAAAACAGTTGTTGACTTCAGTTATCGGTGAATCCAATGGTTTATTGACCTCGGAAACTTATGTTCACGTCGGGTGTCGCCTCGGTAAACATAACTGTTCCGAGGTCAATAAACCATTGGATTCACCTCAACTGAAGTCAATAATTGTATAATGTTTACATTTTCTGGTTGATATAATGTTGGGTTTCTTAGTAATCGATTGATATTGCGGATAATAATAGGCGAGCTGACATAGTACGCAAAAATGTGAAATCTACTCAATGACATCACAATTCACTAGCGCACACTCTGGTTGTAGAAAGTGACTTTCGAAGATAAAAACATCAACATATCGTGATTCTTAAGCATATTCTCATATCTCATTGTAGTTACCGATTGATACAAATTATAGGTGTTTGAAATAAAATGCGGTGACAGAAACATTAAAATACTTTATGTCCCTTTAAGAAATGGTGATCAATTAAAGTTTTTTTTAAAATGATGATATTGCATAGAATATCTTTCACAGTTTAAGAAACCTTTGGAAGGCAGCTGTATATCATTGTATGATGTCTGACGTCCTGCTGGCAGTCAATTAACTTTTCCCTTTTCTAAAGAGTTTTTGAGAACCAATGACTTGAAAAACATAAATCTAGTGTAAGAACTCTTTAATCCACAGGGATAACTTATTTGGAAATTTGGGATTGTGAACTTTTAAAGAGCAATGCCATTAGTACATTTCCCTCTTCTCCTAAAGTCCTAGGAAGCTGAAATATTTTGTGCAGACTCCTATCACAATAGGCTTTATCATAACAAAAATTGGTCCAAAATATAGACCACAGATGCCAAAGGTGAAATAACCATTTCTTTAATTAACCTTTTCCCAAGAATTCAATGGGCAATGGGGATCACGAGAGCTTATACCCTCTGGAAATACTTTACATTTGGTTGATTATTCAAACGATTGAAATGCATGTAAAGGTAACTCCTTCATATCATGTCAATGAATTGCCAATGTGGTGTAGAATGTAAATACATGATATTTCCACTAAAATACAATCCATTTAAACACGCTACGATACCCAGCAAAATTGGTTGTATACGTTGTTTGATTGATGCACGCTGCCAATGGTGTAAAACAATAACTCATTCAATTGTTGTTTGATTATAATTTGATGTCTTTTTCAGAATACAATGATGTTGGTTTCGAAGCTCACCTGTCTTATGGATATAACGTCTCAGCGTCCGATAAAATTGTGTTTGATAAGGTCACCTACAACGAAGGAAATGGATACAACAATACTACCGGGTATTTCATCGCTCCCGTGGCTGGGACCTATTTATGTTGGACTAATATCGTATACAGAAACATAAACAATGGTAAAAGCATTGTTTTTTTTATTGAATCGGTTGACAGAATCTTTGGCCGCGCCTATGGGAAACCAGATGCAACATATGAAACTGCAAGTACAACAACAGTCTTCTATCTGAAGAAAGGGGAACGCGCTTGGGTCAGTCCTAGTAAGGGGGTCGAACTTAGATTTCTCTTGTCATCTGCAGGAGCTGTCTTGATTAAGCAATAAAAAGTATGTCTCTGTTCCTTATGAACGTGTAATTCGGAAAATAAATGCTTTTGGTGTATTTCGCATAGTGTTCTGTATTCTCCCAACAACACAGTAAGTGTACACTATTGTGGATGGGGCCATTAGCTTTGATCAACGGTTCAAATGTATTTTATGCCAAAAACATTAAAAGGTTTTGTAAACACATAAACTGATGTATTGTGAAAGAAATTTGTCACTGAATTTTCAAAAATTAATCAGAATGTAGGGTGTATCAGCGTATAATATGCTGATAAGTTCATAAAAAAACATCAATTTTAATTTTAAGCATGTCATTATCAAATACCCTACATCATAAAGTAAATACTCTTACATTATTAATATGGTACTGTATTCACTGTATTGATTTAATCGCTTCCAGTTAATAAAGTTAAGAGTATTGATAACCTCAATTCACTGTGATGCGGTAGCATTTTCAATATCATGAAAATAGCCATGATAGGTAGTCATTGAATCGTGCGTTTTCATTGGTTGAGAGTGTTGATGTGTTAAACATCTCACAATTTATGTCAAAACAAATCAGAGTGAAACAATCAGAAAAGGCATAAGATTTCTTTACTTTGAAACATAAAGTGTTTACCCTTTACACCCCCTGGGAAGTTATTGCCATTATTTTAGTTGAATGTTATATGCCGTGAGCTCCATCCGCGTAGGTTGGTTATCTCATAACCACCTTGGTTGGTTATAAGATTGTAAACAATCGCAAACATTTGGACTTGTAAAATTTGGATTTTTAATCAAGTTAAGATTTATGAACAACGAAAGTGGGATTCGAACCAGAGACCTCTATGTTGTCAAACAGCGCTCTTACCTGTTGAGCTACCGAGGATCCATGCCAGTTTATGTAAATTTGTGTGTGTCATGTTTGGTTTTTTTATTTTCCCTATAAATATATATAAATATCTTAATGTAAGGAATCAAGTTTTTAGTTCTAAAGCCTAAGAAATGGGTATTGTAAGTAGCCTAAAATAGTATTCTTATCAAGACATATATCAAACCCCAAAATGGATCACTAAAACGTTGGAACACCATAATAAAATAGTTTTCATTGTAAGAAATCAAACGTTTATTCTAAAACCCTAATCTGAGGATATTTCAAATATTTTTTCTTATCAGGACATAATAAACCCGTGAATGATATCAGTAAAACGTTTTCAAATTAACTTGATATAAACAAATTAAGTTGAAAAGATTGCAGGAGTTTACGCGAGAGTGTAAGTCAAATAATAACCTGTTTGCCTTGGGTAATGGAAATAACCTCGCGAGGGCGTACCATAACCCCTCCGTACTGGGTTATTATTGACTACATAATTTGAATACTATAAAGTGTATGACAACAGGATAATTAGTAGTTTTGACTGTAAGAACACCTGTCACATTGGTACTTGACTCAACAAATACTATCAAGCTCTCAAATGATTTTGTAGCAAACATACATTTGTTCATTATCAAGAACATCATTAATACGATTGATGAAAAATATCTCTAGGTATTTTCAGATTTAAAAAAATAAATGTTTTAAAATTTAACTGAAAAATAGAGCTGTGCAATTTTGACAAAATCAAAATGTATTCTATTATTTAGTTACTAGACTTTAGCCTGTTTGCCATATAACATTTAATTGACTATCATTGCTTTTACAGAATCAGCTCAATATTCTTGAAAATTATTCCAATAAATGGAAACTATCCATGAATTTAGATAAAACTAATATTGTTATATTCAGGAGGGGTGGCCCTGTTGCAACAAAGGAGAAATGGCTCTTTCAAGGAAAACCAGTCACTATTGTTAAACAATATAAATATCTTGGTATTAATTTTTCCTATATGATGAATCTCAAAACCTGCGTTAATGATTTATATTTACGTGCAAATAAAGCTATGATCTCAATTTTATCTATATCGAATGAATGTGGAATCTTGAGTTCAAATATATTTTTCAAAATGTTCGATGCCCAAATGCAACCCATCTTACTATATGGGTCGGAAGTGTGGGGATTTCAACGATACGATTGCTTGGAGAAATTACATCTTATGGCATGCAAGAAGTTATTATCCTTGGACCTGCCACTCCAAATTGTATGATTTATGGTGAATGTGGGAGATTCCCTATTTATATTAACTCTCAAATACGTTGTCTTAAATACTGGTTCAAAATTCTCACTATGCATGATGGTCGTCTTCCAAAAATATTGTACAATATGATGATTCATCTAGATGAGATGGGTAAAGTGTCTTGGGCAACACATATGAGAAATCTTCTGTTTACTTACGGTTATGGGTTTGTATGGTTAAACCAGGGTGTTGGTGATGTAAATATGTTTTTAAAAGGCTTTCGCAGTCGATCTGTAAATATGTTTTCTCAGGATTGGCACTCAACTTAGAAAGTAGCTCCCGATATGCTATTTACAGAACCTTTAAAACTCTAGTAGAACCCGAATTATATTTGTCCAAAATTTCATTTATGCATAGTAGAAACACTTTTGTCAAATACAGAATGGGCTTACTAGACCTAATGATAAACAGAGGCAGGAAAATGTCCATTCCCAAACATGAAAGATTATGTCCCTTATGTAATTCTACAGTAGAAGACGAAATCCATTTTACGTTTGACTGTCCATCCTATCAAGATTTACGAAACAAATTTTTCCCAGAATATTATTTATCGAAGCCATCATCAATAGCATTTACCGCGATACTACTAACTAAAAATGTCTCCACATTATGTAATCTAGCTCTCTTTGTTAAACACGCACTTAAACGTCGCAAAGAGAACTTACAATTGCTCACTTTGTCATGTGATCTGTAATAATTGCTGTTTACTTGAATGTAACTCTCTTGTATATGGGCCGGTAGCCTAAAATACAATAAACTTTTGTCTTGTCTTGTCTTGACTCATTCCCACTGATGTAATGAAACATCATTACCGAGAAAATCAGAGTTATCCGCCCCGTCACTAGTCCACTCCTTTAAGTCCTTCTTGGTCTGTCTATCTGCTTCTTTACAGAGTATTCAGTCGGTAGTGTGCCGGAAGAAGGCCAAGAAACGCTCCAAGGCGCCCACGCCTCCTCCCTTCAACCACAAGCCGTTTAAGTATGATGTCCTTGCGTCCGTCAGGACTATGTTGAGGGAGTTTGGCGCCAAGGATCCTCCGGATCAGCGCGAGACGGACGTGCCGTTGGTACCTCCAGTGGCGCCTCCCGTTAGGAAGGCCCGTCGTGTGACGGTAGTGTCCCCACCCTCCTCGCTGCCTGACTTGTCTGTGCCTTTCTCGCCAGAGCGCCAGTTGGAGGACAGAACCGGGGGGGATCTCCCCTCTCGTGTTCCTCCGTTGTCCTCTGCTGGCGGCAATAGGAGGAGGAGGCGCCGGATCAGGCAGAGAGGATGGCGGCCATCGCTGACTGGTGCCAGGTAGCTCTGCAGGAGGTGGATGAGGAGTGCTCATACTCCAAGCAGGCCCGTCTAGAAACTTTCTGTCAGGAGGAGGAGGTGGTGAACCCTAGCAGCGTGCGGTTTCCGCCTCACTGCCTCCTCCTGGCAGCTGGGAAAGGTTTTGACACTCAAGTGTCGTTTGCAGCCCCGGGCCGTCTTGTCCTGCGGTGATCTCAGATCGTCAGAGGGCGGAGCTCCCGGTCGCCTCATCTCCTATTTTGCTTTCTCCCCCCACCTTGAATGAGGACATCAAGCGCGTGGTGGCTCCAGGAGTCAGTCACCCGATCTCCGATGGCCACTTGTCCCATCTGGATAAGGAGGCTAGGAGTATCCTGGGCGTGGCAAACTCAGTCGCCCACTCCTGCCAGGCCATCGCCGCCTTCTCCAAGGAGGCGGGGATGGAGAAAGGTGCAAGGCACTGTATCGGGGGTTCGGTTCCGTGGCAGGGAACCTAGCTCAGATTAAGCTGAGTGCCTCCTGCATTTCGGAAGGAGTCACCAACCTGAGGTGGGACGGTTTCCTCTCGTGCACTAATCTCCCGACGGAGATGCGCACCCGTCACAGGAACACTCCGGGAGCGTTGGCGACGCTCTTCGATGGGTTCGGGAGACGACGGGTTCGGGAGCCAATGCTTCCCGTCAATTCTTTCCAGGCAAAGAGATTTTTTTATCTCTCTGTTCAGGCGTCTGGGTTGGCTAGTCAACCTGGACAAATCGGACCTAGTACCGACGACGTCACTCGTCTTACTAGGCATCTTGCTGGATACGGCGCAGGACAAAGCCTCCGGCAACCCCCCGCCAGGAGCCAGTTGTACGTGGACGCCTCCACTCATGGGTGGGGCGCCGACTGGGGACCGATCAGACGGCAGGCGTGTGGTCGCCGGTGCAATCCACGATGATGACGCCTCACTCGTCGAGGTGGACATCTCGACACTGACAGATAAATTTGGTTATTTTAACGGTGTATAGTGTTTTGTGGTGTTTTAATTAGGGGTAGTCGGCCGCGAGATGTCAGACAATGTCCCGTTTAGAACGGTCGCTCGCTAGGTCGCCGACCTTTAGATCAATCTTGAGAGTTATCGGTGGAAGCGACGAATTCTACCCGCCGCCTACAGTGGTATCAGGCTAAGGTCACTTGTCGGAGGTTAGTAACTAAATAATACTACATTTTTTATTAAACGTCATTATTTTTACTTACCGTAGACAAGTGACCGTCGTCACTCCCGCCCGCCTCCACTCTTACGTATCCGTCGTTAATTGGGACTCCTAGGTAATGTGAATGAATCTAATTGGATGACAGGTCACGCCACCTAGTGGACTAGTGACGAGGCGGATAACTCTGATTATTCTGGGTAATGATGTTTCATTACATCAGTGGGAATGAGTCGATTACATGTTATATGGCTAACAGGCTAAGGTCACTTGTCTACGGTAAGTAAAAATAATGACGTTTAATTAATAACATACTATTATAATATGACATATGCAATAATTTTACAATAATTAACAAACTTTTGTTAAGCAGCTGTGACTAGTGGTTTGTGAGCTTTGCTACCCTTCAGCCCCGTTCCTTCAATTTTACAGTAGTATAATTTTGAGGTGGAAATCTTAAAAAACCTAACAAATTAGAAATAGAAAACAAGGCAATTATTAGCAAGATGAGAATGTTTTAGCTGAAATGCTGCAAATAAATCACTCTTTGAAAGTCGTGGGCAGTATGTACACATGGCTGGAGATTAAACGCTGGTGGACTTGACAAAACCTACAAGAATTGTCTCGAGATAACTGCTGACTGAAATGGTAACAAGACAAGCTAGAACTCTGATTAGAGAGCACTGCACTAGGTTTGACGTTAAGATCAAGCAAACTTTGATACTAAGATTATGAGATATTATCGATATATTGGTATATGAAATCAGAAACATGATACGTATCAGATCAAACTCCTGAAAATATTGATATATTGAATGTTTAAATAAACAATATCTATCTAAAATTGAAAAAGAATGCAACAAAAGGAAAAACCTATCAATTCAGCGAACTTCATCACAGATAATTGCTAATTTAGATGCAAGTATATTGAAATGTGTCACATCAACATATGTGGCCACATTTAATCATTGAACTGCGATTATCAAACTATTCAGATTATTTACTATCAAAGGTGTAATGTCTCAGGTTTTGAAAAACTTTGATTGCAAACCTTCAACTGTTGAATACAAGTATTAACATATACTATTTCTAAAAGTTCTTATCTCACAGCAGATGTTTGCTTTCTCTAACCAAACCTTTTATGTTATCAGTTGTCATACTGGGCACAGTAATAGTTAGTCATGGTCTGGTTTACTCTTACTCTAACAATGCTTCTTTTTACAACTGCCTTGTATGCAGTTAATCCAACTAGCAAGGATGTTGATATTACAAGCTTAGACGAACACATGAAGAAAATGGACGCTGTTCTTCAAGAAGTTAAGTCTCATGCTCAAGCTCAGGAACAGAAATACTCGGCAGTCCTGTCCAGTGTTCTCTCTCAGCTTACACAGACTACCGAGGAACTGAGTGCAAGTAAAAACATCACCGAGGAACTGCAGCAGAAGGTCGAGAACTTGGAGGAGGAGCTGAGGAACGTGAAGGAAACCAACAACAAAACTTTACTAGACAACACAGAAGCAATGAAGGAGTTCGCCGAGTTTAAACAATCACACAACAAAACTTTGCTAGACTATACAACAGCAATGGAGGAATTGGAAGAGTTGAAAAACTCCCACAACAACACTCTACTGGAGTTGAAGGATCTGAAACAATCACACAATCAGTCTCTTTTCGAGTTGGAGATGATAAAGAATGAAGTAATATCTGTACAACAGGACTTTAAAAACTGCAGCAGTAGCCTTTCCGAATTGGATTTATCTATGAATGGACTCTCGCAACTCAAAACAACACTCGCAGAGATCGTGAAGAGGATAAATGGGACTGATAACATTCAACCTACTGGTGACAAATGGCGTAAGTCTTTTAAGCTTTGCCAAGAATATAATTCTATGTTTTTGGTGGTCATTTTCAAACAAATGAATAAAATCCCAGAGCATGGGTTAACTTTTTATTCCCAACCGTAAATGTTGATACAATGTTTACCAAACAGTCATCAGTCATCATTCTTCCCACTTTGCAAATTTTGGTGATTAACTTGTACTAAATCTAATTACATCTCACTTAGACATCGGTGTCCATGGCAACCATTCATAAAAAGCGCCCTGTTCATTATTGATATCGGAAACTTTTAGGTAAAAGGATATCTAATGCAAGGACACATTTATAAACCACATTGACATAAAAATAAACTGAAATAAATAAAATTCAAATCAAATACGCTGATACGTAATTGGATTTTTAAATGAATAATACATTAAATCTGAGCTATGTTTGTTACGCAAATTATTAAAATACATTTTTATTGGAAATCCAAGGGAAATTGACCTTCAGAACAAGGCACTCTCGAAATACAACTGTCTATGGAGACACTAATTATGCGTCTTAGGTCTTCAAAATCAAAAATGAAAGGGATAACCTGTGAAACTTGTCTTTAAGCCGCCGCATATTTATGGATTGCACGAAGTTTACTTTAACTTCGTGCATTGCACTTTGACCAGTAAGAAGCACGTGATCCCACACCTTTATAGTACTGAACATTTCATTCTAAACCAGTGAAGAGGCCCTTGAAGGGTTGTAGGAAATTGATATTACATTCAAAACATTTAATTCTGTGATTGAGTTAATTTTGGTTAAGTGAGATATTAGTCACTTACTAACATAGTTTATGAGATGTATTGGATAATGTCCTCCAGCCAGACCTCGGCTACGTCTCTGACTGTCTCTCGACAAAGTGTCCCTGCCATTATCCAATACATCTCGTAAACTATGTTAGTAACTATTATGTACACAACACAGTTGAAATATAAATATTGGTGTATGGTTGAGCTATTGTTAAAATATCTTGGTTTAAATTAATGTAGGCATTGGTTTAAAAAATATAATTTACTCTATCATAGCCCCTACCATATTTAAATGTTGTCAATATATTATAAAGTAGGCATGTTTATTGACTTTCCCGTGGAATATGGTCTTTGTTGATGAACATCTGTGTTAAATCAAAATTAATTTTGGAATATGTTTTTAACAAAAACAATTTGGTTTCTCAAAACCAAAACCCATAAAAGTACTCTTTGAACGATGATTTAGTGTTTGTTTCTATTTCTAAAAAGATATTAACAACTCGAAATATTGGTAATTGAAATTCTTATAATTAGTTTCTTCAACTGTGTATGTATGTTCATTTGCCTGGCAGCTTTTCCTGAATGGCAATCATGCTGGGAAAGTACTTACGTGGTTCTTGATAGTTACATTCAAACGGGAGCACCTACCTGGTATAATGCAATGCTAAAAATAATATATGTTGCAGCATAAACTCAACAGATATCATGTATTCAACCTGTTTCTGCGAGAATAATTGTTTATCTGATAATATAAACTAAGGTAAAGTTATGTCAATTCAAATTAAATTATACACCACAAAAGATAATACAATGACAATATTAAACAGAATTTCGATTGCTTTTTTTAACGATCTCTTCACTTCTATTTCAACATGGCATTATAGGGCTGCTGGATTTTCTGCTTATGTGGCCAGTGCGACAACAATTATGCCTTCAGGGAACGTTGTATTTGATATGGTCAAATACAATGAGGGAAATGCATACAACAAAGATAATGGATATTTCACTGTTCCCGTGTCAGGAACCTATATGTTTTGGACGAATATAATATACATAAGTAATCACACTGGTATTGGGTGCATTATTCAAACAACGGAAAATATCTTTGGCTTCGCATTTGGTATGGCAAATGAGTACTATGGAACAGCCAGTGAAACCACCATTGTTAATCTGAATAAAGGGGAAAGGGCTTGGATAAGTTGTAATAGGAAAGGAGATGTGCTAGGCGTTCACTCGTCTGCAGGGGCTGTGTTGATTAAATCATTCTAATTAACACATATTTCAAAGCATTTGCGTAACTTCATATTTATCAAGGGAAACTGACAGTGGGTTATTCGGTCGGTGGGTTGGTGAATTTCAGCCATTTTATTTAAACGTCTTTCTTAAGCTGAAGCAAAATACCTTTCAATTCGGGTACTTCTCTATCTGTTAGATGGTATAAATGTAATTGGCCTGTGACATAGAGAGTGATACAAGGAATTTGTATTGATAGATTACATGGTATGAATAGAGATACATGGATACACATGAAAGATAGCGATTTATTCTATTTCAAATACTTAGTTCGTAGTCATCAATTTAAAAAAAATAAAAATAAAAAAGGGGAGTATATCAAGGATCACTTGTCACTTCTTTATTTTTTATTCTTTGTAGATAGAATTTTTAAAATGACATTTTAATGTACTTACACCCCTTCTCTCTTGTGGCACAGAGAGCCTAACACGGCTTTTGTCTTGATAAATTAAAGGGTATTAATTGAGCAACATTGATACACAGATGTTGAAAGATAGGGATTTACATATATTCTTTAATACAAAGTTCATAACTATCGAATACAAAATCTAAATAAAAAAGGAGAGTATATCAAGGATCACTTGTCACTTGTTTATATTTTAGAATTTTAAAATAGGATTTTGTTCTATCCTTACACCTCGTCTCCCCTCTGCTTGTACATTCTGTCCATTTTCTAAAGATCTGGGATATACTGGACGTGCATATGGGTCAGCACATTGTAATTCAAGAAACACATTGTTACAAATGAACAGATTTTTAATGTTTTATGTGGGTTAAAATGTTTTATGAAAGGACAATATATTTGAGGAATAAAATATATGTTAATCTTGTTCATCATTACTTTCTTGTCACGCATAAATGTAATGACAAATAAATAACTAGGACAGCTGAGGCAGTACTTAGGTCTTCTAGACTTCCTCTTTGACCTTCACATGCATTTTTATCGGAGAGATAATGAGTAAGTGCCATATTATCAAAGAGGCCAAATTCCAAATGACATTCAATGTTAAAGGTTTTTAAAAACGAAAGCAATGACATTATTCTACAGAAAATTTTATTTTCAGGACCATAAAAAAATATAATGGAATTATCTGTAAGTGAGAGAAGTCTGTAACTTAAAACTGGCTTCTCCTACTCGATGTTTGTCTTTCAAGCTACTGTGCTATCAACTTTTGAGTGATATAGTGCAGTATAACAATGTTGTACTGAAACTTGTAAATGTTATCATTGGCGAACAGAATGCAAGAAATAGATTATAAAATGACTTTTCCTAACAGAATTCTACTCCTTTGACTGTGAGGAGTAAAACTCCGGTTTTCAAGATTTAGTCAGGATTTACTTTTTGTTGACATTTTTATTCCGAATCTTTAAAAAAAATATTAAGTTTCTAAGTGCATTTTGAAAAAAAAAATGGGCTGAAATGGGCCAATTTTTCAGTCTGACCTTTCATTGTGGCCGGAAATGAGCAATGTTTTTGTCTTATCTTATAGACCTTAGTGATGGCTTCCTCAAATGCAAAAATCATGCAATTTTATGGTCAAGTTTTTGGGAGAACCAGAGAAATAAGTTCACAAATGCAATACGAGGTTGGTCCATATACAAAAACGTAAGTACAGTACAGAACCTTGTGGGACTCCATACCTGAGATGTACATAGGAGGATTCATCTCCGTTTATACACACAAACTGATATCTGTCCTTGAGATACGAGGCAAACCATTCCAGAACAACGCCATTCAATCCAAAATCCATTTTGAACGATGTAGCAATCTGTGGTGGTCAATCGTGTCAAATGCGGCAGACATGTCTAAGAGCACGAGTACAGCAACATTTCCAGTGTCGACTCCTTGACGTATATCCTTGATCGTACATGTGTCTTATATATAAGTAAATTATCCTAAGAATTAAAAAAAAAATTTCAATGTAAACTTTACTGGAGAGTGGAAAGGTATGATATACCCACACCTAAGAATATGGTTAATTCTGTAGTCATTAATTGTTAAATAATGGTCCTTAACATCAGGCAAATGATTGACTGCAAACTTTGGAGAGTGTTGATGTATCTTATACTTACTTGTGATTGGATCAGATAGCATGGATTATTCTGGACTGAAACGTGTCTCTCAATAATAGCATCATTACTGTTCTTTATGATACTACGATAAAGAAAACAATTCACTAGCATTTCACTCATTACAAAATTTCAAACATTTCTGACAATTGCCATCACATAAGCATAACAACATAAGTCTCTGTTATGTTTTGGTTACCTGTTATAAAAATAAGCATTTAAAAATTGATCGTCGGCAAATTTACAGGAACCAACAAATAGTAATATGATATGAATAATAATAGTAAATGAGTATTCGTGGGGTAGATTTACCTCATCATGATAAGTTTACTATGTTTTTTATTTTGTGTTTCTAATTGTCTATCCCCGATCGGGATAAACTTTTCTTTTAATTTGCACCATAACCGGAAGATCCTTACACCAAAACAGCAGGCAAAATTCATAGAACCAAATTTTAAATCCACTATACTTGAGCAAATTTATTCAAAATATGCTGATAATTCACCAACACACCATTTAAATGAAAATGACTGAAACAATAAAGATACTTTGTCATAACTGCAGGGGCCTAAACAATAACTTAAAACGTAAAAAGGTATTCAATTTCCTTAAAAAGAAAAAAAGGCAACATCTACTGTTTACAAGATGTACACTTTACTTCAGATCAAATTCAGAAAATAAAAGAACAATGGGGATATAATTAGTGTTTTATAAGCTGCTTCAAAGGTAACGCCCGAGGCACAGCCATATTATTCAATAACAACTTCGAGTTTAAACTATTAGATAGTTATATAGATGAGTTTGGAAACTTTGTTGCACTCAAGATTTTGGTTAATGAGGTTACTTATACTGTAATCAGTATATATGGACCCAATGAGGACAATCCAGATTTCTTTCAGACTATTATGGACATTATAACGAATTATGATAGTGATGAAATATGTTTGTGTGGTGACTGGAATCTAGTTAGGAACCAACAATTAGATACTTACAACTATAAACATATCAACAATCCAAAAGCAAAAGAAAAGGTTATTGAAATGATAGATACATTTGACCTAAAAGATCCTTGGCGTGAACTTAATTACGATGCAAAACGTTTCACCTGGCGGCAACCTACCCCTCTAAAACAAGCGAGACTAGACTTCTTCCTGATTTCTCATGGGCTCCTATCTTCGGTCAATAACAGTGACATTCTCCCAAGCATAAATTCTGATCACTCCATCATTTCTCTGTCGATAACATGTTCTACTTTAGCTCGAGGAAAGGGCTTTTGGAAATTTAATAATTCACTTCTTCGAGATAGAAAATATGTAAAACTAGTAAAAGAAACGATTAAATCAACGCTAGATCAATATAAAACCTCGAATACTGAATCCATTAAATATTCAATTGATGATCAATTGCTCTGGGAAACATTACTCCTCATGATCAGGGGTAAAACAATATACTATTCATCAACAAAAAAGAAAATTACAAACGAAAAAGAAAAGAACTTGGAATCTGGACTTGCAGAACTAGAAAAAAAACTAGACCTAAATGAAAATATTGACACGAAGCAAAAACTGCTTGATGACATAAATATTTTAAAACATGACCTAGACGAAATTGCTAATCATAAGATAAACGGAATACTAATACGATCTAAGGCAAATTGGATTGAAAAAGGGGAAAAACCTACCAAATATTTTTTTAAATTAGAATCAAGAAATTTCTTAAATAAATCCATTACTGTTTTAGAAAAAAACGATGGAACATATATAACAGAAAGTGAGCAAATACTTGAAGAAACTAAACTTTTTTATGAGAAATTGTATACTGCTCGAGGCCAATCTGATGTTGATCTGTCTGAATTATTTAAACACGACAATGTTCCGGTTTTAGATGATCAGGACAAGTACAATCTTGAAGGAGAACTAAAATTGAGTGAGTTGTCTTTCGCTCTCAAGAACATGAAAAATGATAAAAGTCCAGGCCCAGATGGGTTTACTACAGAATTCCTTAAATTCTTCTGGAAAGATCTAGGATCTTTCCTGTTGAATTCTCTAAACAGAGGCTATGAAAACGGAAACTTATCAATCTCTCAAAAACAGGGGCTGATAACATGCATTCCTAAAGCAAATAAGCCAAAGAAATTTTAAAAAAATTGGCGCCCGATCTCTCTACTGAATACTTCATATAAGGTTGGCGCCGCCGCAATTGCAAATCGAATTAAAAAAGTACTACCTCGCATTATTAATGAAGATCAAAAAGGTTTTATCACAGGAAGATACATTGGCGAAGTTACTAGACTTATATACGATCTAATGGAACATACTGAAAGTTGTCAGATACCTGGTTTACTTCTTCTCATTGACTTTGAAAAGGCTTTCGATTCGGTAGACAGAAATTATCTTAGCAAAGTTCTAAAGTTTTTTAACTTTGGATCCAGTATTTCACACTGGATAGAAACGTTCTATAATGATATTGAATCTAGAGTGCTGGTTAATGGATTTGCATCAAGTCCTTTTAAAATAAGCCGGGGTTGTCGCCAGGGGGACCCGATAGCGCCCTATATCTTTCTGTTGTGTGTAGAAATCTTGGGTATTATGATACGTAATAATAAAAACATAAAAGGAATTAAACTAGGAAATATAGAATATCTTCTTTCGCAGTTCGCAGATGATACAACTCTCACATTAGATGGATCCGAAAAAAGTCTCTATGCAGCTTTAAACACTTTAGAACTTTTTGCCCGTTTTTCAGGACTGAAAGTCAACATAGATAAAACTAAATTAATATGGATAGGCTCCAAAAAGAGATCTCGATATAAGATGTGTAAAGAATGGAACTTCGACTGGTCAGAAACAAACTTCACCCTTCTAGGCATACAATTTGATATTGATCTAGAACATATGGTTGATAAAAACTACAACGAAAAGCTTGCTCAGATTGACAGGCAAATGAATATTTGGACAGCTCGTACTTTAACCCCATATGGAAGAAATACTGTTCTTAAATCACTCCTACTACCAAAGCTGAATCATTTATTTTCATCTTTGCCAAATCCCAAAAAGATTGTCATTGAAAAACTGCAAAAAAGATGTTTTAACTTCATATGGAGAAATAAACCAGACAAGGTAAAGAGAGATGTAAAATGTTAAATCCAGAGCATGGGGGGATAAAAGCACCAAATATTAGAAAAATCATATCGTCACAAAAATTAAAATGGATTAAAAGAATTAGCGGAAATGACTTTAAATGGACACATCTCTTTTATAATCAACATAAAATGAAAACGCCCTTTCTCTTAACGGAAAGTGTTTTCATAAGAAATAATTTAATCCCCTCCTCTACTAACTCATTTTGGAAAGATATCCTCTTGGAATGGTCAGACTTTATATCAATGAATAAAAGAAAAATTGTAACTGAGGAAGAAATTCAATGTCAGACAATATGGAACAACGACAGTATTAACATTGATGGTCATCCATTTTTGTATTATGACTGGTATTGTAAAGGTGTAGTTTTTGTGAACGATTTGCTTCATGTCGATGGCAGGATGTTAACTTTTGAAGAATTTTCCAATACATTTCCAATAAAGACTAACTTTCTAACTTACGAATCAGTGAAAAGAGCCATAATGACATATGCTCGATCACTGAACATAAAAAATTTCAAAAACAAATTACCTGATTCTATTTATCCTTTTAACATATTAAACATCGATGCTACCATTGGGAACAAAAAACTATATGCCTTCCTTATTGATTCAAAATTCGTTCGCTTGCCAAGCTATTCAAAATGGGAAAGAATCTTACAAACTGAATTTACTGAAAATGATTGGAAAATTTTTAACATCATTGCTAATAAATGTTCTAAGAGCACAGACTTGAAATGGTTGCAACTCAGAATTATTCATAATATACTTCCGACAAGACAATTTCTTCATAAAATTGGTTATACGCCCTCGCCATTTTGCCAATTTTGTAAGACAAACCTAGAAAGTATCAACCATATGCTATGGGAATGTAAAATAATCTTCAAATTATGGAAAGAAATTGAATCATGGTTAAATTCAGTCCAGTTAAAACTAGAATTTACAAACAAAGTTATTATATTGGGTATGAAAGGAAAAAACAATATTCCTGTTAATGCAATCATTTTATTAGTCAAACAATATATTTATAAATGTAGCATAAATGGTTTTAAACCTACGGTGGAATACTTAAAAAATGAAATTGCACGTTACTATGACATGTCGAGATATGTTTTTCTTTCAACAGGAACTGAAGAAATGTTTTTCAAATTTTGCTCAACATTACATCTATTATTAGGTAAATAATGCTTTGAAATAATTTTTGTCAGCCAATTGTGGATTTTAATGTTATAATGTATTCATGTATTTCTTTGTGTTTGTCGTATGCTGTTGTATTTTGCCTGTATCACAAAATATGGAGAAAAAAAAACAAAAAAAAAACAAAAAAACAAATAGTCCGCACAGCTTCTTAAATATCTTGATCGATATTAGGCCCTGTTAAAGTATAGCTATGTCTGGATGTGAAACAATTGATTCGCTAGTAATATACATAGAGATATGGTCTAATCTGTTAACTATTAATGGTATACCATCAACAGGAAATCTAACTTCTTCTTTAAATAACTACGGCCTCTTTAAACGTATTTGGAGAATTTAAAGACTTCAAATTAAATTTTATCTACTTTGAATAGCAGTAAAGTGTAAATGGGACAGTAGCACGTTATTTAAATTTGTTTTATTTTACTGGTAATTGTACGTTTATGTACTAAATGTATTATTGTGATAGTGTCAAAACTCTTATTACTCACCAACTGACTCACCAACTGTCAGAAAACAAATTAAAAAGAATCACATAAAGTCCATTGGCTTACATGTTTGTGTGAACACCATTAATTCATTTTGTTTAAGAAAAAGGAATCGCATGGCTGAAATTTATATTATAAATTCCATTTTTTTTTCATTTTTTTTTTTCATTTATTTATTTTATTTTTTTTCAATTGTTGATAATCCATTTTGAATAGCACATGGTTTTGACACTTATGGGATCCCTAGGGACAATCATAATTAACATCGCTCTGTCCAAACTCTGGGAGTATTGGCAATTTTGATTTAAAAACTTCAAGTTTCCTCAATATATGACCTAAATATTCCTTAAATATATCTAAGAATATTTCTCCAACTTGTTATCTTACACCAGATGTTTGTTTTCTCTCACCACGCTTTTGCAAATTCAAAGTAATCTGTTATACATAGCATAGTAAGTGTGAAATCATGGTCTTGGTTGCTCTTACCCTTACAATGGTTTTTTTGACAACTGCTTTGTCTGCAGTTCAGCAAACTAGCAAGGATCTTGATATAACAAGCTTACAAGAACACGTTAAGAAAATGGATGCTGTTCTTCAAGAAGTTCAGTCTCATGCTCAAGCTCAGGAACAGTACAGCAGAGCCATCTTGACCAGTCTTCTCTCAAAGGTTATGCAGCTTGAAGAACTGAGTGCAAGTAAAAACATCACCGAGGAACTGCAGCAGAAGGTCGAGAACTTGGAGGAGGAGCTGAGGATAATGAAGGAAACCAACAACAAAACTATGCGGGAATACACAACAGCAATGGAGGAGTTGACTGAGTTGAAGCAATCACAAAATATGTCAAGTAAGTCAGTTATACGTTTTAAGGAACAAAACACTCAGGCGTTCGGTCAAGGTCTTGATTACCATACCCGTAGGTTATTACCTATCCAAGTATATCTTTCTCTGTCATATATTTACAAATGTCACATGGTTTCCAGGTTCATTTCGACATTCACTTTTTTGTTGATGTAAATATTACCATTTTGACGAAAAATGTCAATACACTTTGAATTCATTAACCATGTTCTGAGGTAACATAAGGGAAGGTTTGTTCTTTTTCTAATATAATATAAACAACCATGTATTGGTCTCAAGGCATTTCTTTCAATGTCATGTTTTCAGAGTAGTTGTTCCTTTGCTGGTGTTTCGCCTTTTCAGCTCAACAGATGTATGGTATGGCATAACAAAACATCCTCGTCTGTCGTCCATCAATTCACAAACTTTAACGCTTTTAAAAACCACTGACATTCGCAAGTTCTACATTCAACATTAGCCTTTGAGATACGTGATTTATGATTCCATGGTCCTTAATATGCCAATTTCCAATGAAAAGACCGAGAAATATGAACAGTTGTGTACAGACTTCATGGCAGAATGTGATTTTAATTAATCATTCTGTTAAGGGATTTATGGTATTGCATGTTGTCAGATGTTCTCCCAGTATATCCTTTTCCAATGTCTTTTCAAGAACCACTGACTTGAAAAGCATAAGATTGTGTAAGGACTCCTCGGCCCACATTGGATAGTTCTTTGACAAATTCTGACTTTATGGACATTGAAATCTTTAACAGTGCAATGTCATTGACAAATTGCCTTCTTCTACTAAAGAAGTCAAAGTCCTACCAATCTGAAATATGCGAATCATATATCAATTGTTTCACAATGTAGGCCACAAAGGCCAAGCTAAGAATGTCCATTTTAATCAAACTTTTCTCCATAACTAAAAGTGGTATCAACCTGCAAACTTCATGAGGAATGATTGGCAATGGGGATCACAAGAGCTTATACATTCTATAAATACTTCATTGCTGATTTTAACTTTTGAACATAATTATCATAACATATTTCTGAAGTCCGTTAGAATCAATAAATGACAGGTTTACATGGTCCTCATTGTGTTATGATTTAGAACAAAGCATTTAAAGCATGTAAAGCCTCCGATAAAATGTCATATTTTAAAATTATATTGATGCACTTGATTTTCTACGCTGACTCGAAGCTGCTTACCAATATTTGTAAGTGGAAAGTTTCAATGATGATTATTCATACGCTTAAAATGCAAGTCAAGTTAACTTCTTTACATCATGTTTATGAATTGCCAATAAGGTATATATTGTAAATAGACAATGCTTTTGCTAACGAAGGATCCATTTGAAACACACTACCAAACCTAGGACAAATGGTTTTCTTTGTTGTTTGACTAAAATCTTATATTTCAGTATATTTATATTTATGTATATTTCAGCTGGCAATGGTGTTGGTTTCGAAGCTAACCTGTCCAATGAAAAAAACGTCTCAGCGCACGATAAAATTGTGTTTGATAGGGTCACCTACAACAAAGGAAATGGATACAACAGCACTGCCGGGTATTTCACCGCTCCCGTGGCTGGGACCTATTTATTTTGGACTAATATTGTATACAGAAACATTAACAATGGTAAAAGTATTGCTTTTTTCATTGAATCGATTGACACAATCTTTGGCCGCGCCTATGGGAAAGCAGATGCAATGTATGAAGTCGCAAGCACAACAACAGTTGCTAACCTGAAGAAAGGGGAACGAGCTTGGGTCAGTCCTACAAAGGGTGTCGAGCTTAGATATCTCTTGTCATCCGCAGGGGCAGTCTTGATTAAACAATAAAAAGTATGTCTTTGTTCCTTATGTACGTGTTATTCGGAAAATAAATGCTTTTGGTGTGTTTTGTATAGTACGTGTTCTTTAATTCTCACAACAACACAGTAAGTGTACACTTGTGTGGATGGGGCCATTAGCTTTGCTCAACGGTTCCAATGTAAACACATAAACTGATGTATTGTGAAAGTAATTTGTTACTGAACTTTCAAAAATTAATCAGAATGTAGATTAAGATAATATGCTGATAAAATAAGAAAATACACATCAGTTTTTGTTTAAAGCGTGTCATTATGAAATACGATATATCATAAAGTAAATAATGAAAATTGTAAATAATATATAGTACTTGATTTAATCGCTTCCAGTTAACAAAGTTGAGAGGATTGACAACCTCAATTCACTGTGATGTGGTAGCACTTTCAGTTTCGATCAATAAAATTAAAATAACCATGACAGGTAGTCCTTGAATCGTGCGTTTTCATTGGTTGAGATTGTTGACAGTTGATGTGTTAAACATCTTACAATTTATGTCACAGCAAATCAGTGTTTAACCATCAGAAAAGGCTTAATATTTCTTTACTTTGAACCATAAATTGCTTAAGAATCTAAAAACAATAGTTAAAGGTATTTTAATTAATCTAATCATTTAATGCTTTAATCTTATAATAAGCTAATTTGATGACTAAAACATTACGTTAATCTAGTCAGCAAGGACAGTTTCGAAAAGGGATAAAATATACATTGTGTCGTGACAAGAATAAAAATGAAGTCATATGGTTATGTTCTATGCAAAACAAGAGCTTTTCTTACAGATGATCCATTATATGATATCCAATATACCTTGTGTTGAATAAGATGGTTTCAACATTAAATTTCAATATATTAACACTAATAGTAGTGACTCCTTCAAATAACATGTGCAATGTTTACTATTTCGGTAAGAGATGTGTTTGATAACACTTTGAATACTACAAAGTGTATGACATCAGGATAGTTAGTAGTTGTGACTGTAAGAACACCAGTCACATTGGTACTTGACTCAACAATTACTATTTAAATCTCGAATGATTTTGTAGCAAACGTACATTTGTTCATTATAAAGAACATCCTTAATTCCATTGATGAAAAATATCTCTAGGTATTTTCAGATTTTAAAAAATGTTTCAAAATTTGTTTGAAAAATAGAGATGTTCAATTTTGACAAAATCAAAATGTATTCTATTATAATATGACATTTGAAATAATTTTACATGTAATTAACACACTTTTGCAGCTGTGACTAGTGACTTTGTGAGCTATGCTACCCTTTTGCCCCGTTCCTTCAATTTTACAGTACTTTGACTTTAAGCTGGATATCTTAAAAAATCTAACAAAGTAAAAAGAGAAGACAAGGCAATTATAAGCAAAATGAGAATATTTTAGCTGAAATGCTGAAAATAAATCCCTCTCTGAAAGTCGTGGGCAGTATGTATGTACACATGGCTGGAGATTAAACCCTGCTGGACTCAACAAATTACAAGGATAGGCTCGTGTTAAACGCTGACTGAACTGGTAACAAGACAAGTTAGAACTCTGATAAGAGAGCACTGCCCTAGGTTTGACGTCAAGATCAAGCAAACTTTGATACTAGGATTATGAGATATTATCGATATATTGGCTTATCATACAATGGATAGTGTTCTCGGCATAATAAAGCCAACGGATATTTTTGATATCCGTTGGGGTCATATACGGATAGAGATGCTAATTTCAAAGGTCAAGGTCGGAACTTCTTTTGAAAATTCCGATGACGTCACAAGCGTTAATATTTTGAACGCCTTTGGTAACGGAGAGAGACGTGAAAATATAAATACTACAATGTATAGACACTAATTTAGGAAAAAGCAACAAAACTGTATGGTTCTTTAGCCACATGTATGACTTAGCAGTGGAAAAACACTGCCATCGTGAGTTGAATGAACCAACCGAACAATTTTACTCACAGGTACCAAAGGAATTTCAAGATTCATGCTTAAACGCTCTATTTTCCGTTCTTCAGTGCTCTTTACTTTAGGCTTGTTTAGTTTTAGTTAGAGAATGCACAGCCTTTCTTCTTGTTTAGTTCTCCGTTTATGTTGTTTTTTTCAACGCAAGCTGCCATTGCAACTTAGCCGAAGGGAAGCAACTCTGGCCCCTGAGTGAGATAGACTCGCCCTCTTTTTGACTGGAAGGCGATAGAACGTATGTTCGAATCCGTCAAAGACACGCTTAAAATGATTTTTATTTGAAAATCATCGGTTTTTATAGTCTTTTGAATTGTTAAACTTTGGAGTAGTGAAAAAATAACTTAAACGGTATTTAAAGCCATTTATAAGAAGGCATTATATTTTGTCAATTCATTGTCACTGTCATTACACCCTTCATTTGCATATATCAATGTGCGCATCTTTTAAAACAATGTCAACTATCAAAATGGTATTATCAAGCATTTATTTCGAGTAAAATTTGAAATGACATTGTATGATAAAGATGTTATCATGAGAGTGTGTTTTGGGATCGTAAATATCCTGCATTAGGAATAAACACTATGTATTTAGCTCGCCAAGGCTCGCAAAATACAATGTTTATTCCTAATGCAGGATATTTACGATCCCAAAACACACTCTCATGATAACCTCTATATATGAAACCAGAAACATGATACATATCAGATCCTGAAAATATTGAATATATTGAATGTTTAAATGTACAATATCTATCTAAAATTGCCCCAAAAAAATCCACAAAAGGTCAAATCTATCAATTCATCGAACTTCATCACAGATAATTGCTAATTAAGATGCAAGTATATTGAAATGTGTCACATCAACATATAAATGTGGCCAAATTAAATCATTGAACTGCGATTATCAACCTATTCAGATTATTAACTATTATATTGAAAAGCCTACTATTACCAAAACTTAATCACCTTTTCGCAGCCCTACCTAATCCAAGCGTTCAAATGATTAAAGAAATTGAACAACTATGCTTCAGATTTATATGGAGAAACAAACCCGACAAAGTTAACAGAAATACTATCACTAAGAACTATGAAGATGGTGGAATAAGAGCACCAGATATTGTAAGTGTTATTCAATCGCAAAAAATATCATGGATCAAAAGATTAGCTAACTCTGAATCCAAAATAAAAACATTGTTATACGCTCATACACAACGAGACATAAACAGTGCCATACAGACATGCGAAACACACTTACTAGAATCCATTATAACACCCAAAACTAATCAATTCTGGAAAGATACTTTAAAAGCTTGGGGTAAATTTGTGACAGCAAAATTAAAGACGGCACAAAATGCAAATGATATTCTTTCCCAAAATTTATGGCTAAATGATGATATAAAAATTGGCGGAAAAACAATAAATTATAAACATTATTCCAATAAAGGCATTACATACATAAATGATATGTACAACAAAAATGGAACTTTTTTAACTGTGGAACAGCTGAACGAAATATATGAATGCAAAACTAATTTTTTAGAACTCCAAGGATTAATAGAATCCATAAAATGCTACTACAAATCTATAAAAGTTCAAATTGAAAAGAAAATTCAAGCACCAATTCTACCCTATCTATTACAAGATATTGTAGGGGATCCAAAAGGATGTAGACAAATTTACGATATTCTGATATTATCAAAACCTATAAAACCTTTAACATACCGAGGAAAATGGCAAAATGAACTGAAAGAACACATTGAGGAAGAAACTTGGGAAAAAATTGAAAAAATATCCTTTAAACCGTTTAACAGTGTTAAGCTATCCTGGTTCCAATACAGTATAATTCATAGGTTTCTGCCAACAAATGATTTGCTTATGAAAATGAAATACATAGAATCTAATAAATGTTCTTTTTGCAAATCCGATGTAGAATCAATATTACATCTATTATGCGAATGTAAATTCGTTAAGAGTATATGGAAAGAAATAGAAAAATGGATATATGTAAAAACCGGTACAATAATTACATTTTCCAGCAAAAATATTATCTTAGGATATTGTGAAAAGAGAAACTTTGTTTTAAATCTCATCACATCAGTTGTAAAATATAACATTTTCAAAATGAAACAAAGGGATAGATTGCCAAACTTGAAACATATAAAGGAAGATATTAAAACTATGTACTTCGTTGACCGCTATAATTCGTATTCAGAGTGCAAATATGATGATTTCACTAAGTTCTGGTCCATATGTCATAATCTTTTTTGAATACTGCTGATTTTTCTCAACTTTATTATTGTACCTAACCACAAACGTGATTGTGTAAATACCTATGTACTGCTTGTGTTCACATTGTTTATTAACCTGTAATTCATATTCAATGTTTCTTTGACCTATTGTTGTTATGAATGAACTGTATAAATGACTTGTAATGATGGAGAAAAAAAAAAAAAATAAAAAAAAAAATAAAAAAAAATAAAAATTTATTTCGAGTAAAATTTGAAATGACATTGTATGATAAAGATGTTATCATGAGAGTGTGTTTTGGGATCGTAAATATCCTGCATTAGGAATAAACACTATGTATTTAGCTCGCCAAGGCTCGCAAAATACAATGTTTATTCCTAATGCAGGATATTTACGATCCCAAAACACACTCTCATGATAACCTCTATATATGAAACCAGAAACATGATACATATCAGATCCTGAAAATATTGAATATATTGAATGTTTAAATGTACAATATCTATCTAAAATTGCCCCAAAAAAATCCACAAAAGGTCAAATCTATCAATTCATCGAACTTCATCACAGATAATTGCTAATTAAGATGCAAGTATATTGAAATGTGTCACATCAACATATAAATGTGGCCAAATTAAATCATTGAACTGCGATTATCAACCTATTCAGATTATTAACTATCACAGTTGTAATGTCTCAGGTTTTCAAAAACTTTGATTGCAAACTTCTCTACTGTTGAATATAAGTAATAACATATAATATTTCTACAATTTCTTATCTCACACCAGATGTTTGTTTTCTCTTACCAAACCTTTAAACTCTTTTATGTTATCAGTTGTCATACAGGACACGGTCATTGTTAGTCATGATCTGGATTACTCTCACTCTAACAATGCTTCTTTTTACAACTGCCTTGTATGCAGTTAAACCAACTAGTAAGGATGTTGATATTACAAGCTTAGACGAACACATGAAGAAAATGGACGCTGTTCTTCAAGAAGTTCAGTCTCATTCCCAAGCTCAGGAACAGAAATACTCGGCAGTCCTGTCCAGTGTTCTCTCTCAGCTTACACAGACTACCGAGGAACTGAATGCAAGTAAACATATCACCGAGGAACTGCAGCAGAAGGTCGAGAACTTGGAGGAGGAGCTGAGGATAATGAAGGAAACCAACAACAACAAAACTTTACTGGACAACACAACAGCAATGAAGGAGTTGGAAGAGTTGAAAAACTCCAACAACAATACCCTACTGGAGTTGAAGGATCTGAAACAATCACAAAATCAGTCTCTTTTCGATTTGGAGATGATTAAGAATGAAGTAATATCTGTACAACAAGACTTTAAAAACTGCAGCAGTAGCCTTTCTGAATTGGATTTATCTATGAATGGACTCTCACAACTCAAACCGACACTCGCAGAGATCGCGGAGAGGATAAATGGGACTGATAACATTCAACCTACTGGTGACAAATGGCGTAAGTCTTTTAAAATTTGGCAGGAATATATTCTATGTTTTTTGTGGTCATCGTCAGACAAATGAATAAAATCACGGAGCCTGGGTTTACTTTTCATTCCCAATCGTAAATGTCTTGGAAGTGTTTACCAAAATTGATTTACCTAGCAATATGCAAATGGTCCAAGTATAAAGTTGAATACACATTTCTCTCAAAGATAATCTTTCTTCAATTTTCATTTTTCTCACCTTGCAAATATTGGTGATTATGTAATGTACTAAGCCCAACGGCGAAAGAAATAATATCCCACTTAGAACTCAATGTCCATGGCGACCATTCAGAAAAGTGTTCTGTTCATTCTCAAAATCGGGAACTACGTAAAGGCTAATGTCCGAGTAACTCTCCTAAAAATAATGGAGCCAAGGGCCCCCGAAAGATACGAGTATATTAACAGACTTAAATTACACTCAACTTAATGCCTATTCAAAACATAACTTAAAGCGCAACTCCCGGATAATAAGGCTAATTTATCCAAGCCAAACTGTACATTTATGATCATGTTTTCATAATAAATAGTTCATATTATGAATTTGCTTGAGGTCATTATATTTTTAAACTAATCATTAAAGTGATTTATTGCGATTTTAAAAATAATAATAAGATTCCTCCTTCGATTGTGTTGTTCCGTCGATTTTACCGGATGTGACGTCAACTGTGGAAAACAAGAGTGACGTAGCCGCCATTACTAATGTAAACAACACCACTTTTTATTTCAGTGATCATATTCTTGTCGATATTGGCCCATCAAACAAAGTTTTAGTGATTACATTTTAATATATGCTGTATGAAAGGATAATCTAAGTGGAGGAAAAGCTATATGATTATTTTGGCAAATTTTATGGAAATGATTATCCGGTATATTGACAATGTCATACTTGGAAAACCTGTGGTCTTCACTGTTTGCCTCTGGTGGGTTAGTCGTTTTTTCCTTATATGTTATCATCTGTTTATGTATGGAAGCTTTCATTTACCTGCTTCGTATTAAACTTACTTTTGCATGTAAGAAAATATTTCAATAGTTAGCATTGAAAAAACATATCATCTGCCGCTTTTAGAAACGTGGCTCTCCGTATTTGCAGTATGTTGCCTTTGATTAGTTTTTGACGCATGCATTTCTTGATAAACGGCATATAGACTATAGCCCCATTCACATTAGTGTACAAGAATATACGTTGTAAATATGATTTATCAAATTTAAATTTTATTGTCCAATTTAAAAATCGTGATCTGGCATCACTCACTAAAATAAACATTTACTATTTACTTACTTTGAAGCTCATGCAAACAATGAAGGAAGTAAGTGTTTTCGTTTCAATTTTATTAAATACATATATTAATGTTTATTGGAATAGAATAAGGGGATAAATCCATTCTGTTTTATATTTTGGGGTTGTATGTCATGCATTCTTTACCCCTAAATATTATTTCAAACTGTGCTTACTTGATTGAGATGGCAAAGAGGTGTATTGAATTGCTCGCTTATAACTTATCAATGCGATTTTTACGTCTTTGAAATGTACATGCTAAGCATTGTGAAGATTTATTAACAGAATTGGAGCAAAATCACATGGGAGTTGCGGTTTAAGATATAATAAAAATGAAAGTTCAAGTGGAAAACTTGATGTTAAATACAACGCTCCATTACTGAAAAATAATGGATAGAGAGAACAATATGCTGACATCACAAGTGTAATTTAATAGGCCAAAGAGTTCTGATATCGGATGCAAGGACACTTTTGATGACCTTTCCCACACAAGGTTTAAAATCATTATGTCTCCCCTCAAAAGGTCGGAAGACATTTTGTTTTTGGCTGAGTTCCCGTCCGCGTTGGCGTTCCCATTTCATTCCGAAACATAAATCTGAAACTACATGACCAATCTTCAACAACTTTGGTATACATCCTCTCCATATCATGTAGATGTGCCTTTTTGGAGTTTCAACGTTTTTCAATTATATATTTCTTGCTAAGAAAATCAAAATTAAATTCAAAACTTTTAATTCTGTGGTTGATTTTCCTCGGATCAAGTGAGATGTTAGTCAGTTATTAACATAGATTACTAGATTTATTGAATAATGGCAGGAACACTTGTCCTCCAGCTAGACCTCGCCTACACATCACACGCGCCTCTGAAACAAGGTCTCCTTGCCATTTTCCAATACATCTCACAAGCTATGCTAAAGAATATTATGAACACAACAAAGTTTGTTCAAATTTACTTAATATCTATCATGTGAATATTAAATCATGGTACGTTAACAAGAACATATTTGCAAGAGTGTGAATTAAATAACTGGTGTCTGGTTACATTTTTGTTGAAATATCTTTGTTTTAATTAATTTAGGCATGAGTAATTGAATTGACACTATGATAAGCTCTACCATATTTAAAATGTTGTCAATATATGGAAAAAATAGGCCCGTTATTTTGACATATGTCACTATGTCTTCTTTGTTGAAGAACATTTGTTTTATATCCAAATTAACTTTGGAACAGAGTATTAACAAAACCTTTTTTTAAAAACGCAAACACTTAAAAACATTCTTTGAACAGTTATTAAAATTTTGCTCTAATTAGTTTGAAAATAATAGGTACAATCTCTAAATATTAGTAATTGAAATTTGTATGCATGATTCAACTGAAATGAGTACTTTATTTTGCCTTGCAGTTAATACTCAATAGCAATCATGCTGTGAAATTAATTTTGACGTATTGTTGACAGTTACACTAAAATGGTAGCACCAACATGTACCTGGTATAATATAACAACGCTGAAAATGATATATCTTAAGGGAAGGAAAAGAGTTTAATTGCAGTATATTCTCAAAGAATATTATGTATGTAACCGTCACAAGCTTTCTGAGACAGGGAAAAAGTTGTATCTGATAATGAAAAAATATCCTATGGTAATGTTATATGAATGCAAAATAAATCATACATCACAGAAGAGAATACAATGACAAACTCAAACACATTTACGATTGTTTTTTTTCGTTTGTTTTTTAACTCTTTAACTCTGTTTTTCTCTTTACTTCTATTTCAGCATGGCATTATATGGCTGCTGGATTTTCTGCTTATGCCAGTGCGACAACCATTATGCCTTCGGGGAATGTTGTATTTGATATTGTCCAATACAATGAGGGAAATGGATACAACAAAGATAATGGATATTTCACTGTTCCCGTGTCAGGAACCTATATGTTTTGGTCGAATATCATATACAAAAGTAATTACACTGGTATTGGGTGCAAAATTCAAACAATGAAACATATCTTTGGCTTCGCATTTGGTATGGCAAATGAGTACTATGGAACAGCCAGTGAAACAACCATGGTTAATCTCAATAAAGGGGAAAGGGCTTGGATAAGTTGTAACAGGAAAGGAGATGTGCTAGGCGTACGCTCGTCTGCAGGGGCTGTGTTGATTAAACCATTCTAATTTACTTCTTCATCAAAGTATTCCCATGACTTCATATTTATAGGAAAACTTTATCTAAAATTGTTGGTGATTTTTTAGCTACTTGTCTTTTTTAAGTAAGCTAAAGCAAAATAGCTGTAAGCCAAACATCCTCTCATTCGGGTACTGCTGCTCTTATAAGATAGTATTAATTTGATTGGCTCTTTTCTTCAATTTATTACAGGATAAGAATTGAGCTATTATTGTAATATAGTTAAGTAATTTGTTGTTTTAATACTAAGTTCGTTATTATCAAATAAAAAAATCAAATTAAAAAAATAGATTACAGGGTATGAGTTGAGCTTCACGTGCACGTGCTTCAAATAAAAAAAGGAAGTATATCAAGGATATTACAACTGTTACTTGTAAAATTGCTTACATTTTCAAAAGGGATGTTTTTCAACCATACATCCCTTGTTTCTTATGCTGTTCCAGTCTGTCCATTTGTTAAAGATATATACTACACATTGTTACAAATAAACAGATTGTTATTGTTTTATATGGGTTAAAAATATTTATGAAATGAAATATTTTGAGGAATAAAATATATGTTAATCTTGTTCGTTATTACTTTCTTGTCACGCATAAATGTAATGACAAATAAATAACTAGGACAGCTGAGGCAGTACTTAGGTCTTCTAGACTTCCTCTTTGACCTTCACATGCATTTTTATCGGAGAGATAATGAGTAAGTGCCATATTATCAAAATGACCAAATTTCACATGATATTCAATGTTAAAGGTTTTTAAAAAATTTCTCTATTGAGCCAACGTCAGCTTTGACATAATTCTACAGAAAATGTTATTTTTAGGATCATAAAAATGTAATGGAATAAGAAAGCGTTTTGCAGAAGTCTGTAACTTCCCCTACTCGATGTTTGTCTTTCAAGCTTCTAAACTATCAACTTTTTATGATATAGTGCAGCATAATAAATGTTGTCCTGAAAATAACACACGTGTAAATGTAATCAATTTTAGGAAAACCCAATTATTAAAAGAATTGTTTTGTTTTTTAAATTGTATTTGTAACACTTTTGTTTATGTCTAATTATTGCCTTAAATATTAACTTTTACATAAAAATAATCTGTAGTGGATATGTTACACAATCATTGGCGAACAGAATGCAATAAACAGATTATAAAGTGACATTTCCTAACAGAGTTCTACTCCTTTGACTGCGAGGCGTAAAACTCCCGTTTACAAGATGGCGCTGAAACCAAGTGACCTATAAGTTAGTCATGATGTACTTTTTGTTGGCATTGTTATTCCGCAACTTTTAAAAATTATTAAGTCTCTAAGTGCATTTTGAAAAAAAATGGGCTGAAATGGGCCAATTTTTCATTCTGACCTTTCATTAATTTTGTGACCGGAAATGACTGTTCGTGGGCAATGTTTTTGTCTTATCTAAGGGACCTTAGTGATGGCTCCCTCAAATGCAAAAATTCCTGCACTTCTATGGTCAAGTTTTTGGGAGAACCAGAGAAATTAGTGCACAAATGCAATACGAAGGATGGTCCATTTACAAAAACATTTATGTATGTTGGTATTATCTCAGGGATAAACATTCTTTTAAATTGAGGAACGCAAATACTTTGAGAAGCTCAAAATAATTCACTTAACTTGACCAGAGTAACTTATCCTTGTATTTTTAAGAATAAAAAATGTGTCTTTTCAATGTAAACTTGACTGGAGATTGGTATAAGTAAGATTCCTCCTATAGTCAAGAGTCGTACAATTATGATCCAAAACAACAGGCGGGAGATAGATGGCACACTTTGGAAAGTGTTAATATACATGAATCTTATATACAAGTAAATTATCCTAAGAATAAAAAATATGTTTTCAATGTAAATTTGACTGGAGATTGGTATATGGCCCACCTGTAGTCAAGAATTGATAGAATAATGATCCTTAACATCAAAGAAATGAATGACTGCAAACTTGGGAGAGTGTTGATGTATCTTATACTTACTTGTGATTGGATCAGATAGCATGGATTTTTCTGGACTGAAACGTGTCTCTCAATAATAGCATTATTACTTTTATTTCTGATTCTACGATAAAGAAAAAAATTTACTAGCTTTAAATTTTTTTCACACATTACAAAATTTTGAACACATTTATGACAATCGCCATCACAAAGGCATAACAACATAATTCTCTGTTGTGTTTTGGTTACCTGTAAGCATTTCAAAATTGATCATCGGCAAATTTACAGGACCAACAAATAGTCTGCACAGCTTCTTAAATATCTTGATCGATATTAGGCCCTGTTAAAGTATATCTATGTCTGGATGTGAAACGATTGATTCGCTGGTCATATACTTAGAGATATGGTCTAATCTGTTAACTATTAATGGTATACAATCAACAGGAAATCTAACTTCTTCTTTAAATAACTTCGGCCTCTTTAAACATATTTGGAGAATTTAAAGACTTCAAATTATATTGTATCTGCTTTGAAGAGCAGTAAAGTGTAAATAGGACAGTAGCACGTTATTTGAATTTTATATATTTCACTGGTAATTGTACGTTAATGCTAAATGTATTATAATGATAGTGTCAAAACTCTTATTACTCAAACAAACCACCAACCAACCAAAACAAATTAAAAAGAATCACATTAAGTCCATTGGCTGACATTTTTGTGTGAACACTATTAATTCATTTTGTGTAAGAAAAAGGAATCGCAAGTTTACATTATATATTGTATCTGTTACTGCTACATTTAGTTAAATACATTGTCTTTCAATTAGAACCATTTATTTTCATTTTCGTGACATCACCTTATATTCCCTCTAAAAACATGCTTTTGTCCTTTTAAGGTGTAAGGTGGTGAACAGACAAATTTCATTTACGTAACTACGGCCTCTTTAAATATATATGTTTCAAACAATAACAAACTACATCTTGTTTTTGTAAAAAAAATAATAATATATAAATATAGAAATAATAATATCTATCAATCACATTTAGGTAAAAATCCAATTTGCAGAACACTTGGTTTTGACACTTATGGGATCCCTAGGAACAAGCACAATTGACATTGGATCATCTGTCCAAACTCTGGGAGTAATGGCAATTTTGATTTTAAAACTTCAAGTGGCCTCAATACATGACCTAAATATTCATTAAATATATCTTAGAATATTTCTCCAAGTTGTTATCTTACACCATATGTTTGTTTTCTCTCGCCACGCTTTTTCAAATTCAAAGTAATCTGTTATACATAGTAAGTATAACATAGTAAGTGTGAAATCATGATATTTGTTACTCTTACTCTTACATTGGTTCTTCTCACAACTGCCTTGTCGGCTGTTCAGCAAACTAGCAAGGATCTTGATATTACAAGCTTACAAGAACACGTTAAGAAAAGGGATGCTGTTCTTCAAGAAGTTCAGTCTCATGCTCAAGTTCAGGAACAGTACAGCAAAGCCATCTTGACCAGTCTTCTCTCAAAGGTTATGCTGCTTGAAGAACTGAGTGCAAGTAAAAACATCACCGAGGAACTGCAGCAGAAGGTCGAGAACTTGGAGGAGGAGCTGAGGAACGTGAAGGAAACTAAGAACAAAACAGAGGAGGAGCTGAGGAACCTGAAGGAAACCGACAACAACAAAACTTTACTGGACAACACAACAGCAATGAAGGAGTTAGAAGAGTTGAAAAACTCCCACAACAACACCCTACTGGAGTTGATATATCTGAAACAATCACACAATCAGTCTCTTTTCGAGTTAGAGATGATAAAAAATGAAGTAATAGCTGTACAACAAGACTTTAAGAACTGTAGCAATAGCCTTTCTGAATTGAATTCATCTGTGAATGGACTCTCGCAACTCAAAACAACACTCACAGAGATCGTGGAGAGGATAAATGGGACTGATAACATTCAACCTACTGGTGACAAATGGCGTAAGTCTTCTAAAATTTGGCAGGAATATAATTCTATGTTTTTTGTGGTCATTCTCAAGCAAATGAATAAAATCACGGAGCCTGGGTTTACTTTTCATTCCCAAATGTAAATGTTTATGAAAATTGTTTACCAAACAGTCATCAGTTATCATTCTTCCCACTTTGCAAACCTTAGTGATAAACTTGTACTAAATCGATAAGCGAAAGAAATTACATCTCACTTAGACATCGGTGTCCATGGCAACCATTCATAAAAGTGCCCTGTTCATTATTGATATCGGAAACTTTTAGGCAAAAGAGTCCTGATATCTAATGCAATGACACATTTATAAACAACATTGACATAAAAATTAATTGAAATAAATAAAATTCAAATCAAATACGCTGATATGTAATTGGATTTTTAAATGAATAATAAATTAAATCTGAGCTAAGTTTGCTACGAAAATTACTAAAATATCTTTTTATTGGAAATCCAAAGGAATTTGACCTGAAGAACAAGGCACTCTCGAAATACAACTGTCTATGGAGACACTAATAATGCGTCTAAGGTCTTCAAAAACCAAAACTGAAAGGGACAACCTGTGAAACTACTCTTTGAGCAGCCGCATATTCATGTTTTGCACGAAGTTTACTTTAACTTCGTGCATTGCACTTTGACCAGTAAGAAGCACGTGCTCCCACACCTTTATAGTACTGAACATTTCATTCCAAACCAGTGAAGAGGCCCTTTAAGGGTTGTAGGAAATTGATATTATATTCACAAAATTTAATTCTGTGATTGAGTTTATTTTGGTTAAGTGAGATGTAAGTCTCTCACTAACGTAGTTTGTGAGATGTATTGGATAATGGCAGGGACACTTGTCCTCCAGCCAGACCTCGGCTACGTCTCCGACTGCCTCTTGGATACAGTGTCCCTGCCATTATCCAATACATCTCATAAACTATGTTAGTAACTAATATATACACATCAAAGTTGAAATAGAAATATTGGTGTATGGTTAAAATTAATGTAGGCATGGGTAAAAAATAGAATTTACATTATCATGGTCCCTACAATATTAAAATGTTGTCAATATGTTACAAAATAGGCCATTTTGTTTTAGTTCTTTGTTGATGAACATTTGTATTAAATCAAAACTAAACTTGGAATATCTTAACAACAAATTAATTTATTTCTCAAAACCAAAACCCTTTAAAAGTACTCTTTGAACGATGATTTAATGTTTGTTTCAATCATTTAAAAAAAAGACATAAGAAACTCGAAATATTGGTAATTGAAATTCTTATAATTAGTGTTTTCAACTGTGTATGTATGTTCATTTGCCTGGCAGCTTTTCCTCAATGGCAATCATGCTGGGAAATTACTTAAGTGATTCTTGATAGTTACATTCAAACAGGAGCACCTACCTGGTATAATTATATATGTTAGGGAATGAGAAGGGTTTAATTGCAGCATATAATCAATAGATATCATGTATTTCAACCTGTTTCTGGGGGGGAAATTGTTTATCTGATAATAAAAACGACGGTATCGTTATGTAAATTCAAATTAAATTATACACCACAAAAGATAATACAATGACAATATTAAACAGAATTACGGTTGCTTTATTCTTCTATTCTATTTCAACTTCACTTCTATTTCAGCATGGCATTATATGGCTGCTGGATTTTCTGCTTATGTGACCAGTGCGACAACAATTATGCCTTCGGGGAGTATTGTATTTGATAATGTGAAATACAATGAGGGAAATGGATACAACAATGACAATGGATATTTCACTGTTCCCGTGTCGGGAACTTATATGTTTTGGACGAATATCATTTACAAAAGTAATCACACTGGTATTGGGTGCAAAATTCAAACAATGGAAAATATCTTTGGCTTCGCATTTGGTATGGCAAACGAGTACTATGGAACTGCCAGTGAAACAACCATGGTTAATCTAAATAAAGGGGAAAGGGCTTGGATAAGTTGTAACAGAATTGGAGATGTGCTAGGCGTACGCTCGTCTGCAGGGGCTGTATTGATTAAAGCATTCTAATTAACTGCTACATCAAAGTATTCACGTAACTTTATATTTATAGGAAAAATTTATTTTAAATTTATTTATAAGTCAAATGCATTTTTTCGCTGACAAAGCGCTATTCAGCCAGTGGGTTGGTGATTTTTCAGCTATTCGTCTTTTCTAAGGAAGCTAAAGCAAAATAGCTCTCATTCGGGTAATGCATTCTCTCCCCACAGGTAGATCAAGTCATGCCGATACAGCCTCTGTTCTCTTACGCCTACTTTGTGGGCTAGAATTGGAGACGCCTGTTTGGAAGCAATCAAAGTTATTGTGCAATCAGCAATGCTGTTCTTAGATCATCATTTTGGCTACTACATGAAAGCAAAAGCATTGTGATATAAAACACCCTTTCCATGCGAGAAGCGTTGCCATTTGCTAAAGAAATTCAAATGGATTGTGTTGCAATTTTCTTTCCGCCAGGGAAAAACTTCCGGAACCCACGGATTTCGGCGTAATAGAACAGAGGCTGTATTAACATTTCATGACCTGATCTGTCTCTGTGGGGAGAGAATGCCGGTACTGTCGCACCTATAAGATTGTATCAATTTCATCGGCTTGTGGCACAGAGAGCCTAACAAGTCTTTTGTCTTAATAGATTACAGGGTATGAATGGAGCTAAATGGATACACATATGTTGCAATATAGGTTGTTTTTTTTGTTTTTTTAAATGTTCGGAATTATCAAATAAAAAATAAAAATCCAAAAAAGTAAGTATATCAAGGATATTACAAATCTCACTTGTATAATGTTTTTGCACTTTTAAGATAGGATGTTTTTTTCTAGCCTTACAGCTCTTTTTCTTTCTGCTTTTACATTCTGTCCATTTTCTAAAGATCTGTAATATATTCCTTAATTGTTCATGTCGGTCAGCACGTTTTAATTTAAGAAACAAATTATTACGCATGAACAGATTGTTAATGCTTTATGTGGGTTAAAAATATTGATGAAATGGCAATATGTTTGAGAAATAAACTATATGTTAATCTTGTTCGCTATTACTTTCTTGTCAATGTGATAAAATGTAAATGTGATAGCAAATAAATAACTAGGACTGCCGAGGTAGTACTTAGGTCTTCAAGACTTCCTATTTGATCTTCACACAGTGTTTGACCTTAACGTGCATTTTTATCGGAAAGGTAAACAGTAATTACCACATTATCAAGATGACCAAATTTCCCATGATAGTCAATGTTTAAAGCTTTTAAAATAATTCATCATTGCAGCCAACGTCAGCTATGGCATTATTCAATAGAAAATTATACTCTTAGAAGTGTAAAGAATTTGGTTGAATTATCTGTAAGCGTTTTGGAGATATGGACCATTGAAGTCTGTTACTCAAAATTCCAACCCTTACTGAATGTTTGTCTTTCAAGCTCCTAAACTATCAACCTTTTTATAATATAGTGCAGCAAAATAAATGTTGTACTGAAAATAACGCACGTGTAAATGTAATCAATTTTAGGAAAACCCAATTAGTAAAAGAATTGTTGTTTGAAAAGTGCATTTGTAACGTTTTTGTTTGTCTAATTATTGCCTTAAATATTAAATTTTACATAATGATAATCTGTAGTAGATTTGTTGCACACTCCTTGGCGAGCAAAATGCAAGAAACAGATTCACAAAATGACATTCCTTCAGATAGTTCTACCCCTTTGACTGTGAGGCGTTAAACTCCCGGTTTTCAAGATGGCGCAGAGTAAACATGTGGCCTATAAGTTAGTCATGATTTACGTTTTGTTGGTTTTGTTATTCTGTATCTTTTAAAAAAGATAGGTTTTTAAGTGCATTTTTAAAAAAAATGAAAATTGGCTTGAATTGGCCAACTTTGACCTTTCATTGTGACCGGAAAGGGTTGTTCGTGATAATTGTCTTATCTAAAAGACCTTAGTGATGGCTCTTCCTCATGCAAAAATCATGCAATTCTGTGGTCAAGTTTTTTAGTTAACTGTCCTTTAAGCTTGTCATTTTCTTAAGATTGACAAAATTGTATGATCACTGTACAAAAAATCAAGAATACGCAAAATGTCTCAGTACATTTTTAAAAAAAAGGCCCATGTTAATTTTTCAAACTTGGGGCCCAGCTGGGCCATTTGTTTATGGGTCGAATTTGCCCAAAACCTTCGCATATATTTTTTCTTTAGGAAGGGCTATAAGCATACTCAGTTTTGTCCAATTTGAAGCAGTTGTTATGGTTGTAGCTCGTTTAAAAATATTGATAAGGAAGAAAAAAAAGAACTTGAAGACCTCAAATAATGCAGTTGGTCCTGTAGCTGTCGTCCAGTGAGATCAGTGAGTTTTTTAAATGATCATTCGATCTGTAAACGTTTTCATCATGACAAGAAGTTACCCATGCCTTCTCGGTTTCACCCTTGCATAACTTGTATGTCGTGTTGTAATAAAATATCAGCGTTTCTATTTTCATTCTATTATGATAGAACCATAAAATATGTACACATATGAATCCCAAAGGTTGGTCCATTTACATAAAAACATCTTATCCATTATTTATATTGCATTAGGGATAAACAATGCGAAAAATTGAGGATCGCACCACTTAGTGGAGCTATAAATATCAAAGTTAACTTGAGTAAACAAATTGGCTAGCATTTCAAAGATATACTCACATTCCAACACAATTCTGGCCATCAACATCAGTGCATCACATAAGCATACCAACAACTTTTTTTGTTTTCTGCTATGGTTACCTGTTTAAAAAAATAAGCATTTAAAAAATGACCTTCTGCCAATTATTCAGGAATGAATAAATAATACGCACAGCTTCATAAATACCTTGATCTAGATAAGGCCCTGTTGAAGTGAGCCTATGCCTGGATGTTAAACTATTCATTCGCTGGTCATATGCATAGAGATATGGTCTAATCTGTTAACCATTAACGGTATACCATCAACAGAAAATCTATGCCAATAAGGTCTTCATCGTCAATAAATTCGTTATCAATAATTATGAATATGATTGATAGATTGCAGAATACTTTGACTTTCATGGTTAACCAATAGTTACACATGTTTCAATACTCATTATAAAAAAATGCAATCTATGGTATTGACATTTAAGTCAATGTATTGTCCATTAAAATTTCTTTTCACAAATATTTCTGAACAATTGTATTTAATAGAAATGTCAAATCATCAATTCATAGCACACATTGCAACGCACATCAAACAAGTCATGATACAAAATTAATGATAAAAGATGCCATTTATGCCTTATGACCAATGTTCACTTTCTATGAAAACATACCTTTAAATAGTTTTCATTATTTATGGTTTTATAAAAGTCCATGCATGTAACTTCTGCTTGACATAACATGCAAGTCATATTGCTGTAGGGCTATGAATAAGGGACATTTCATTTGATCTTGTAATCCGACTACAGCATCTTTATACATATTTGGAGAATTTGATGATTTTAAATTATAAGTGAGTGCTTAAACCAATAAAACAAATTATATAAGTCCATACATTACAAAATCTGCTTTAAATAGCATTAAAGTGTTAAGGGTATAAGTGCTAAACAGGCAAGTTTCATTTACATAACTATAGCCTCTTTAAAGATTGGTGTATCTAACGATCATAAACTGCATCCAGTCAAGACTTAACCTATAAACTGAACTTGTAAACCAATATCCCATTTATATCTTTCAACCACAATTAGGCAATTATCAATTTTGCTTGAACCCCACAGGTCCATATAGCACTTGGTATTGACATTTATTGGATCCGAAGGGACAATCATAATTAACATCGCTGTGTCCAAACTCTGGGAGTATTTGCAATTTTGATTTGAAAAATTCAAGTTGCCTCAATATATGACCTAAATATTCCTTAAATATATCTAAGAATATTTCTCCAACTTGTTATCTTATACCATATGTTTGTTTTCTCTCGCCACGCTTTTGCAAATTCACAGTTATCTGTTATACATACATGTAGTAAGTATAACATAGTAAGTGTGAAATCATGGTCTTGGTTGCTCTTACCCTTACAACGGTTCTTTTGACAACTGCCTTGTCTGCAGTTCAGCAAACTAGCAAGGATCTTGATATTACAAGCTTACAAGAACACGTTAAGAAAATGGATGCTGTTCTTCAAGAAGTTCAGTCTCATGCTCAAGCTCAGGAACAGAACAGCAAAGCCATCTTGACCAGTCTTCTCTCAAAGGTTATGCAGCTTGAAGAACTGAGTGCAAGTAAAAACATCACCGAGGAACTGCAGCAGAAGGTCGAGAACTTGGAGGAGGAGCTGATGAACGTGAAGGAATCCAACAACAAAACAGAGGAGGAGCTGAGGAACCTGAAGGAAACTAACAACAAAACTCTGCTGGACTACACAACAGCAATGGAGGAGTTGGCTGAGTTGAAACAATCACAAAATATGTCAAGTAAGTCACTTATACGTTTTAAGGAACATAACACTCAGGCGTTCCGTCAAGGTCTTGATTACCATACCCGTAGGTTATTACCTATCCAAGTAAATCTTTCTCTGTCATATATTTACAAATGTCACATGGTTTCCAGGTTCATTTCATCATTCACTTTTTTGTTGATGTAAATATTACCATTTTGACGAAAAATGTCAATACACTTTGAATTCAGGAACCATTTTCTGAGGTAACATAATGGAAGGTTTGTTCTTTTTTTAATGTAATATCAACAACCATGTATTGGTCTCAAGGTATTACTTTCAATGTCATGTTTTCGGGGGTAGTTGTTCCTTTGTTGGTGTTTCGCCTTTTTTGCTCAACAGATGTATGGATGGCATAACAAAGCATCCTCGTCTGTCGTCCATTCATTCACAAACTTTAACATTTTTAAAAACCACTGATCACCGCAAGTTCAAAAGTGAACATTAGCCGTTTGAGATTCGTGATTATTGATTCCTTGGCCCTTAAGATTCCTTCTTATTCCCAATGAAACGACCGAGAAATCTTAACAGTTATGTACAGACTCCTTGGCAGAATGTGATTTTAATTAATCATTCTGTTCAGGGATTTATGGTATTGCATGGTGTCAGATGTTCTCCCAGTATATCATTTTCCAATGTCTTTTCAAGAACCACTGAGTTAAAAAGCATAAGTTTGTGTAAGGACTCCTCGGGCCACATCCGATAGTCCTTTGACAAATTCTGACTTTGTGAACATTGAAAACTTTAACAGTGCAATGTCATTGACAAATTGCCTTCTTCTACTAAAGAAGTCAAAGTCCTACCAATCTGAAATATGTGAATCATATATCAATTGTTTCACAATAAAGGCCACAGAGGCCAAGCTAAGAATATCCATTTCTGTAATCAAACTTTTCTCCATAACTAAAAGTGCTATCAACTTGCAAACTTTAGGAGGAATGATTGGCAATGGGGATCACCAGAGTTTATACATTCTATAAATACTTCTCATTTTGCTGATTTAAACATTTTGAACATATCATAACATATTTCTGAAGTCAGTCAGAATCAATAAATGAAGGTTTTCATGGTCCTCATCGTGTTATGATTTAGAACAAAGTATTTAAAGCATGTACAGCATCCAAAAAAATGTCACATTTTAAAATTATATTGATGCACTTGATTTTCTACGCTGACTAGAAGCTGCTTACCAATATTTGTAAATGGAAAGTTTCAATGATGATTATTCATAAGCTTAAAATGCAAGTCTAGATAACTTCGTCACATCATGTCTATGAATTGCCAATATGGTATATATTGTAAATAGGCAATGCTTTACCCTAACGAAGGATCCATTTAAACTCACTACCAAACCTAGGACAAGTGGTTTTATTTGTTGCTTGAGTATGATTCAATGTATATTTCAGAATACAATGATGTTGGTTTCGAAGCTCACCTGTCCAATGAAAAAAACGTCTCGGCGTACGATAAAATTGTGTTTGATAAGGTCGCCTACAACAAAGGAAATGGATACAACAATACTGCCGGGTATTTCACCGCTCCAGTGGCGGGGACCTATATTTTTTGGACTAATATTGTATACAGAAACATTACCGATGGTAAAAGCATTATTTTTTTCATTGAATCGATTGATACAATCTTTGGTCGCGCCTATGGGAAACCAGATGCAACATATGAAACCGCAAGTACAACAACAGTCTTCTATCTGAAGAAAGGGGAACGTGCTTGGGTCAGTCCTAGTAAGAGGGTTGAACTTAGATTTCTCTTGTCATCTGCAGGAGCTGTCTTGATTAAGCAATAAAAAGTACGTCTTTGTTCCTTATGTACGTGTAATTCGGAAAATAAATGCTTTTGGTGTATTTTGCATAGTGTTCTTTAATTCTCACAACAATACAGTAAGTGTACACTAGTGTGGATGGAGCCATTAGCTTTGTTCAACGGTTCAAATGTATCTTATGCCAAAAACATTAAAAGGTTTTGTAAACACATTAACTGAAGTATTGTGACAGAAATTTGTCACTGAACTTTCAAAAATTAATCAGAATGTAGATTAAGATAATATGCTGATAAAATAAGAAAATACACATCAATTTTGATTTTAAGCATGTCATTATGAAATACGATATAACATAAAGTAAATAATTAAAATTGTAAATGATATATGGTACTTTATTCACTGTATTGATTTAATCGCCTCCAGTTAACAAAGTTGAGAGGATTGACAACCTCAATTCACTGTGATGTGGTAGCACTTTCAGTTTCGGTCAATAAAATGAAAATAACCATGACAGGTAGTCCTTGAATCGTGCGTTTTCATTTGTTGACAGCTGATGTATTAAACATCTCACAATTCATCTCACAGCAAATCAGTGTTAAACTATCAAAAAAGGCTTAATATTTCTTTACTTTGAACCATAAAGTGCTTAAGAATCTAAAAACAATAGTTAAAGGTATTTTAATTAATCTAATTAATTAATGCTTAAATCTTATAATAAGCTAATTTGACGATTAAAACATTACGTTAATTTAGTTAGCAAGGACAATTTCGAAAAGGAATAAAATATATATATGTGTAATATACATAAAATTGCAGTCATATGTTATATGCAAAACAAGAGCTTTTTTTACAGATGATCCATTATATGATATCAAATATACCTGAGTGTTGAGTAAGATGGTTTCAACATTAAATTTCAATAAAAAATATTAACACTATTAGAAGTGACTCCTTCAAATAACATGTGCAATGTTTACTATTTCGGTAAGTGATGTATTTGATAACAATTTGAATACTACAAAGTATATGACATCAGGATCGTTAGTACTTTTGACTGTTAGAACACCCATCACCGATCATTATCAAGGACATCATTAATACGATTGATTAAAAATATCTCTAGGTATTTTCAGATTTTTAAAATAAATGCTTTAAAATTTAACTGAAAAATAGAGCTGTGCAATTTTGACAAAATCAAAATGTATTCTAGTATACTATGACATTTGCAATTATTTTACATGTAATTAACAAACTTTTGTTCAGCAGCTTTATCTAGGAGTTTGTGAGCTATGCTACCCTTTGTCCCGTCCGTTCATTTTTGCAGTAGTTTAATTTTGAGGTGGAAATCTTAAAAAAAACTAACAAAGTAGAAATAGAAAACAAGGCAATTATTAGCAAAATGATAATATTTTAGCTGAAATGCTGCAAATAAATCCCTCTCTGAAAGTCGTGGGCAGTATGTATGTACACATGGCTGGAGATTAAACCCTGCTGGACTCAACAAAATACAAGGATAGGCTCGTGATAAACGCTGACTGAACTGGTAACAAGACAAGTTGGAACTTAGATAAGAGACCTCCTGACTAGACTTGACTTCAAGATTAAGCAAACATTATTACTGAGGCTGAGAGATATTATCGATATGTTGGTATATTGACTTTATACAAATAATTTAATTCTAATATAATCGATATATCGGTATATTGCAATACTCAAACATGGTACATATCAGGTCACACTTCTGTAAACTTTCAATATATTGAACTTGTAACATTATTTCCATCTTAAACCGGAGAAAAATACAACCTGAAAACGTATGCACTTGTGAACTTATGAACTTGTGAACTTTAGACATGATAGCATGCAAAGTATTTAATTTTTGAAAAGTCCCAATATATTGCAATATTCTTTTACAGAAATGAGGAACGCTATTCGTCCTTATTAAAAAAATATTTACAGGATCAATATATTATATAAATACTCATCCGGAGAGTTGTCCACGACTCTCTTGTCCCCGGCTCCGTCCGTCCCTTTAATTGTCCTGTTACGGAACAACTTTTCTCATATCTTTTTAAGGATACGATAATGATATTGCTACGAGTGTCATCGTATCACGAAATAGAACATCCCTTCGACTCAGGTCTGAGAATCGATATCTATTACTGCATGATTCCCACATAGACATAGCCAACAAAAAATGACAAATGTTCACATACATGTACCTGTTTTGAAAGGATTGAAGTTGACGCTCGTCTTTGTGGGTGATTAAATGAATAATAGTATGAACTTTTTTAACCAATTCAAGTCATTTGTATTAAAGATGTGATTCACATCAGGAAGAAATCTATCCATTCAGCGAACTTCATCACAGGTAACCTCAACAGTTAATTAACATAACATAAATTAGGCCACCCCATGCCATGGTGTTCATAAATGTTTAAACTTTATATCACATCTTATTGAAAAAAATATTTACTCTTGACGCCAAGTATACATTACGGAAAACCCTCTTTACAACTGTGGAAGGGTTGATGATAAAGCCAGGACTTTCCGTTCAGTACTTATTAAACATCATGCTGTGATTATCAAACTTAACAGACTCTAATTGATTACAAGGTGAAATCTATTTTTCAAAAATCTAATTACCTCAGTTTGCAACTTTCTCAACTGTGAATATAACTAATAATATTTCTTTAATTTCTTATCTTGCACCAGATGGGTACTTTCTCTTACCAAACCTTTTAGCCTTTTTATGTTATCAGTTGTAATACAGGGCACACTAAATGTTAATCTAAAAATGCTTCTTTTTATAACTGCCATGTATGCAGTTAATCCAACTAGCAAGGATGTTGATATTACAAGCTTAGACGAACACATGAAGAAGATGGACGCTGTACTTCAAGAAGTTCAGTCTCATACTCAAGCTCAGGAACAGAAATATTCGGCAGTTCTGTCCAGTAATATCTCTAAGCTTACACAGACTACCGACGAACTGAGTGCAAGTAAAAACATCACCGAGGAACTGCAGCAGAAGGTTTAGAACTTGGAGGAGGAGTTGATGATAATGAAGGAAATCAACAACAACAGAACTCTGCTGGACAATAGGATAGGAATTGAGTCAAGTAAGTCAATAAACGGCAAAACAAAGCATCAAACATCCTTTCATAAACCTTTACTTTTTAAATAGCACCAACATTTACAAATTCTACATTGATCATTGGAAGCTTTTCCGATCGGGAATTCGTAGCGAAAATAAACTCAATGACGAACACGTAACTCAGTCAATTTGATGTTTTATTGTCATCTTGTGATATGCTAATCATTTAAGTATTCTTTCTTAAACAATGCAGGCTATTTAGGATATAATTAGATATGAGATCAAAATTGAGCGAGTCAAAATCAAGTAGATTACAGACCTCAAAAGGCTTGATAACTTGAGTCGTGCAGTCGCTCTTCGGTATATGGCGACTGAAGAGCCACATATTCAGATGTGAACACATATTCCTGATATCATTTAAAATCTTTCGAATTTTGAAAGAACAAGTTAAAGTAATTTACATCAGTCGATTGCATTACCAACCAATGACGTGTTATAATATCTTGGTCCTCAACGGAAGGAAAAACTGCCTAACATGATATTTCCACTAAAATACAATTCATTTAAACAAGCTACGATACCTAGGAAAATTGGCTTTATACGTTGTTTGATTGATGCACGCTGCAAATGGCATAAAACTATAACTCATTCAATTGTTGTTTGATTATAATTTGATGTCTTTTTCAGAATACAATGATGTTGGTTTCGAAGCTCACCTGTCTAATGGAAATAACGAGGTAAAATTGTGTTTGATAAGATCACCTACAACAAAGGAAATGGAAACAACAATACTGCCGGGTATTTAACCGCTCCCGTGGCGGGGACCTATTTATTTTGGACAAATATTGTATACAGAAACATAAACGATAGTAAAAGCGTCGTATTTTCCATTGAATCGATTGACACAACCTTTAGTCGTGCCTATGGGAAAGCAGTTAAATGTATGAAATCGCAAGCACAACAACAGTCGCTTATCTGAAGAAAGGGGAACGTGCTTGGATGAGTGCGGGTAAGGGGGTCGAGCTGAGATATCTAGTGACATCTGCAGGAGCTCTCTTGATTAAACAATAAATGTACCCCTTTGATCCTTATCCCATACAGTGTACCCGTTATTTAAGAAATAAAGTTCGCTCTACCCCAATGTGTTTTGTAATAAAGTATAGTTTTGCCCTGAACTATTATATAGTTAAAGCACGAGGACGGTAGTCCAATTGCTTTATCAATTTTTAAAATGTTTAAAATGTTAATATCATGTTATTATTTCATTGTTCAAACAAAACAAAAATATCAGACAACTCATATTTAATAAAACGTTACTTTTGAACAGTCAAGTTGTGCGATCTGGCAGTCCAGGCCACACTGCCCATATAAGGGTTATCACGTGATTGACATTCCACAAAGAATTATGGGTATTGTTTGTCAGGAAGCGTGGTAGTTGTAGATCTATCATTCTTTTTTGGCTGTTGTCATAAAAGTTGGAGTTGATGGTACCACCGCTAATATTAGCTGACTGTGGACACCATGAAAAGGAGTACAAACTGTATTGGTTGTGCTATTTGGCACGGTGCTTGGCAGAGACGGTTGACGTTTGTCAACGTTGCAAATGCTACGGGTCGCCGTGACGTGACGTGGAATGTCAACGTGGTCACTCGACAAGCATGTCGGAGGCAGAGCATTGGTCGCAGCGTTGTTCTCCTGTAAGATGGAGTTGTTATGTAGCTTTACAATGACTGCTCATTTCTGTGATCAGTGACATGATACCAAGGGCCCCAACCCGGCTTCGGTAAGTTTAGTTGCTGCCGCCATTTTGATTGATAGAACCGAGATCAAAGGTTGCCATGGACACACATGATGGGGGGCAGCTGGGAAGAGCGGTTAGCTTCATGTAATTGTTACGTCATGTAAAAACTACATGTATACCTCTATTGTCTGATAAAGTACTTTTTATTGTTCTAACCGTAAGGCATCTCAGAATTGACAATAAATGCTTGTTCAATTCAGAGTAATATGTTTATAATTATTCGTTTCTCACAACAATCCAATTTGCGTTATAACCTACTTAGCAAAAGCTTTTCTAGATGGTTCCAATGTATCAATTGCGAAAAATTCAAAATGATGCATGAAATAATTCGGTCCCTGAACGTTGCAAAAAATAATATTATATGAATATTTAAAAAGCGCCCATATCCATCCATTCGTGGTTGCTCAAGGCACGCACATTGTTTTCCCTGATCAATGGCATTCTTTCACCATCCGATCATTTTTCCAATTCAACTCCATGGGGAGTATTCAACCGACAACCACATATGTGGCGCTCAGGTTAGGGATGATTTTACGCCTCACAGGGTACACGTTCACAGCTTGGTGAACTGAGACACATAGTCACAGCAGTTTGTCCAATACTGCTGAACGCTGATAACCGACAACTCGGCTTGGCAATTAAAATTGTTGCTGTTATTTATAAACTACACATCTTGATTTAAGCATATCATAATAAAATACGCTATATCATAACGTTAACACTCTTACATTGCAAATGTGGTACTTCAGTCACTGTAGTGTAGTTTATCGCTTGCAGTTTTTAAAAAAGAATCAGAACTCTAGATTAGATGCATATCTGTGTATAATACGATGATAAATTCAGCTCATACACATCGATGTGATTTAAGCATATCATTATTAAATACCTTATATCAGAGTATTGTTATGTTATTGATGTGGTAGCGCTTTCATTTTCGCTCTTATTATCATGAAAATAACCATGATTGGTACCAGTCATTGAATCGTGCGTTTTCATTGGTTGAGAGTGTTGACAGCTGATGTGGTAAACATCTCAAAATTTATGTCACAGCAAATCAGTGTTAAACCATCAGAAATGGTTTAGTTACATTTCTTTACTCTGAAACAAAAAGTGTTTACGAATCTAAAAACAATTTAGTTAAAGGTATTTCAACTAGTTAATAAATGATAACTCAGTACTAATTAATAGCTGATTTGACAACTAAAAACATTATGTTAATCAGTTAGCAAAGGTAGTTTCAAGAAGGGGCGATTTAATGTACATTGTGCCTATTGAAGACAAGAGCTTTTCTTACAGATGATCAACATATGATATCAAATATAACTTTCGCTGAGGAAAATAGGTTCTACAATCCATCTTAAACAAAAACATTTACACTGCCATTAGTGACACTGACTCCTACTTCACAAGTAGAGTAACATAAGCAATGTTGAACATTTTGCAAAGTTGTTTATTTTATTACATTTTGAACCAAGTGAAATGCTTCACCCATCACATTGGTACTTGGCTCAACAATTACTAATAAACTCACGAATGATTTAGTATCAAACGTGCATTTGTTCATTGTATTGTGTTCCTTAATCTGATTGAAGAAAAACATTACATAGATATAAATCCTCCTCAGATTGATTTGGGGTTTTAGAATATGACATCATATTTTTGGGGATACGATGTCAAGTATGTTACGATTGACACATAGGGAAACGTGTGGTGGAATACATAACCATAATGTTTTGTTTTGTCATTTTCATATCTGTCCTACCTAACAATTAATTTTTGAGCATTTGGCTCTGCTTGAAGGCAGGTCTCCCTAATTAAGTTCAAACAGCTTTTAAAAGTTAAAGACAGAGTTTTACTTTAAAATTAATGGTTCCAATTGAAAGAAAATGTATTTAAACTAAATGGAGCAGTAATAATACAAATATATAATGTAAAGTTTAGCCATGCGATTCATTTTTCTTTCACAAAATAAATAAAAGGTGTTCACACAAAATGGCCGCCAATGGATTTTATGTGAATCGTCATACAAATAATACATACATTTGACACTAACTTACAATTTTTAGTGAATGATTTAAAATATAAATTTACCAAAAAACGTGTTACTGTCCCTTTAACAGATATCTGAAAATAAAATAAAATTTGTAAAATGTGCTGTACATCTACTGAATACCCGCTTTAGATCCCTGGTATAATACGTGATACAATCTCGTTGAGCATATGTCCAACAAAAACAATCTACCTAGGACGCGAAATCCCTCTGTTCAAACTGTGAAAATTGATAAAGACCCAAGCTTTCCTTTCAGTGCTTACTAAATTATTTAACTGTGATTATCAAACTGTTCAGACTATTATAGCTATCAAATGTGTAATGTCTCAGGTTTTGGAAAACTTAATTACCTCCGATTTCAACTTTGGCAACTGTTGAATATAACTAATAATATTTCTAAAATTTCTTATCTTACACCATATGTTTGTTTATTCTCACCAAATCTTTCAACCTTATCAGTTGTCATACAGGCCACAGTAAATGTTGGTAATGGTTTGGGTTACTCTTTCTCTTACAACTTTACTTTTCACAACTGCCTTGTCTGCAGTTACGCCAACTAGCAAGGATGTTGATATTACAAGCTTACAAGAACATATGAAGAAAATGGACGCTGTACTTCAAGAAGTTCAGTCTCATGCTCAAGCTCAGGAACAGAAATACTCGGCAGTCCTGTCCAGTGTTCTCTCTCAGCTTACACAGACTACCGAGGAACTGAGTGCAAGTAAAAACATCACTGAGGAACTGCAGCAGAAGGTCGAGAACTTGGAGGAGGAGCTGAGGAACGTGAAGGAAATAAACAACAACAGAACTCTGCTGGACAATGGGACAGCAATTAAGTCAAGTAAGTCAATAAACAACAAAACAAAGCATTAAACATCCATCATGCGTTGTCCATTCATAAACCTTTCCTTTTTAAAAATCACTAACATTAACAAATTCTACATTGAACATTGAAGCTTTTCCGATCGGGAATTCGTAGCGAAAAGAAACTCTCACCTAAAACAAAATGACAAACATGTTACTCAGTCAATTTGATGTTTTATTATCATCTTGTGATTTGCTAATCATTTTAGTATTCTTTCTTAAACAATACAGGCTATTAAGGATATGATTAGATATGAGATCAAAATTGAGCGAGTCAAAATCAAGTAGATTACTGACCTCAAAAGGCTTGATAACTCGAGTTGTGAAGACTGAAGAGCCACGTATTCAGATGTGAACTATTATTCCTGATATCTTTTATAATCTTTCGAATTTTGAAAGAACAAGTTAAAGTCATTAACGTCATTTGATTGCTTTACCAACCAAGGACGTGTTATAATATCTTGGTCCTCAACGGAATGAAAAACTGCCTAATTTGCATAGAAATTTAGAATATGCGTAAAATGATATCAACAAGAGAGCCATTTCCAGTTATTTGTTCACGTTCAGTATTCTCTTAATGTCAACATAATTGTGGTTACATATTTAGATGAATTTAATGTTGACTTATCCAAACTAAAATGAGGAAACGTTTTGGTTATGAATTTACTATATCCAGCCGTAGTCTGCTTACACACTCTATGTAAAGACAGATGGCAACGAGTGAAAAGGAAAATAAAAGCTACATGGAATGTTTAGAAGAATGTTATGTTATTAGGTTATCTAAAATAAAAAATAATGTTAACATTCTCTGGTTGATATAATGTTTTTTTTTTTAGTAATCGATTGATATTGCGGATCATGATAGGCGAGCTGACATAGTACGCAAAAATGTGGAATCTACTCAATGACATCACAATTCACTAGCGCACACTCTGGTTGCAGAAAGTGACTTTCGAAGATAAAAACATCACCTTATCATGATTCTTCAGCATATTCTCATATCTCATTGTAGTTACCGATTGATACAAATTATAGGTGTTTGAAATGAAATGCTGTCATAGAAACATTAAAATACTTAATGTCCCTTAAAGAAATGGTGATCAATTAAAACGTTTTTAAAAAATGATGATATTATTTTTCATAGTTTAAGAAACCTTTGGAAGGCATGTATAGCATTGTATGATGTCTGACGTCCTCCTGGAAGTCAAATAACTTTTCCCTTTTCTAAAGAGTTTTTGAGAACCAATGGCTTGAAAAACATAAATCTAGTGTAAGAACTCTTTGATCCACAGGGATAACTTATTGGAAATTTGGGATTGTGAACTTTTAAAGAGCAATACCATAAGTACATTTCCCTCTTCTCTCAAAGTCCTAGCAAGCTGAAATATTTTGTGCAGACTCCTATCACAATAGGCTTTAACATAACAAAAATTCGTCCAAAATATAGACCACAGATGCCAAAGTTGATGACATATCCCACCAGTTCCACATGATCGTAAGATGTAAACCCTTGAAAGATAATTGTAAATTGTTCAAGCAAGATTCGTAATAGTATAATCTAATATATATGAAACGAACCCGTTCATGAACAGAGTCCAAATAAGAGCCGTTTCAATGGAAATAATAAAAAATAAAATTTTAAGAAATGTGAAAATATCAAAAGGCACCACTTCAGTAGGTGGGCAATACACATGTAAAGTTTCAGAAAGATATGTGAACCGGTTTTTTAGTTCTGCTCCGGAAACGAAATGATTACGGACGGACGGACAGACGGATGGACGGATGGACGGACGGACAGACATAGAGACGGACAGGATGATGACTATATCCCACGGTATTACATACCGGTGGGATAACAACCATTTCTTTAATTAACCTTTTCCCAAGAATTCAATGGGCAATGGGAATCACGAGAGCTTATACCCTCTAGAAATAATTTACATTTAGTTGATTATTCAAACGATTGAAATGCATGTAAAAGTAACTCCTTCATATCATGTCTATGAATTGCCAATGTGGTGTAGAATGTAAATACATGATATTTCCACTAAAATACAATCCATTTAAACACCTTAAGATACCAAGGAAAATTGGTTTTATATGTTGTTTGATTGATGCACGCTGCCAATGGCGTAAAACAATAACTTATTCAATTGTTGTTTGATTATAATTAAATGTCTTTTTCAGAATACAATGATGTTGGTTTCGAAGCTCACCTGTCTAATGGAAATAACGTCTCGGCGAAAGATAAAATTGTGTTTGATAAGGTCACCTACAACAAAGGAAATGGATACAACAATACTGCTGGGTATTTCACCGCTCCAGTGGCGGGGACCTATATTTTTTGGACTAATATTGTATACAGAAACATAAATGATGGTAAAAGCATTGTTTTTTTCATTGAATCGATTGACACAATCTTTGGTCGCGCCTATGGGAAACCAGCTGCAACATATGAAGTCGCAAGCACAACAACAGTTGCTAACCTGAAGAAAGGGGAACGAGCTTGGGTCAGTCCTACAAAGGGTGTCGAACTTAGATATCTTTTGTCATCCGCAGGGGCAGTCTTGATTAAACAATAAAAAGTACGTCTTTGTTCCTTATGTACGTGTAATTCGGAAAATAAATGCTTTTGGTGTGTTTCGCATAGTGTTCTTTAATTCTCACAACAACACAGAAAGTGTACACTAGTGTGGATGGGGCCATTAGCTTTGCTCAACAGTTCAAATGTATCTTATGCAAAAAACATTAAAAGGTTTTGTAAACACATAAACTGATGTATTGTGAAAGTAATTTCACTGAACTTTCAAAAATTAATCAGAATGTAGATTAAGATAATATGCTGATAAAATAAGAAATTACACATCAATTTTGATTTTAAGCATGTCATTATGAAATACGATATACCATAAAGTAAATAATGAAAATTGTAAATAATATATGGTACTTGATTTAATCACTTCCAGTTAACAAAGCTGAGAGGATTGACAACCTCAATTCATTGTGATGTGGTAGCATGACCAAGACAGGTGGTCCTTGAATCGTGCGTTTTCTTTGGTTGAGAGTGTTGACAGTTGATGTGTTAAACATCTTACAATTTATGTCACAGCAAATCAGTGTTAAACCATCAGAAAAAGGCTTAATACCTCTTTACTTTGAACCATAAAGTGTTTAAGAATCTAAAAAAATAGTTAAAGGTATTTTAATTAATCTAATTAATCAATGCTTAAATCTTCTGATAAGCTAATTTGATGACTAAAACATTACGTTAATCTAGTCAGCAAGGACAGTTTCGAAAAGGGATAAAATGTACATTGTGTCGTGACAAGAATAAAAATGAAGTCATATGGTTATGTTCTATGCAAAACTAGAGCTTTTCTTACAGATGATCCATTATATGATATCAAATATACCTTGTGTTGAGTAAGATGGTTTCAACATTAAATTTCAATATATTAACACTGTTAGTAGTGACTCCTTCAAAAAACATGTGCAATGTTTACTATTTCGGTAAGTGATGTATTTGATAACAATTTGAATACTACAAAGTGTATGACATCAGGATAGTTAGTAGTTGTGACTGTAAGAAGACCAGTCACATTGGTACTTGACTCAACAATTACTATTAAAACTCGAATGATTTTGTAGCAAACGTACATTTGTTCATTATGAAGAACATCCTTAATTCGATTGATGAAAAATATCTCTAGGTATTTTCAGATTTTAAAAAATAAGTGCAACTTTGACAAAATCAAAATGTATTCTATTATAATATGACATTTGAAATAATTTTACATGTAATTAACAAATTTTTGTTAAGCAGCTGTGACTAGTGGTTTGTGAGCTATGCTACCTTTTTGGCCCGTTCTTTCAATTTTACAGTACTTTGACTTTAAGCTAGATATCTTCAAAAATCTAACAAAGTAAAAAGAGAAGAAAAGGCAATTATAAGCAAAATGAGAATATTTTAGCTGAAATGCTGAAAATAAAACCAGCTGGCTGGAGATTTAACCCTGGTGGACTGAACATCCTACAAGGATAGGGTCGTGATAAACGCTCACTGAACTGGTAACAAGACAAGGTAGAACTCTGATAAGAGAGCACTGCACTAGGTTTGACTTCAAGATCAAGCAAACTTTGATACTAAGATTATGAGATATTATTGATATAGTGGTATATGTAACCAGAAACATGATACGTATCTGATCAAACTCCTGAAAATATTCAATATATTGAATGTTTAGATAAACAATATCTATTTAAAATTGCAAAAAAAACGCAAAAAACGGAAAAAAAATCATCACAGATAATTGCTAATTAAGATGCAAGTATATTGAAATGTGTCACATCAACATATGTGGCCACATTTAATCATTAAACTGCGATTATCAAATTATTCAGACTATTAAAACTATCACAGTTGTAATGCCTCAGGTTTTGAAAACTTTGATTGCAAACTTCTCAACTGTTGAATATAAGTAATAACATATAATATTTCTAAAATTTCTTATCTCACAGCAGATGTTTGTTTTCTCAAACCAAACCTTTTATGTTATCAGTTGTCATACAGGACACGGTCATTGTTAGTCATGATCTGGATTACTCTCACTCTAACAATGCTTCTTTTTACAACTGCCTTGTATGCAGTTAATCCAACTAGCAAGGATGTTGATATTACAAGCTTACAAGAACACATGAAGAAAATGGACGCTGTTCTTCAAGAAGTTCGAATTCAGTCTCATTCCCAAGCTCAGGAACAGAAATACTCGGCAGTCCTGTCCAGTGTTCTCTCTCAGCTTACACAGACTACCGAGGAACTGAGTGCAAGTAAAAACATCACCGAGGAACTGCAGCAGAAGGTCGAGAACTTGGAGGAGGAGCTGAGGAACGTGAAGGAAAGCAACAACAAAACTTTACTAGACAACACAGAGGCAATGAAGGAGTTCGCCAAGTTTGAACAATCACACAACAAAACTTTGCTAGACTATACAACAGCAATGGAGGAATTGGAAGAGTTGAAAAACTCCCACAACAACACTCTACTGGAGTTGAAGGATCTGAAACAATCACACAATCAGTCTCTTTTCGAGTTGGAGATGATAAAGAATGAAGTAATATCTTTACAACAGGACTTTAAAAACTGCAGCAGTAGCCTTTCCGAATTGGATTTATCTATGAATGGACTCTCGCAACTCAAACCAACACTCGCAGAGATCGTGAAGAGGATAAATGGGACTGATAACATTCAACCTACTGGTGACAAATGGCGTAAGTCTTTTAAGCTTTGCCAAGAATATAATTCTGTTTTTGGTGGTCATTCTCAAACAATTGAATAAAATCACAGAGCATGGGTTTACTTTTTATTCCCAACCGTAAATGTTGATACAATGTTTACCAAACAGTCATCAGTCATCATTCTTCCCACTTTGCAAATTTTGGTGATTAACTTGTACTAAATCTAATTACATCTCACTTAGACATCGGTGTCCATGGCAACCATTCATAAAAGTGCCCTGTTCATTATTGATATCGGAAACTTTTAGGCAAAAGGATATCTAATGCAAGGACACATTTATAAACCACATTGACATAAAAATAAACTGAAATAAAAGAAATTCAAATCAAATACGCCGATACATAATTGGATTTTTAAATGAATAATAAATTAAATCTGAGCTAAGTTTGTTACGCAAATTATCAAAATACCTTTTTATTGGAAATCAAAAGGAAATTAACCTAAAGAACAAGGCACTCTCGAAATACAACTGTCTATGGAGACACTAATAATGCGTCTGAGGTGTTCAAAATAAAACATGAAAGGGATAACCTGTGAAACTTGTCTTTAAGCAGCCGCATATTCATGGATTGCACGAAGTTTACTTTAACTTCGTGCATTGCACTTTGACCAGTAAGAAGCACGTGATCCCACACCTTTATTGTACTAAACACTTCATTCTAAATGAGGGTTGTAGGAAATTGATATTATATTCAAAACTTTTAATTCTGTGATTGAGTTTACTTTTGTTAAGTGTGATGTAAGTCACTTACTAACGTAGTTTATGTGATGTGTTGGATAATGGCAGGGACACTTGTCCTCTATCCAGACCTTGGCAACGTCCCCTTCTGTCTCTCGGACGAAGTGTCCCTGCCATTATCCGATACATCTCGTAAACTATGTTAGTAACTATTATGTACATAACACAGTTGAAATAGAAATATTGGTGTATGGTTGAGCTATTGTTAAAATATCTTGGTTTAAATTAATGTAGGCATTGGTAAAAATATATAATTTACTCTATTATAGCCCCTATCATATTTGAATGTTGTCAATATGTTACAAAATAGGCACGTTTATTGACTTTACCATAGAATAAGGTCTTTGTTGATGAACATTTGTGTTAAATCAAAATTAATTTTACAACATCTTTTTAACAACAAATTATTTTTTTTCACAAAACCAAAACCCTTAAAAGTACTCTTTGAACGATGATTTAATGTTTGTTTCTATTTCTAAAAAGACATTAACAACTCGAAATATTGGTAATTGAAATTCTTAAAATTAGTTTTTTCAACTGTGTATGTATGTTCATTTGCCTGGCAGCTTTTCCTCAATGGCAATCATGCTGGGAAATTACTTAAGTGATTCTTGATAGTTACATTCAAACAGGAGCACCTACCTGGTATAATTATATATGTTAGGGAATGAGAAGGGTTTAATTGCAGCATATAATCAATAGATATAATGTATTTCACCTGTTTCTGGGAGAAAATTGTTTATCTGATAATAAAAACTACGGTATAGTTATGTCAATTAAAATTAAATTATACACCATAAAAGATAATACAATGACAATATTAAACAGAATTACGGTTGCTTTGTTTAATTAACGACCACTTCACTTCTATTTCAGCCTGGCATTATATGGCTGCTGGATTTTCTGCTTATGCCAGTGCGACAACAATTATGCCTTCGGGCAGTGTTGTATTTGATATTGTCCAATACAATGAGGGAAATGGATACAACAAAGCTAATGGACAATTCACTGTTCCCGTGTCGGGAACCTATATGTTTTGGACGAATATCATATACAAAAGTAATCACACTGGTATTGGCTGCAGTATTCAAACAATAGAAAATATCTTTGGCTTCGCATTCGGTATGGCAAATGAGTACTATGGAACCGCCAGTGAAACAACCATGGTTAATCTAAATAAAGGCGAAAGGGCTTGGATAAGTTGTAATAGGAGAGGAGATGTGCTAGGCGTTCACTCGTCTGCAGGGGCTGTGTTGATTAAACCATTCTAATTAACTTCTTCATCAAAGTATTCACATAACGCTTTATTTACTAAGGCAAATGCATTTCAAATTTGATTTATAAGACAAATTCATCTTTTCGCTGACAATGGGTGTTTCAGCCAGTGGGTTGGTACATGTAAATTTTCAGCCACTTGTCTTTTTTAAGTAAGCTAAAGCAAAATAGTTTTAAGCCAAACATCCTCTCATTCCGGTACTGCTGCTCTTATAAGATCGTATTAATTTGATTGGCTCTTTTCTTCAATTTATTACAGGATAAGAATTGAGCTATTATTTGTTTTGCTTTTTTGTTTTAATACTAAGTTCGTTATTATCAAATAAAAAAATCAAATTTAAGAAATAGATTACAGGGTATGAGTTGAGCTACACGTGCACGTGCTTCAAATAAAAAAAAGGAAGTATATCAAGGATATTACAATTGTTACTTGTATAATTGCTTACATTTTAGAAGGGATGTTTTTCAAATCATACATCCATTGTTTCTCATGCTGTTCCAGTCTGTCAATTTGCTAAAGATATATACTATATTGCACATATGTGCATGTGGGTCAGCACATTTTAATTCAAGTAACACATTGTTACAAATGAACAGATTGTTAATGTTTTATATGGGTTAAAAATATTTATGAAATGAAAATATTTTGAGGAATAAAATATATGTTAATCTTGTTCGTTATTACTTTCTTGTCACGCATAAATGTAATGACAAATAACTAGTACTCCTGAGGCAGTACTTAGGTCTTCTAGACTTCCTCTTTGACCTTCACATGCATTTTTATCGGAGAGATACTGAGTAAGTGCCATATTATCAAAATGACCAAATTTCACATGATATTCAATGTTAAAGGTTTTTTAAAACATTCTCTATTGAACCAAAGTCAGCTATGACATAATTCTACAAAAAAATTATTTTTAGGATCATAAAAATATAATGGAATTGTCTGTTAGCGTTTTGGAGAAGTCTGTAACTTAAAAATGGCTTCCTCAACTCGATGTTTGTCTTTCAAGCTCCTAAACTATCAACTTTTTAATGATATAGTGTAGCGTATTAAATGTTTTGCTGGAATAAGGGCACTTGTAAATGCATCAATTTTAGGAAAACTTAATTAGTAAAAGAATTGTTGTTTGAAAAATGCATTTGTAATGTTTTTGTTTATGTCTAATTATTGCCTTAAATATTAACTTTTACAAAATGATAATCTGTAGTGGATTTGTTGCACACTCATTGGCGAACAAAATGCAACAAACAGATTCATACTACCAACTTTTGAATGATATAGTGTAGCATAACAATGTTGTACTGAAACTTGTACATGTTATAAATTTTAGGAAAACCAAATTAGTCATGGAATTTTTGGTTCGATTATTTCCTTAAATATCATTTTTACATAAAACTAATGTGTAGTGGATTTGTTACACAATCATAGGCGAACAGAATTCAAGAAACAGATTATAAAATGACATTTCCTAACAGAGTTCTACTCCTTTGACTGCGAGGCGTAAAACTCCCGTTTTCAAGATGGCGCTGAAACCAAGTGACCTATAAGTAAGTCACGATTTACTTTTAGCTGGCATTGTTATTCCGCATCTTTTAAAAGATATTATGCCTCTAAGTGCATTTTGAAAAAAAATGGGCTGAAATGGGCCAATTTTTCATTCTGACCTTTCATTGTTTTTGACTATTCGTGAGCAATGTTTTTGTCTTATCTAATAGACCTTAGTGATGGCTCCCTCAAATGCAAAAATCATGCACTTCTATGGTCAAGTTTATGGGAGAACCAGAGAAATAAGTGCACAAATGCAATACGAAGGTTGGTCCATTTACAAAAACATGTATGTATGTTGGTATTATCTCAGGGATAAACATTTTTTTCAAATTGAGGAATGATTCCGACTCCCTCAGTGCCGAAATCCGTGATTTGAGGATGAAAACATCTTCGTTTTATGAATGAATGAAGTAGTCCGAACAATCTTAATGTTAGCCAATCAAATCACTCAAAGGTGTTATGACCCATATTAGTCATAACAAATTGTTATGAAACCCCTTTACGAAGTACCAGGTGGGTAATACTATCTGATTTTAAACATACTTATTCACAATGAAAGGATTGGGTACAAGTTATCCAACTTAGTGAAACCCTCTCCTAATATCTGATACCTTTGCTAACTTAATGACAGGTATCTTGTTATTTACAAAAACATAATTTGAAATGAATGTTAAGAAAATGAACATTTTGACAAAACCGTGCCAAAAAAGTTGTAGTATAATATGACATTTACACTAATTTTAGGTGTGGCTATGGTACCTTTTTCCTGTTCCTTCAGTTTTACAGTACTTTGACTTTAAGCTGGATATCTTCAAAAATCTAACAAAGTAAAATGAGAAGACAAGGCAATTATAAGCAAAATGAGATTATTTTAGCTGAAATGCTGAAAATAAATCCCTCTCTGAAAGTCGTGGGCAGTATGTACACATGGCTGGAGATTAAACCCTGCTGGACTCAACAAATTACAAGGATAGGCTCGTGATAAACGCTGACTGACCTGGTAACAAGACAAGTTAGAACTTAGATTAGAGACCTCCGGACCTGATTTCACTTCAAGATTAAGCAAACATTATTACTAAGGCTGAGAGATATTATCGATATATCGGTATATTGACTTTATACAAATAATTTAATGCTAATATAATCGATATATCGGTATATTGCAATACTGAAACATGGTACATATCAGATCACACTTCTGTAAACTTCCAATATATTGCACTTTTAAAATTATTTCCATCTTAAACCACAGAAAAATACAACCTGAAAACGAATGAACTTGTGTTGTGAAAATAGCTCATTATATGACATTAAGTATGATTGAAAAAATCACTAGCTGACAGTTGAGAAAAGATTTCCATTCTCGTCGCTCTTCTTTAGACATGATAGCATGCAAAGTATTTAATTTGAAAAGTCCCAATATTTAGAGGATATTTGTCTTTTCTTGACAAATACCATGTTTATCTCATCGAGTGAGGAAGATATTTTATATTTTCACGACTGGCGCAGCCACGAGTGATAATATAAAACATTTCTGCCTCATGAGATGAGATAAATATGGTATTTGTCAAGAAAAAACAAACTTTCTATTTATTTTATGATTAAATCATTGTTTTGCTCTCGAAAGTGAAGCTCATTTACGTTGAGTCGGCTCCGATGAGAGCCCGTTGCCTAAGCAACAACATGACATCATGAGCGTGTCATGGCCTCAGAGCATTGTTAGATGACGTCAGGTCATTGTTGTTATCAGTCACTGTCCCTTTAATTGACTAGTTACAGAACAACTTTGCTCATATCTTTTTAAGGATACAATAATGATATTGCTACGATTGTCATCGTATCACGAAATAGAACATCCCTTCGGCTCAGGTCTGAGAATCGATATCAATTACTGCATGATTCCCACATAGACATAGCCAACATAAAATGACAAATGTTCACATACATGTACCTGTTTTGAAAGGGTTGAAAGTTGATGCTCGTCCTTGTGGGTAAATAAATGAAAAATAGTGTTTACTCTTTTAACCAATTCAAGTCATTTGTATTAAAGATGTGATTCACATCAGGAAGAAATCTTTCCATTCAACTTCATCACAGGTAACCAAACTTTATATCACATCTTATTGAAAAAGATATTTACTCTTGGCGCCAAGTATACATTACAGAAACCCACTTTACAACTGTGGAAGGGTTAATGATAAAGCCAGGGCTTTCCGTTCAGTACTTATAAAACATTGTGCTGTGATTATCAAACTTAACAGACTCTAATTGATAACAAGGTGAAATCTATTTTTCAAAAATCTAATTACCTCAGTTTGCAACCTTCTCAACTGAGAATATAACTAATAATATTTCTTAAATTTCTTATCTTACACCAGGTGTTTGTTTTCTCTACCAAACCTTTCAGTCTTTTTATCAGTTGTGATACGGACCACAGTTAATGTTAGTCATGGTCTGGTTTACTCTCACTCTAACAATGCTTCTTTTTACAACTGCATTGTATGCAGTTAATGCAACTAGCAAGGATGTTGATATTACAAGCTTAGACGAACACATGAAGAAAATGGACGCTGTTCTTCAAAAAGTTCAGTCTCATTCCCAAGCTCAGGAACAGAAATACTCGGCAGTCCTGTCCAGTGTTCTCTCTCAGCTTACACAGACTACCGAGGAACTGAGTGCAAGTAGAAACATCACCGAGGAACTGCAGCTGAAAGTCGAGAACTTGGAGGAGGAGCTGAGGAACGTGAAGGAAATAAACAACAACAGAACTCTGCTGGACAATGGGACAGCAATTAAGTCAAGTAAGTCAATAAACAACAAAACAAAGCATTAAACATCCATCATGCGCTGTCCATTCATAAACCTTTTCTTTTTAAAAATCACTAACATTTACAAAATCTACATTGAACATTGAAGCTTTTCCGATCGGGAATTCATAGCGAAAAGAAGCTCTCACCTAAAACAAAATGACAAACACGTAACTCAGTCAATTTGATGTTTTATTGTCATCTTGTGATTTGCTAATCATTTTAGTATTTCTCCTTAAACAATACAGGCTATTTAGGATATGATTAGATATGAGATCAAAATTGAGCGAGTCAAAATCAAGTAGATTAGTGACCTCAAAAGGCTTGATAACTCGAGTTGTGAAGACTGAAGAGCCACGTTTTCAGCTGTGAACAAATATTCCTGATATCTTTTATAATCTTTCGAATTTTGAAAGAACAAGTTAAAGTCATTAACGTCATTTGATTGCTTTACCAACCAATGACGTGTTATAATATCTGGGTCCTCAACGGAATGACGAACTGCCTAATTTGCATAGAAATTTAGGATATGTGTAATATGATATCAACAAGAAAGCTATTTCCAGTTATTTGTTCACGTTCAGTATTCTCTTAATGTCAACATAATTGTGGTTACATATTTAGATGAATTTAATGTTGACTTATCCAAACTAAAATGAGGAAACGTTTTGGGTACGAATTTACTATATCCAGCCGTAGTCTGCTTACACACTCTATGTAAAGACAGATGGCAACGATTGAAAAGGAAAATAAAAGCTACATGGAATGTTTAGAAGAATGTTATGTTATTAGGTTATCTAAATTAAAAATAATGTTTACATTATTAATCTTTCTTAATGGTTAACATAATGACATCACAATTCACTAGCGCACACTCTGGTTGCAGAAGGTGCCTTTCGAAGATAAAAACATCAACTTATCGTGATACTTAAGCATAATCTCATATCTCATTGTAGTTACCGATTGATACAAATTATAGGTGTTTGAAATAAAATGCGGTGACAGAAACATTAAAATACTTAATGTCCCTTTAAGAAATGGTGATCAATTAAAGTTTTTTTTAAAATGATAATATTGCATAGAATATCTTTCACAGTTTAAGAAACCTTTGGAAGGCAGCTGTATATCATTGTATGATGTCTGACGTCCTCCTGGCAGTCAATTAACTTTTCCCTTTTCTAAAGAGTTTTTGAGAACCAATGACTTGAAAAACATAAATCTAGTGTAAGAACTCTTTAATCCACAGGGATAACTTATTTGGAAATTTGGGATTGTGAACTTTTAAAGAGCAATGCCATTAGTACATTTCCCTCTTCTCCTAAAGTCCTAGGAAGCTGAAATATTTTGTGCAGACTCATATCACAATAGGCTTTATCATAACAAAAATTCGTCCAAAATATAGACCACAGATGCCAAAGTTGAAATAACCTTTTCTTTAATTAACCTTTTCCCAAGAATTCAATGGGCAATGGGGATCACGAGAGCTTATACCCTCTAGAAATACTTTACATTTAGTTGATTATTCAAACGATTGAAATGCATGTAAAGGTAACGCCTTCATATCATGTCTATGAGTTGCCAATGTGGTGTAGAATGTAAATACATGATATTTCCACTAAAATACAATCCATTTAAACACGCTACAATACCTAGGAAAATTGGTTTTATACGTTGTTTGATTGATCCACGCTGCAAATGGCGCAAAACAATAACTCATTCAATTGTTGTTTGATTATAATTTGATGTCTTTTTCAGAATACAATGATGTTGGTTTCGAAGCTCACCTGTCTAATGGAAAAAACGTCTCGGCGTACGATAAAATTGTGTTTGATAAGGTCACCTACAACAAAGGAAATGGATACAACAATACTGCCGGGTATTTCACCGCTCCAGTGGCGGGGACCTATATTTTTTGGACTAATATTGTATACAGAAACATAAACGGTGGTAAAAGCATTGTTTTTTTCATTGAATCGATTGACACAACATTTGGCCACGCCTATGGGAAACCAGATGCAACATATGAAACCGCAGGTACAACAACAGTCTTCTATCTGAAGAAAGGGGAACGTGCTTGGGTCAGTCCTAGTAAAGGGGTCGAACTTAGATTTCTCTTGTCATCTGCAGGAGCTGTCTTGATTAAGCAATAAAAAGTATGTCTTTGTTCCTTATGTACGTGTAATTCGGAAAATAAATAGTTTTGGTGTATTTTGCATAGTGTTCTTTAATTCTCACAACAATACAGTAAGTGTACACTAGTGTGGATGGGGCCATTAGCTTTGCTCAACGGTTCAAATGTATATTATGCCAAAAACATTTAAAGGTTTTGTAAACACATAAACTGATGTATTGTGAAAGTAATTTGTTACTGAACTTTCAAAAATTAATCAGAATGTAGATTAAGATAATATGCTGATAAAATAAGAAATTACACATCAATTTTGATTTTAAGCATGTCATTATGAAATACGATATATCATAAAGTAAATAATGAAAATTGTAAATAATATATGGTACTTGATTTAATCGCTTCCAGTTAACAAAGTTGAGAGTATTGATAACCTCAATTCACTGTGATATGGTAGCACTTTCAGTTTCGCTCTCAATATCATGAACATACCCATGATAGGTAGTCCTCGAATTGTGCGTTTTCATTGGTTGTTGACAGCTGATGTGTTAAACATCTCACAATTTATGTCACAGCAAATCAGTGTTAAACCATCAGAAAAAGCTTAATATTTCTTTACTTTGAAACTTAAAGTGTGTAAAATCTAAAAACAATTTTGTGAAAGGTATTTTAACTAATTTAAATAATTAATGCTTAAATCTTATAATAAGCTAATTTGATGACTAAAACATTACGTTAATCTAGCCAGCAAGGACAGTTTCGAAAAGGGATAAAATATACATTGTGTCGTGACAAGAATAAAAATGAAGTCATATAGTTATGTTCTGTGCAAAACTAGAGCTTTTCTTAAAGATGATCCATTATATGATATCAAATATACCTTGTGTTGAGGGAGATGGTTTCAACATTAAATTTCAATAAAAGCTATTAACACTATAAGTAGTGACTCCTTCAAATAACATGTCCAATGTTTACTATTTCGGTAAGTGATGTATTTGATAACAATTTGAATACTACAAAGTGTATGACATCAGGATACATGTAGTTAGTAGTTGTGACTGTAAGAACACCAGTCACATTGGACTCAACAATTACTTTTAAGCTCTCAAATGATTTTGTAGCAAACGTACATTTGTTCATTATCAAGAACATCATTAATACGATTGATGAAAAATATCTCTAGGTATTTTCAATTTTTTTAAAATAAATGTTTTAAAATTTAACTGAAAAATAGAGCTGAGCAATTTTGACAAAATCAAAATGTATTCTAGTATAATATGACATTTGCAATAATTTTACAATAATTAACAAACTTTTGTTAAGCAGCTGTGACTAGTGGTTTATGAGCTTTGCTACCCTTAAGCCACGTTCCTTCAATTTTACAGTAGTATTATTTTGAGGTGGAAATCTGAAAAAAACCTAACAAAGTAGAAATAGAAAACAAGGCAACTATTAGCAAAATGTGAATGTTATAGCTGAAATGCTGCAAATTAATCACTCTTTGAAAGTCGTGGGCAGTCTGTACACATGGCTGGAGATTAAATCCTGGTGGACTCGACAACCTACAAGAATTGTCTCGATATTACTGCTGACTGAAATGGTAACAAGACATGCTAGATCTCTGATTAGAGAGCACTGCAGTAGGTTTGACGTCAAGATCAAGCAAACTTTGATACTAAGATTATGAGATATTATCGATATAGTGGTATATGAAACCAGAAACATGATACGTATCCGATCAAACTCCTGAAAGTATTGAATATACTGAATGTTTAAATAAACAATATCTATCTAAAATTTCAACAAAAAAACGCCAAAAAAGGAAAAATCTATCAATTCAGCGAACTTCATCACAGATAATTGCTAATTAAGATGCATATATAGTGAAATGTGTAGTATCAACAACAAAAGTGGCCACAATTAATCATTGAACTGCGATTATCAAACTATTCAGGTTATTAATTATCACAGTTGTAATGTCTCGGGTTTTGAAAAACTTTGATTGCAAACTTCTCTACTGTTGAATATAAGTTATAACATATAAAATTTCTAAATTTTCTTATCTCACAGCAGATGTTTGTTTTCTCTTACCAAACCTTTAAACTCTTTTATGTTATCAGTTGTCATACAGGGCACGGTCATTGTTAGTCATGATCTGGATTACTCTCACTCTAACAATGATTCTTTTTACAACTGTCTTGTATGCAGTTAATCCAACTAGCAAGGATGTTGATATTACAAGCTTAGACGAACACATGAAGAAAATGGACGCTGTTCTTCAAGAAGTTCAGTCTCATTCCCAAGCTCAGGAACAGAAATACTCGGCAGTCCTGTCCAGTGTTCTCTCTCAGCTTACACAGACTACCGAGGAACTGAGTGCAAGTAAAAACATCACTGAGGAACTGCAGCAGAAGGTCGAGAACTTGGAAGAGGAGCTGAGGAACGTGAGGGAAACCAACAACAAAACTTTACTAGACTACACAGAAGCAATGAAGGAGTTGGAAGAGTTGAAAAACTCCCACAACAACACCCTACTGGAGTTGAAGGATCTGAAACAATCACACAATCAGTCTCTTTTCGATTTGAAGATGATAAAGAATGAAGTAATATCTGTACAACAGGACTTTAAAAACTGCAGCAGTAGCCTTTCCGAATTGGATTTATCTATGAATGGACTCTTACAACTCAAACCAACATTTGCAGAGATCATGGAGAGGATAAAACCTACTGGTGACAAATGGCGTAAGTTTTTTTCAAATTTGGCAGGAATATAATTTGATGCTGCTCTGTGGTCAGTCTAAAAAATGAATGAAATTACGGGGCCTGGTTTTACTTTCATTCCCAAACGTAAATGTTTTGGAAGTGTTTACCAAAATCAAATTTGACTTTAAAGTGGATATATTCAAAAGGAACAATTGGTCCAAGTATTTACATATTCTTCTTTTGAAGAAAATTGTTGTTCAGTCATCATTCATTTTACCTGTCCCAATCTTGGTGATTAAAGTACTCACGGAAATGGAAATAAAATGGCTTTGGCGTTTATTTTTTTACAATTCGACTAATGTGAGTAATTCTTACAGATGTTCAAGTATCTACGTTTTTCCGAACTAGGCCTTATGAACTCATTGCAAAAATATATTTCAAATTGCCTTTGTTCAGGTAAAACTGCCCAAAATTTGCATATTTTAAATACATTTAGAATCCTGCTATAGCTTACATCACTCTCAGCATGCGTGTGACAATAAACCTGCAAGGCTCGTTTCACTTGAATTTACTGTTGCACGTGCGTTGCCACAGCAACTCTGCCATTGACAACAAAAGTTATGAATGAATTCGTAAGAATAGTAGTACCATGCATTTATGTCTGCAAACTTTAAGGAAACCACCTTCTTTTTCACTTATTTTATGAATTTTTAAATCATATAAGATATGAATAGAAGAGGACATACGATGTCAAATTATTGTACATTAAACAATGTATTTTACAGGGCGGTACTGAGATTACAGATCATTTTCATACTATAGCCTGCATCAGAAACATACTTTGCGACTTCGAAATAATTTCGAGGCGTGAAAATGACACGTTTTTCTCCCCTGTAAATTATATATTTCGGGGGATTTGACAAAAACTGTGTGAAACAAAAGTTTGGAAAAACGATTATGAATGAACATTTAGAAAACATATATCAAGTTAGTTCCAAATAAAGAAATAATCGATACAAAGCATTTTATTTCTATTTCCGTGAGTACTATAGGACACAGTTTGAAACTGACTTAATATCTAAAAGACATGTGATGTATAAGATCATGGTGCGTTTACAAAAATGTTTAAATATTGTCCATATGTGGAATAATAGGCACATTGTTTTATTTTCACATAGAATATGTCTTTGATGATGAACATTTGTATCATATCAAAATTAATTTGAAACAGTTTATCAATATGTCATTTTTTAAAAGAAATAAAAACACTAAAAGATATTTTTTGAACGATCATTTAAATCTTGTTCTTATCAATTTGAAAATACAACATAAAAACTCGAAATATTTGTAAATGAAATTCTTATAAATGATGAATTCAACTGATCTGACATGTGAACTTTCCTTTGCCTGGCAGATTATCATCCGTAGTAATGGTAACCCCTGCCAGATATTATTCAAGGCTGAACATGATATATGATTTAACATGCTATATCATCTCTGACTCAATTAAGTCCATTAATTGCTTGTCAATTATCTCTCGACCAAATTGAAATTAAACAGATCAAAGAAGACAAGAGTACCTGACCCACCTCATACACAAGAAGAAAATAACAGACGAAAACAAATGCAGCTTTTGTGAGAAAGACAAAGAGACAATAAGTCACCTTTTTTTCGAATGTCCTTTTGTTAAAAAAATTTGGAATAAACTTAAGGACTGGATAGAGACAACTACGCAAACAAACTTAAATTTTTCAAAAAGGAATAGTTGCCTTGGATATCCTGAACATAGAAACAAAGTACTGAATATGATAATAATAACCATAAAATACACCATATTTAAAACAAAGCAAATTGGACTCAAGCCAAATTTTCTTAACATTAAAAAAGACTTAGAGAAAACATATAATATTGACAAATACAACTCATACTCAAACTGTAACTACTCAAAATTTATGAAATTTTGGTCAATCTGTCACTTACTATTTAAAGATTAGTTGAGATTTCGTGTGTCAGAATACCTGACCCCGACTCAGAGAACGGTTTTCTGAGCTCTCGGGTTTTCTATCGTTTCTGGAGATTTTTACCATTTGATTTATCATTAATGTTCCGGTGGATTGCTTTCAAACTACTGTTTCTCTTTCCCTTGATTTGTTCTCTTGTGGTTGCTTTTGTCGTTACTTGAGTTAGACATCCAACGACAGCAGTTTGTTATCGCCTGTTGGGTTGACTGCATGGATTGGTTGTGTGCATCGCATGACTGGTTGTGAATGCTGGTTGGGCATCAGCGTGCCTTCGCTTGAGTGAGTGGCGAGTGATCCGCTCCTTTGCTCAACTTGTTCGCCGGTTCGGTTTGCTTGCTTCGTTCGTCCGCTCCCAGCAATATGGTTTAGGCTAAGAAGTCAGAGTCGGAGAGGACCACCGTCTGGTGTCTTCTTTCAAGTTGGTTCGCCACGTCTTACTGAAGTGATTGAAGCAGTGGCGGAGTAGGGAGACCTACAGCTCCAAGTGGTGTATGACTGACCAACGTCTGTCAAGTGGGCTTGGATTGAGACCTTTTCTGCGGACGAAATCTCCCGACTGTCAAGGCGAGTATTGCCCCTCCACTGGCTCTTTATCACTGCGGGGAGTGACTTTGATGCCTAGGTGACTTCGGCAGCTTAGGGTCGTCTTATCCCTCCACTGGTCCATTCAGCCAATGCTCGACCCTCCATGTGACAGACCCGTCCTGCTCCACCCTCTGGTCTTGGCAGTTGATTTGACAGTGCGGGCGATGCAGTGCGTGTGAAGAACATCCTGGGAGACGCTCTCTCAAGGCCGGACAAGTCTATGTACACACAATGGATGCCTCTCAACTTGGAGAACTTAAGCTTAAAACCACTATCTCAGAGCTGCGTGTCTTACAGGTCCGCTTCTTCATCAGGGATGGGGGTAAAGTTGGGACTCTCTCCGGAGCTTTATTAAGTAAACCAGGGGTTTGACTAACAGGGCAGGATGATCAACCATCCTGCTGTCACAGGGACAGCATCACCCACAGACGAGGAGAACAGACTTCTCTGTCCGGTGCAATCTCTCCACTTTCACTTCGACCATACGAATTTGCTCCAGCAGTGTGAAGGAGACGTTTCTGCTTCCTTCCCAGCGTAGTAACAAGTAGATTGACAAATGCAACTAGGGCGTTTATCTGGGGTCTGCCATCCACGAAGCTAACAAAGTGGATGGGTTGGCGCCACCAGCTTGATCAAATCCCCACAAGATCAAAGCCGTCTCCGCCACAAGGCTTTTCACAGCAACATCGCGGAACTGGACATCTTGGCAGGCCTTTTTTCGCCAATCACTGCCACCGAGAATTGTCCATGGAAGACCTAGCAGGCATTACCAGGCTACATTCTAATGTGTTCCCACAGCAATGCATGACGTCTCCTGTTCCCCCTAGAGATGTTGCAGCCCAAATCGCTTTCAAATCGCAACGTCTGTCAAGTGGGCTTGGATTGAGACCTTTTCTGCGGACGAAATCTCCCGACTGTCAAGGCGAGTATTGCCCCTCCACTGGCTCTTTATCACTGCGGGGAGTGACTTTGATGCCTAGGTGACTTCGGCAGCTTAGGGTCGTCTTATCCCTCCACTGGTCCATTCAGCCAATGCTCGACCCTCCATGTGACAGACCCGTCCTGCTCCACCCTCTGGTCTTGGCAGTTATTTGACAGTGCGGGCGATGCAGTGCGTGTGAAGAACATCCTGGGAGACGCTCTCTCAAGGCCGGACAAGTCTATGTACACACAATGGATGCCTCTCAACTTGGAGAACTTAAGCTTAAAACCACTATCTCAGAGCTGCGTGTCTTACAGGTCCGCTTCTTCATCAGGGATGGGGGTAAAGTTGGGACTCTCTCCGGAGCTTTATTAAGTAAACCAGGGGTTTGACTAACAGGGCAGGATGATCAACCATCCTGCTGTCACAGGGACAGCATCACCCACAAACGAGGAGAACAGACTTCTCTGTCCGGTGCAATCTCTCCACTTTCACTTCGACCATACGAATTTGCTCCAGCAGTGTGAAGGAGACGTTTCTGCTTCCTTCCCAGCGTAGTAACAAGTAGATTGACAAATGCAACTAGGGCGTTTATCTGGGGTCTGCCATCCACGAAGCTAACAAAGTGGATGGGTTGGCGCCACCAGCTTGATCAAATCCCCACAAGATCAAAACCGTCTCCGCCACAAGGCTTTTCACAGCAACATCGCGGAACTGGACATCTTGGCAGGCCTTTTTTCGCCAATCACTGCCACCGAGAATTGTCCATGGAAGACCTAGCAGGCATTACCAGGCTACATTCTAATGTGTTCCCACAGCAATGCATGACGTCTCCTGTTCCCCCTAGAGATGTTGCAGCCCAAATCGCTTTCAAATCGCAACGTCTGTCAAGTGGGCTTGGATTGAGACCTTTTCTGCGGACGAAATCTCCCGACTGTCAAGGCGAGTATTGCCCCTCCACTGGCTCTTTATCACTGCGGGGAGTGACTTTGATGCCTAGGTGACTTCGGCAGCTTAGGGTCGTCTTATCCCTCCACTGGTCCATTCAGCCAATGCTCGACCGTCCATGTGACAGACCCGTCCTGCTCCACCCTCTGGTCTTGGCAGTTATTTGACAGTGCGGGCGATGCAGTGCGTGTGAAGAACATCCTGGGAGACGCTCTCTCAAGGCCGGACAAGTCTATGTACACACAATGGATGCCTCTCAACTTGGAGAACTTAAGCTTAAAACCACTATCTCAGAGCTGCGTGTCTTACAGGTCCGCTTCTTCATCAGGGATGGGGGTAAAGTTGGGACTCTCTCCGGAGCTTTATTAAGTAAACCAGGGGTTTGACTAACAGGGCAGGATGATCAACCATCCTGCTGTCACAGGGACAGCATCACCCACAGACGAGGAGAACAGACTTCTCTGTCCGGTGCAATCTCTCCACTTTCACTTCGACCATACGAATTTGCTCCAGCAGTGTGAAGGAGACGTTTCTGCTTCCTTCCCAGCGTAGTAACAAGTAGATTGACAAATGCAACTAGGGCGTTTATCTGGGGTCTGCCATCCACGAAGCTAACAAAGTGGATGGGTTGGCGCCACCAGCTTGATCAAATCCCCACAAGATCAAAGCCGTCTCCGCCACAAGGCTTTTCACAGCAACATCGCGGAACTGGACATCATGGCAGGCCTTTTTTCGCCAATCACTGCCACCGAGAATTGTCCATGGAAGACCTAGCAGGCATTACCAGGCTACATTCTAATGTGTTCCCACAGCAATGCATGACGTCTCCTGTTCCCCCTAGAGATGTTGCAGCTCAAATCGCTTAGTTTAAAGACTGTGTATCTCACTCTGTCTTGTCTTGGTTTTCTTTCTTTTTGTTCAGGGCGGGCAGCTTCCTTATGGCTTAGGTCCCCAGGTCCCTTACCTTTAGACTATTTGGGTAGTTACCTGTCACCTAGCACCTTTTCCTAACAGTCCTCCTCTGCTGTGGTAGTCTTGGCTACAGTGAGTCAGAGACAGTGATAGCACACTAAATAATAGTACGCTTTTGAATAAACGTCATTTTTTTACTCAGTGTCAACGACTTACTAACTTTTATTCCCAACTCGGGCCTCCCCTCCTGCAAGGTTTGTTCGCTCAGGCTTCCATTCTCTCCACGTAGTTCGGATGGGGGTTTATGTCACGTGACCATATGCAGGTAACTGATCTGTGTAATTTGGTCGAGAGATAATTGACAGCCAATTATGGGCTACGATGAGGCGTCAACGATAAGAACAAATTGCTATGTTTATTCAAAAACATACTATTTTAGGAATGGAAATGTTTAATTATAGTATATACTTAAAGGATATCATGGATCTAACCTGCACATGGTTTCTGCAAGAATTTTTTTTTTTATGATGATGAGAAATTAAATCATAAGATAAGTTTATATGAATGCAAATTAAATCATACATCACAAAAGATAATACAATGACAAAATCAACGATTGCTTGGTTTTTAACGATCACTTCACTTCTTTTTCAGCATAGCATTATAGGGCTGCTGGATTTTCTGCTTATGTGGCCAGTGCGACAACAAGTATGCCTTCGGGCAGTGTTGTATTTGATATTGTCCAATACAATGAGGGAAATGGATACAACAAAGCTAATGGACAATTCACTGTTCCCGTGTCGGGAACCTATATGTTTTGGACGAATATCATATACAAAAGTAATTACACTGGTATTGGGTGCAGTATTCAAACAACGGAAAATATATTTGGCTTCGCATTTGGTATGGCAAATGAGTACTATGGAACTGCAAATGAAACAACCATGGTTAATCTAACTAAAGGGGAAAGGGCTTGGATAAGTTGTAACAGAATTGGACATGTGCTAGGCGTACGCTCGTCTGCAGGGGCTGTGTTGATTAAAGCATTCTAATTAACTTCTTCATCAAAGTATTCCCAGAACTTTATATTTATAGGAAAACTTTATCTAAAATTGTTGGTGATTTTTCAGCTACTTGTCTTTTTTAAGTAAGCTAAAGCAAAATAGCTTTAAGCCAAACATCCTCTCATTCGGGTACTGCTGCTCTTATAAGATCGTATTAATTTGATTGGCTCTTTTCTTCAATTTATTACAGGGTAAGAATTGAGCTATTATTTGTTTTGCTTTTTTGTTTTAATACTAAATTCGTTATTATCAAATAAAAAAATCAAATTAAAAAAATAGATTACAGGGTATGAGTTGAGCTACACGTGCACGTGCTTCAAATAAAAAAAGGAAGTATATCAAGGATATTACAATTGTTACTTGTATAATTGCTTACATTTTAGAAGGGATGTTTTTCAAATCATACATCCATTGTTTCTCATGCTGTTCCAGTCTGTCAATTTGCTAAAGATATATACTATACTGCACATATGTGCATGTGGGTCAGCACATTTTAATTCAAGTAACACATTGTTACAAATGAACAGATTGTTTATGTTTTATATGGGTTAAAAATATTTATGAAATGAAACATTTTTGAGGAATAAAATATATGTTAATCTTGTTCGTTATTACTTTTTTGTCATGCATAAATGTAATGGCAAATAAATAACTAGGATTGATGAGGCAGTACTAAAGTCTTCTAGACTTCCTCTTTGACCTTCACATGCATTTTTATCGGAGAGATAATGAGTAAGAGCCTTATTATCAAAATGACCAAATTTCAAATGATATTCAATGTTAGAATAAAAAATGCGTCTTTTCAATGTAAACTTGACTGGAGACTGGTATAAGTAAAGAGTCGTAAAATCATGATCCTTAACAAAAGGCACGAGATAGATGGCACACTTTGGAAAGTGTTAATATACATGAATCTTATATACAAGTAAATTATCCTAAGAATAAAAAATATGTTTTTCAATGTATACTTGACTGGAGATTGGTATAGGTAAGATTTACCCACACCTTAGAGTATAGCCCACCTGTAGTCAAGAATTGTTAGAATAATGATCCTTAACATCAGGCAAATGATTGTCTGCAAACTTCGGAAAGTGTTACTGAATCGTATTATAACTTGTGATTTGATAAGATAGCATGGATTATTCTGGACTGAAACGTGTCTCTCAATGATAGCATCATTACTGTTCTTTATGATACTACGATAAAGAAAACAATTGACTAGCATTTCACTCATTACAACATTTCGAACATTTCTGACAATTGCCATCACATAAGCATAACAACGTAAGTCTCTGTTATGTTTTGGTTACCTGTTATAAAAATAAGCATTTTAAAATTGATCGTCGGCAAATTTACAGGAACCAACAAATAGTCCGCACAGCTTCTTAAATATCTTGATCGATATTAGGCCCTGTTAAAGTATAGCTATGTCTGGATGTGAAACAATTGATTCTCTGGTCATATACATAGAGATATGGTCTAATCTGTTAACTATTAATGGTATACCATCAACAGGAAATCTAACTTCTTCTTTAAATAACTACGGCCTCTTTAAACATATTTGGAGAATTGAAAGACTTCAAATTATATTGTATCTGCTTTGAATAGCAGTAAAGTGTAAATGGGACAGTAGCACGTTATTTGAATTTTATATATTTCACTGGTAATTGTACGTTAATGCTAAATGTATTATTGTGATAGTGTCAAAACTCTTATTACTCAAACAAATCACCAACTGTCAGAAAACAAATTAAAAAGAATCACATTAAGTCCATTGGCTGACATTTTTGTGTGAACACCCTTAATTCATTTTGTGTAAGAAAAAGGAATCGCATGGCTGAAGTTTACATTATATATTTTATCTGTTACTGCTACATTTAGTTAAATACATTGTCTTTCAATTAGAACAATTTATTTTCATTTTCGTGACATCACTTTATAAACCCTCTAAAAACATGCTTTTGTCCTTTTAAGGTGTAAGGTGGTGAACAGGAAAATTTCATTTACGTAACTACGGCCTCTTTAAATATATATGTTTCAAACAATAACAAACTTCATCTTGTTTTTGTAAAAAAAATAATAATATATAAATATAGAAATAATAATATCAATCAACCACATTTAGGTAAAAATCCATTTTGCAGAACACTTGGTTTTGACACTTATGGGATCCCTAGGAACAAGCACAATTGACATTGAATCATCTGTCCAAACTCTGGGAGTAATGGCAATTTTGATTTTAAAACTTCAAGTGGCCTCAATACATGACCTAAATATTCATTAAATATATCTTAGAATATTTCTCAAAGTTGTTATCTTACACCATATGTTTGTTTTCTCTCGCCACGCTTTTTCAAATTCAAAGTAATCTGTTATACATAGTAAGTATAACATAGTAAGTGTGAAATCATGATATTTGTTACTCTTACTCTTACATTGGTTCTTCTCACAACTGCCTTGTCGGCAGTTCAGCAAACTAGCAAGGATCTTGATATTACAAGCTTACAAGAACACGTTAAGAAAATGGATGCTGTTCTTCAAGAAGTTCAGTCTCATGCTCAAGCTCAGGAACAGTACAGCAAAGCCATCTTGACCAGTCTTCTCTCAAAGGTTATGCTGCTTGAAGAACTGAGTGCAGGTAAAAACATCACAGAGGAACTGCAGCAGAAGGTCGAGAACTTGGAGGAGGAGCTGAGGAAAGTGAAGGAAACTAACAACAAAACAGAGGAGGAGCTGAGGAACCTGAAGGAAACCGACAACAACAAAACTTTACTGGACAACACAACAGCAATGAAGGAGTTAGAAGAGTTGAAAAACTCCCACAACAACACCCTACTGGAGTTGATATATCTGAAACAATCACACAATCAGTCTCTTTTCGAGTTGGAGATGATAAAAAATGAAGTAATAGCTGTACAACAAGACTTTCAGAACTGTAGCAATAGCCTTTCTGAAATGAATTCATCTGTGAATGGACTCTCGCAACTCAAAACAACACTCACAGAGATCGTGGAGAGGATAAATGGGACTGATAACATTCAACCTACTGGTGACAAATGGCGTAAGTCTTCTAAAATTTGGCAGGAATATAATTCTATATTTTTTGTGGTCATTCTCAAGCAAATGAATAAAATCACGGAGCCTGGGTTTACTTTTCATTCCCAAATGTAAATGTTTATGAAAATTGTTTACCAAACAGTCATCAGTTATCATTCTTCCCACTTTGCAAGTCTTAGTGATAAACTTGTACTAAATCGATAAGCGAAAGAAATTACATCTCACTTAGACATCGGTGTCCATGGCAACCATTCATAAAAGTGCCCTGTTCAATATTTAAATCGGAAACTTTTAGGCAAAAGAGTCCTGATATCTAATGCAATGACACATTTATAAACGACATTGACATAAAAATTAACTGAAATAAATAAAATTCAAATCAAATACGCTGATATGTAATTGGATTTTTAAATGAATAATAAATTAAATCTGAGCTAAGTTTGCTACGAAAATTACTAAAATACCTTTTTATTGGAAATCCAAAGGAATTTGACCTTAAGAACAAGACACTCTCGAAATACAACTGTCTATGGAGACACTAATAATGCGTCTTCGGTCTTCAAAAACCAAAACTGAAAGGGACAACCTGTGAAACTTCTCTTTGAGCAGCCGCATATTCATGTTTTGCACGAAGTTTACTTTAACTTCGTGCATTGCACTTTGACCAGTAAGAAGCACGTGCTCCCACACCTTTATAGTACTGAACATTTCATTCTAAACCAGTGAAGAGGCCCTTTAAGGGTTGTAGGAAATTGATGTTATATTCACAAAATTTAATTCTGTGATTGAGTGTATTTTGGTTAAGTGAGATGTAAGTCTCTCACTAACGTAGTTTGTGAAATGTATTGGATAATGGCAGGGACACTTGTCCTCCAGCCAGACCTCGGCTACGTCTCCGACTGCCTCTTGGATACAGTGTCCCTGCCATTATCCAATACATCTCATAAACTATGTTAGTAACTAATATATACGCATCAAAGTTGAAATAGAAATATTGGTGTATGGTTAAAATTAATGTAGGCATGGGTAAAAAATAGAATTTACATTATCATGGTCCCTACAATATTAAAATGTTGTCAATATGTTACAAAATAGGCCACTTTTCGATTTTCCCATAGTTCTTTGTTGATGAACATTTGTATTAAATCAAAACTAAACTTGGAATATCTTAACAACAAATTAATTTATTTCTCAAAACCAAAACCCTTTAAAAGTACTCTTTGAACGATGATTTAATGTTTGTTTCAATCATTTAAAAAAAAGACATAAGAAACTCGAAATATTGGTAATTGAAATTCTTATAATTAGTGTTTTCAACTGTGTATGTATGTTCATTTGCCTGGCAGCTTTTCCTCAATGGCAATCATGCTGGGAAATTACTTAAGTGATTCTTGATAGTTACATTCAAACAGGAGCACCTACCTGGTATAATTATATATGTTAGGGAATGAAAAGGGTTTAATTGCAGCATATAATCAATAGATATCATGTATTTCAACCTGTTTCTGGGAGAAAAATTGTTTATCTGATAATAAAACGACGGTATAGTTATGTAAATTCAAATTAAATTATATACCACAAAAGATAATACAATGACAATATTAAACAGAATTACGGTTGCTTTATTCTTCTATTCTATTTCAACTTCACTTCTATTTCAGCATGGCATTATATGGCTGCTGGATTTTCTGCTTATGTGGCCAATGCGACAACAATTATGCCTTCGGGGAGTATTGTATTTGATATTGTCAAATACAATGAGGGAAATGGATACAACAATGACAATGGATATTTCACTGTTCCCGTGTCGGGAACTTATATGTTTTGGACGAATATCATTTACAAAAGTAATCACACTGGTATTGGGTGCAAAATTCAAACAATGGAAAATATCTTTGGCTTCGCATTTGGTATGGCAAACGAGTACTATGGAACTGCCAGTGAAACAACCATGGTTAATCTAACTAAAGGGGAAAGGGCTTGGATAAGTTGTAACAGAATTGGAGATGTGCTAGGCGTACGCTCGTCTGCAGGGGCTGTGTTGATTAAAGCATTCTAATTAACTGCTACATCAAAGTATTCACGTAACTTTATATTTATAAGAAAAATTTATTTTAAATTTATTTATAAGTCAAATGCATTTTTTCGCTGACAAAGCGTTATTCAGCCAGTGGGTTGGTGATTTTTCAGCTATTCGTCTTTTCTAAGGAAGCTAAAGCAAAATAGCTCTCATTCGGGTAATGCATTCTCTCCCCACAGGTAGATCAAGTCATGCTGATACAGCCTCTGTTCTCTTACGCCTACTTTGTGGGCTAGAATGGGAGACGCCTGTTTGGAAGCAATCAAAGTTATTGTGCAATCAGCAATGCTGTTCTTAGATCATCATTTTGGCTACTACATGAAAGCAAAAGCATTGTGATATAAAACACCCTTTCCATTAATTGTTCATGTCGGTCAGCACGTTTTAATTTAAGAAACAAATTATTACGCATGAACAGATTGTTAATGCTTTATGTGGGTTAAAAATATTGATGAAATGGCAATATGTTTGAGAAATAAACTATATGTTAATCTTGTTCGCTATTACTTTCTTGTCAATGTGATAAAATGTAAATGTGATAGCAAATAAATAACTAGGACTGCCGAGGTAGTACTTAGGTCTTCAAGACTTCCTATTTGATCTTCACACAGTGTTTGACCTTAACGTGCATTTTTATCGGAGAGGTAAACAGTAATTACCACATTATCAAGATGACCAAATTTCCCATGATAGTCAATGTTTAAAGCTTTTAAAATGATTCATCATTGCAGCCAACGTCAGGTATGGCATTATTCAATAGAAAATTATACTCTTAGAAGTGTAAAGAATTTGGTTGAATTATCTGTAAGCGTTTTGGAGATATGGACCATTGAAGTCTGTTACTCAAAATTCCAACCCTTACTGAATGTTTGTCTTTCAAGCTCCTAAACTATCAACTTTTTAATGATATAGTGTAGCGTATTAAATGTTTTGCTGGAATAAGGGCACTTGTAAATGTAACAATTTTAGGAAAACCCAATTAGTAAAAGAATTGTTGTTTGAAAAGTGCATTTGTAACGTTTTTGTTTGTCTAATTATTGCCTTAAATATTAAATTTTACATAATGATAATCTGTAGTAGATTTGTTGCACACTCCTTGGCGAACAAAATGCAAGAAACAGATTCACAAAATGACATTCCTTCAGATAGTTCTACCCCTTTGACTGTGAGGCGTTAAACTCCCGTTTTTCAAGATGGCGCAGAATAAACATGTGGCCTATAAGTTAGTCATGATTTACGTGTTGTTATTCTGTATCTTTTAAAAAAGATAGGTTTTTAAGTGCATTTTAAAAAAAAATGAAAATTGGCTTGAATTGGCCAACTTTGACCTTTCATTGTGACCGGAAAGGGTTGTTCGTGATAATTGTCTTATCTAAAAGACCTTAGTGATGGCTCTTCCTCATGCAAAAATCATGCAATTCTGTGGTCAAGTTTTTTAGTTATCTGTCCTTAAAGCTTGTCATTTTCTTAAGATTGACAAAATTGTATGATCACTGTACAAAAAATCAAGAATACGCAAAATGTCTCAGTACATTTTGAAAAAAAAGGCCCATGTTAATTTTTCAAACTTGGGGCCCAGCTGGGCCATTTGTTTATGGGTCGAATTTGCCCAAAACCTTCGCATATATTTTTTCTTTAGGAAGGGCTATAAGCATACTCAGTTTTGTCGAATTTGAAGCAGTTGTTATGGTTGTAGCTCGTTTAAAAATATTGATAAGGAAGAAAAAAAAGAAATTGAAGACCTCAAATAATGCAGTTGGTCCTGTAGCTGTCGTCCAGTGAGATCAGTGAGTTTTTTAAATGATCATTCGATCTGTAAACGTTTTCATCATGACAGGAAGTTACCCATGCCTTCTCGGTTTCACTCTTGCATAACTTGTATGGCGTGTTGTAATAAAATATCAGCGTTTCTATTTTCATTCTATTATGATAGAACCATAAAATATGTACACATATGAATCCCAAAGGTTGGTCCATTTACATAAAAACATCTTATCCATTTTTTATATTGCATTAGGGATAAACAATGTGAAAAATTGAGGATCGCACCACTTAGTGGAGCTATAAATATCAAAGTTAACTTGAGTAAACAAATTGGCTAGCATTTCAAAGATATACTCACATTCGAACACAATTCTGGCCATCAACATCAGTGCATCACATAAGCATACCAACAACTTTTTTTGTTTTCTGCTATGGTTACCTGTTTAAAAAAATAAGCATAAAAAAATGACCTTCTGCCAATTATTCAGGAATGAATAAATAATACGCACAGCTTCATAAATACCTTGATCTAAATAAGGCCCTGTTGAAGTGAGCCTATGCCTGGATGTTTAACTATTCATTCGCTGGTCATATGCATAGAGATATGGTCTAATCTGTTAACCATTAACGGTATACCATCAACAGAAAATATATGCCAATAAGGACTTCATCGTCAATAAATTCGTTATCAATAATTATGAATATGATTGATAGATTGCAGAATACTTTGACTTTCATAGTTAACCAATAGTTACACATGTTTTAATACTCATTATCAAAAAATGCAATCTATGGTATTGACATTTAAGTCAATGTATTGTCTATTAAAATTTCTTTTCACAAATATTTCTGAACAATTGTATTTAATAGAAATGTCAAATCATCAATTCATAGCACACATTGCAACGCACATCAAACAAGTCATGATAAAAAATTAATGATAAAAGATGCCATTTATGGAGGCCTTATGACCAATGTTCACTTTCTATGAAAACATACCTTTAAATAGTTTTCATTATTTATGGTTTTATAAAAGTCCATGCATGTAACTTCTGCTTGACATAACATGCAAGTGATAATGCTGTAGGGCTATGAATAAGGGACATTTCATTTGATCTTGTAATCCGACTACAGCATCTTTAAACATATTTGGAGAATTTGATGATTTTAAATTATAAGTGAGTGCTTAAACCAATAAAACAAATTATATAAGTCCATACATTACAAAATCTGCTTTAATTAGCATTAAAGTGTTAAGGGTATAAGGGCTAAACAGGCAAATTTCATTTACATAACTACAGCCTCTTTAAAGATTGGTGTATCTAACGATCATAAACTGCATCCAGTCAAGACTTAACCTATAAACTGAACTTGTAAACCAATATCCCATTTATATCTTTCAACCACAATTAGGCAATTATCAATTTTGCTTGAACCCCACAGGTCCATATAGCACATATAGGACAATCATAATTAACATCGCTGTGTCCAAACTCCGGGAGTATTTGCAATTTTGATTTAAAAACTTCAAGTTGCCTCAATATATGACCTAAATATTCCTTAAATATATCTAAGAATATTTCTCCAACTTGTTATCTTATACCATATGTTTGTTTTCTCTCGCCACGCTTTTGCAAATTCACAGTAATCTGTTATACATACATGTAGTAAGTATAACATAGTAAGTGTGAAATCATGGTCTTGGTTGCTCTTACCCTTACAACGGTTCTTTTGACAACTGCCTTGTCTGCAGTTCAGCAAACTAGCAAGGATCTTGATATTACAAGCTTACAAGAACACGTTAAGAAAATGGATGCTGTTCTTCAAGAAGTTCAGTCTCATGCTCAAGCTCAGGAACAGAACAGCAAAGCCATCTTGACCAGTCTTCTCTCAAAGGTTATGCAGCTTGAAGAACTGAGTGCAAGTAAAAACATCACCGAGGAACTGCAGCAGAAGGTCGAGAACTTGGAGGAGGAGCTGAGGAACGTGAAGGAAACTAACAACAAAACTCTGCTGGACTACACAAAAGCAATGGAGGAAGTGGCTGAGTTGAAACAATCACAAAATATGTCAAGTAAGTCAGTTATACGTTTTAAGGAACATAACACTCAGGCGTTCGGTGAAGGTCTTGATTACCATACCCGTAGGTTATTACCTATCCAAGTAAATCTTTCTCTGTCATATATTTACAAATGTCACATGGTTTCCAGGTTCATTTCATCATTCACTTTTTTGTTGATGTAAATATTACCATTTTGACGAAAAATGTCAATACACTTTGAATTCAGGAACCATGTTCTGAGGTAACATAAGGGAACGTTTGTTCTTTTTCTAATAAACTAACGAGCAAAAGAAAGTATAACACTCACTTGTTTTCCATTAATTCAATATTTTAAAGAAATAAGATGCATTTGATTATGGAAGCACACAATAACACCTTTCGGCTGTAGTTTGAATGGCTTTATTGGTGACTGTTTTATATTTTCACTTAAATGTCATCATTTAAAGTAGACTAGGGTAAGAAATGAAATTTACACCAACATGACCCCTACCATGTTCAAAATGTTGTAAATGTGTGCATGACGATGAACATTTATTGATTTTCACACAGAGTATGTGTTATATGTCGATGAAAAGTTGTGTATTGTCAAAATAAATTTAGGGAAATTTTAATATTGAATTTTTAAATTTTTTAAATTTAAAAAACCGCGTAGAGGTATTCTTTTATTTATTTAATGTTTTGGACTAATTTTCCAAACAAGTCATTTTTGGAAAACGACGTCAAAAACTCGAGATATCTGACTTTGAAAATTTTACATATGATAAATACAACTGAGTGTTATACTTTCTTTTGCTCGTGAGTTTATAATATCAACAACCATGTATTGGTCTCAAGGTATTACTTTCAATGTCATGTTTTCAGAGTAGTTGTTCCTTTGTTGGTGTTTCGCCTTTTTAGCTCAACAGATGTATGGATGGCATAACAAAGCATCCTCGTCTGTCGTCCATTCATTCACAAACTCTAACATTTTTAAAAACCACTGATCACCGCAAGTTCAAAAGTGAATATTAGCCGTTTGAGATTCGTGATTACTGATTCCTTGGCCCTTAAGATTCCTTCTTATTCCCAATGAAACGACCGAGAAATCTGAACAGTTATGTACAGACTCCTTGGCAGAATGTGATTTTAATTAATCATTCTGTTCAGGGATTTATGGTATTGCATGGTGTCAGATGTTCTCCCAGTATATCCTTTTCCAATGTCTTTTCAAGAACCACTGACTTGAAAAGCATAAGATTGTGTAAGGACTCCTCGGCCCACATGGGATAATTCTTTGACTTTGTGAACATTGAAAACTTTAACAGTGCAATGTCATTGACAAATTGCCTTCTTCTACTCAAGAAGTCAAAGGCCTACCAATCTGAAATATGCGAATCATATATCAATTGTTTCACAATATAGGCCACAGAGACCAAGTTAAGAATATCCATTTCTTTAATCAAACTTTTCTCCATAACAAGTGCTATCAACTTGCAAACTTCAGGAGGAATGATTGGCATTGGGAATCACCAGAGCTTATACATTCTATAAATACTTCACATTTTGCTGATTTTTACTTTTGAACATATCATTGCATATTTCTGAAGTCCGTTAGAATAAATAAATGACAGGTTTACATGGTCCTCATTGTGTTATGATTGAGAACAAAGCAATTAAAGCATGTGCAGCGTCAACAAAATGTCATATTTTAAATTATATTGATGAACTTGATTTTCTACGCTGACTAGAAGCTGCTAACCAATATTTGTAAATGGAAAGTTTCAATGGTGATTATTCATACGCTTAAAATGCAAGTCAAGTTAACTTCTTTACATCATGTTTATGAATTGCCAATCAGGTATATATTGTAAATAGACAATACTTTTGCTAACGAAGGATCCATTTGAAACACACTACCAAACCTAGGACAACTGGTTTTCTTTGTTGTTTGACTAAAATCTTATGTATATTTCAGCTTGCAATGGTGTTGGTTTCGAAGCTCACCTGTCCAATGAAAGTAACGTGTTGGCGAAGGATAAAATTGTGTTTGATAAGGTCACCTACAACGAAGGAAATGGATACAACAATAATGCTGGGTATTTCACCGCTCAAATATTTCACTGCTTCACATTTATAATTTGATGGGTTTTTTTTCAGAATACAATGATGTTGGTTTCGAAGCTAACCTGTCCAATGAAAAAAACGTCTCGGCGTCCGATAAAATTGTGTTTGATAGGGTCACCTACAACCAAGGAAATGGATACAACGATACTACTGGGTATTTCACCGTTCCCGTGGCTGGGACCTATTTACTTTGGACTAATATCGTATACAGAAACATAAACAATGGCAACATTATTGTTTTTTTCATTGAATCGATTGACACAATCTTTGGCCGCGCCTATGGGAACGCAGATACAATGTATGAAGTCGCAAGCACAACAACAGTTGCTTACCTGAAGAAAGGGGAATGCATTTGGGTCAGTCCTACAAAGGGTGTCGAGCTGAGATATCTCTTGTCATCTGCAGGGGCAGTCTTGATTAAACAATAAAAAGTACGTCTTTGTTCCATATGTACGTGTTATTCGGATATTAAATGCTTTTGGTTATAGAGGATATCTTTCTGTTTGAGTGTGATATCACTTATCTCTCATCGAGTGACGGGGTAGAGCCAGTATTTATATAGGCTTTACCCCGTCACGAGAGTGATATCACATTAAAAACAAAAGATATTCTGTTTATTATATGCCTCTGTGATCGAAAATGTTGTAATTTTTGTCCAAAAGGTTTTGACTCGAGAGTTTTCTGGCGACATCATACCATTGTTGATTGTAACTTAGCGACGGCGATGACATCGCGTTGATTGTAAAAGTGACGTCAAACCATTGTACACATGACCTCATCCCCTCTGTGATATTTTCACTAACTTGAAAAAGTGATATCACACCCGGCGGCGAGAACACTTTTCTAGAACTGAGAAATTGAGGATACTAAACGACTTCCATTTAATACTATTTTTATTAAACGAGTTAATGATTTTGTATAAGACGAGCGAAAGCGAGTTTGACACCAAATCATTCACGAGTTTAATAAAAATAGTATTAAATGGAAGGAAAATTAGTATTCTGTTTATTACTTGCCCTAAAAATCACGCAAACTTGCCGCAAATGTGCTGGAACTAACAGTTCCGCGACTCGGCACCCATTGTGATGAAGCGCTTACATTGTGACGTCACAACAGCTCACTTCTGTGACGTCATACTTGCATTGTAATATTACACTAGTTTAATATTGCCGTATAAATATTACACTGCGGTATCTTACACGGGCGTGTAATAAAGCTCAGCCTCTCACCGCTTAGCATATAATAAATCAGAGTATTTTTCATGTTGTTCTTTAATTCTCACAACAATACATAAAGTGTACACTAGTGTGGATGGGGCCATTAGCTTTGCTCAACGGTTCAAATGTATATTATGCCAAAAACATTAAAAGGTTTTGTAAACACATAAACTGATGTATTGTGAAAGTAATTTGTTACTGAACTTTCAAAAATTAATCAGAATGTAGATTAAGATAATATGCTGATAAAATAAGAAATTACACATCAATTTTGATTTTAAGCATGTCATTATGAAATACGATATATCATAAAGTAAATAATGAAAATTTTAAATAATATATGGTACTTGATTTAATCGCTTCCAGTTAACAAAGTTGAGAGTATTGATAACCTCAATTCACTGTGATATGGTAGCACTTTCAGTTTCGCTCTCAATATCATGAACTTACACATGATAGGTAGTCATCTTATTGTGCGTTTTCATGGGTTGAGAGTGTTGACAGCTGATGTTTTTTGATTTTAAGCATGTCATTATCAAATACGATATATCATAAAGTAAATAATTAATATTGTAAATAATTTATGGTGCTTTATTCACTGTATTGATTTAATCGCTTCCAGTTAACAAAGTTAAAAGTATTGATAACCTCAATTCACTGTGATGTGGTAACATTTTCAGTTTAGGTCAATAAAATGAAAATAACCATGACAGGTAGTCCTTGAATCGTGCGTTTTCATTGGTTGAGAGTGTTGACAGTTGATGTGTTTAACATCTCACAATTTATGTCACAGCAAATCAGTGTTAAACCATCAGAAAAGGCTTAATATTTATTTACTTTGAACCATAAAGTGCTTAAGAATCTAAAAACAATAGTTAAAGGTATTTTAAATAATCTAATTATTTAATGCTTAAATCTTATAATAAGCTAATTTGATGACTAAAGCATTACGTTAATCTAGTCAGCAAGGACAGTTTCGAAAAGGGATAAAATATACATTGTGTCGTGACAAGAATAAAAATGAAGTCATATGGTTATGTTCGATGCAAAACTAGAGCTTTTCTTACAGATGATCCATTATATGATATCAAATATACCTTGTGTTGAGGGAGATGGTTTCAACATTAAATTTCAATATATTAACACTAATAGTAGTGACTCCTTCAAATAACATGTGCAATGTTTACTATTTCGGTAAGTGATGTATTTGATAACAATTTGAATACTACAAAAAGTGTATGACATCAGGATAGTTAGTAATTGTGACTGTAAGAACACCAGTCACATTTGTACTTGACTCAACAATTACTATTTAAATCTCGAATGATTTTGTAGCAAACGTACATTTGTTCATTATAAAGAACATCCTTTATTCGATTGATGAAAAATATCTCTAGGTATTTTCAGATTTTAAAAAATAGAGCCATTGGCTCTGTAGCTCATCAGGCTTCATCATCAATTATGCTGTAGAGTGTGGCCATTGATACCCCCTTTGTAGAGGCCACAGGGGCACCAATCATAAAATTAAGTATATATAGGCGACAAGTTTCAGTTTTCTAGGCCTTATACTTCATGAGAAGAAGATGAAAATAAGATTTTAGGCCGTGGCCCCTGTGGCCCTTATTAGGGGTCACAGGGCCACCAAAGCTACAATTTATAATCTTCACTAGCCAAGGAGTCTGTACAAAAAGTTTCAGCTTTCTAGGCCTCATGGTTCTGGAGAAGAAGATGAAAATAGGTTTTTAGGGCGTGGCCCCTGTGGCCCTTATTAGGGGTCACAGGGCCACCAAAGCTACAATTTATAATCCTCACTAGCCAAGGAGTCTGTACACAAGGTTTCAGCTTTCTAGGCCTTATGGTTCTGGAGAAGAAGATGAAAATAGGTTTTTAGGGTGTGGCCCCTGTGGCCGTTATTAGGGGTCACAGGGCCACCAAAGCTACAATTTATAATCCTCACTCTTCAAAGAGGCTATACACAAAGTTTCAGCTTTCTAGGCCTTATGGTTCTGGAGAAGAAGATGAAAATAGGTTTTTAGGGCGTGGCCCCTGTGGCCCTTATTAGGGGTCACAGGGCCACCAAAGCTACAATTTATAATCCTCACTAGCCAAGGAGTCTGTACACAAGGTTTCAGCTTTCTAGGCCTTATGGTTCTGGAGAAGAAGATGAAAATAGGTTTTTAGGGTGTGGCCCCTGTGGCCCTTATTAGGGGTCACAGGGCCACCAAAGCTACAATTTATAATCCTCACTCTTCAAAGAGGCTATACACAAAGTTTCAGCTTTCTAGGCCTTATGGTTCTGGAGAAGAGGATGAAAATAGGTTTTTAGGGTGTGGCCCCTGTGGCCCTTATTAGGGGTCACAGGGCCACCAAAGCTACAATTTATAATCCTCACTCTTCAAAGAGGCTATACACAAAGTTTCAGCTTTCTAGGCCTTATGGTTCTGGAGAAGAAGATGAAAATAGGTTTTTAGGGTGTGGCCGCTGTGGCCCTTATTAGGGGTCACAGGGCTACCAAAGCTACAATTTATAATCCTCACTAGCCAAGGAGTCTGTACACAAGGTTTCAGCTTTCTAGGCCTTATGGTTCTGGAGAAGAAGATGAAAATAGGTTTTTAGGGTGTGGCCCCTGTGGCCCTTATTAGGGGTCACAGGGCCACCAAAGCTACAATTTATAATCCTCACTAGCTAAGGAGTCTGTACACAAAGTTTCAGCTTTCTAGGCCTTATGGTTCTGGAGAAGAAGTCGAAATTCCACAAAGTTTATGGACGGATGGACGGACGGACGGACGCCGGACACCATGCCATGCCATAAGCCCATCGGGCCTTACAGGCCAGATGAGCTAAAAATAAATGTTTCAAAATTTGTTTGAAAAATAGAGTTGTGCAATTTTGACAAAATCAAAATATATTCTATTATAATATGACATTTGCAATAATTTTACATGTAATTAACAAACTTTTGTTAAGCAGCTGTGATTAGTGGTTTGTGAGCTATGCTACCCTTTTGCCCCGTTCCTTCAATTTTACAGTACTTTGACTTTAAGCTGGATATCTTCAAAAATCTAACAAAGTAAAAAGAGAAGACAAGGCAATTATAAGCAAAATGAGAATATTTTAGCTGAAATGCTGAAAATAAATCCCTCTCTGAAAGTCGTGGGCAGTATGTACACATGGCTGGAGATTAAACCCTGCTGGACTCAACAAAATACACGGATAGGCTCGTGATAAACGCTGACTGACCTGGTAACAAGACAAGTTAGAACTTAGATTAGAGACCTCCGGACTAGATTTGACTTCAAGATTAAACAAACATTATTACTAAGGCTGAGAGATATTTTCGATATGCTGGTATATTGACTTTATACATATAATTTAATACTAAAATAATATATATATCGGTATATTGCAATACTGAAACATGGTACATATCAGATCACACTTCTGTAAACTTCCAATATATTGAGCTTTTAAAATTATTTCCATCTTAAACCGCAGAAAAATACAACCTGAAAACGTATGAACTTGTGTTGTGAAAATAGCTCATTATATGACATTAAGAATAATTGAAAAAATCACTAGCTGACAGGTGAGCAAAGATTTCCATTCTCGTCATTCTTCTTTAGACATGATAGCACGCAAAGTATTTAATTTGAAATATTTAGAGGATATTTGTCTTTTCTTGACAAATACCATGTTTATCTCATCGAGTGAGGAAGAAATATATTTCTGCCTCATGAGATGAGATAAATATGGTATTTGTCAAGAAAAAACAAACTTTCTATTTATTTTATGATTAAATCATTGTTTTGCTGTCGAAAGGGAAGCTCATTTACGTTGAGTCGGCTCCGATTAGAGCCCGTTGCCTAAGCAACAACATGACATCATGAGCGTATCATTGCGTCAGAGCATTGTTCGATGACGTCAGATCATTTTTGTTATCAGTCACCGTCCCTTTAATTGTCCTGTTACAGAACAACTTTGCTCATATCTTTTTAAGGATACAATAATGATATTGCTACGAGTGTCATCGTATCACGAAATAGAACATCCCTTCGGCTCAGGTCTGAGAATCGATATCTATTACTGCATGATTCCCACATAGACATAGCCAACATAAAATGACAAATGTTCATATACATTACCTGTTTTGAAAGGATTGAAAGTTGATGCTCGTCCTTGTGGGTAAACAAATGAATAATAGTGTTTACTCTTTCAACCAAATCAAGTCATTTGTATTAAAGATGTGATTCACATCAGGAAGAAATCTATCCATTCAGCGAACTTCATCACAGGTAACCAAACTTTATATCACATCTTATTGAAAAAGATATTTACTCTTGGCGCCAAGTATACATTACAGAAAACCCACTTTACAACTGTGGAAGGGTTGATGATAAAGCCAGGGCTTTCCGTTCAGTACTTATAAAACATTATGCTGTGATTATCAAACTTAACAGACTCTAATTGATTACAAGGTGAAATCTATTTTTCAAAAATCTAACTACCTCAGTTTGCAACCTTCTCAACTGAGAATATAACTAATAATATTTCTTTAATTTCTTATCTTACACCAGATGTTTGTTTTCTCTACCAAACCTTTCAGCCTTTTTATCAGTTGTAATACAGACCACAGTTTATGTTAGTCATGGTCTGGTTTACTCTCACTCTAACAATGCTTCTTTTTACAACTGCCTTGTATGCAGTTAATCCAACTAGCAAGGATGTTGATATTGCAAGCTTAGATGAACATATGAAGAAAATGGATGCTGTTCTTCAAGAAGTTCAAACTCATGCTCAAGCTCAGGAACAGAAATACTCGGCAGTCCTGTCCAGTGTTCTCTCTCAGCTTACACAGACTACCGAGGAACTGAGTGCAAGTAAAAACGTCACCGAGGAACTGCAGCAGAAGGTCGAGAACTTGGAGGAGGAGCTGAGGAACGTGATGGAAACTAACAACAAAACTCTGCTGGACTACACAACAGCAATGGAGGAGTTGACTGAGTTGAAACAATCACAAAATATGTCAAGTAAGTCAGTTATACATATTAAGGAGCATAACACTCAGGCGTTTCGTTTCACAATATAGGCCACAGAGGCCAAGCTAAGAATATCCATTTCTTTAATCAAACTTTTCTCCATAACAAGTGTTATCAACTTGCAAACTTCAGGAGGAACGATTGGCAATGGGGATCAACAGAGCGTATAATTCTATATATACTCCACATTTTGCTGATTTTAACTTTTGGACATGTCATAAAATATTTCTGAAGTCCGTTAGCATAAATAAATGAAGGTTTACATGGTCCTCATTGTGTTATGATTTAGAACAAAGCATTTAAAGCATGTACAGAGTCCGATAAAATGTCAAAATTTTAAAATTATATTGATGCACTAGAAGCTGCTTACAAATATTTGTAAGTGGAATGTTTCAATGATGATTATTCATACGCTTAAAATGCAAGTCTAGTTAACTTCGTCACATCATATGAATTGCAAATACGGTATATTTTGTAAATAGACAATGCTTTCACTAACGAAGGATCCATTTGAAACACACTACCAAACCTAGGACAAGTGGTTTTCTTTGTTGTTTGACTAAAATCTTATGTATATTTCAGCTGGCAATGGTGTTGGTTTCGAAGCTCACCTGTCCAATGGAAAAAACGTCTCGGCGTACAATAAAATTGTGTTTGATAAGGTCACCTACAACAAAGGAAATGGATACAACAATACTGCCGGGTATTTCTCCGCTCCCGTGGCTGGGACCTATTTATTTTGGACTAATATTGTATACAGAAACGTAAACAATTTTAAAAACATAGTATTTTCCATTGAATCGATTGACACAATTTTTGGTCGTGCCTATGGGAAACCAGATGCATCATATGATACCGCAAGTACAACGACAGTCGCTTATCTGAAGAAAGGGGAACGCGCTTGGGTCACTCCTAGTAAGGGGGCTTGGCTTAGATATCTAATAACATCTGCAGGGGCAGTCTTGATTAAACAATAAAAAGAACCATTGTGTTGTTTATCTACCAGACATTGTTTTGTTATCAGAGTATTTTCTATAGTATTCTTTCTTTCTCAGAACAATGCAAAGATACCTCTCGTCAAAAGTTTACATTCACTATCTCCGCAAGTGTAGATGAGGCCATTAGCTTTATTTAACGGTTCCTAAGTTCTAATGGGAAAAAATGATAAATAGGTTCTCTAAACATAAATTATGTTATTGTGAAACAAATATGTCTCTGAACTTAACAAGTAATTATCAGAACTCTATTTACAATATGCTTAAAACTTTAGAAAATACACATTAATTTTTATTTTAAACATGTCATTATCAATTATGCTATATATTAAAGTAAATACTTTTACATTTAAAATATCGTATTGACTTTATCGGTTCCAGTTAACAAAGTGAAGAGTATTGATAACCTCAATGCACTGTGATATGGTAAGCTTTCATTTTTGCACTCAATAGCATGAACATAGCCATGATAGGTACCAGTCGTTGAATCGTGCGTTTTCATTGGTTGAGAGTGTTGACAGCTGATGTGTTAAACATCTCACAATTCATGTCACAACAAATCAATGATCAGAAAAGGCGTAACAAATCATAACTTTGAAACATAAAGTGTTTACGACTCTAAAAACAATTAAGTTAGAGGTATTTTAACTAATCTAAATAAAGAATGCTTAACTCTTAACATAGCTGATTTGACGACTGAAACAGGACATTCATGAAGTTTGCAAGGACAGTTTTGAGAGTGGACAATTAAATATACATTGTGCCGTGAGCAGAATAAAATTAACATCATACTGTATTGTTCTATGCAAAACTAAAGATTTTCTTACAGATGATCATTATATGATATCAAATATACCTTGTGCTGAGGAAAATGGTGTCAATATTCCATTTCAATAATAAAAATATTTACACTACTAAAAGTGACACTTCTTCTTCATAAGTCAAATAACATGTGCAATATGTGCAATATTTGGATAAGGGATGTATTTGATTACAGTTTGAATTGCTACACGGTGAATGACATCAGGATAGTTAGTAGTTTTGACTTTAAGAACACCCATCACATTGGTACTTGGTTCAACAATTACTATTAAACTTATGAAGAGTTTGGTATCAAACGTGCATTTGTTTATTGTAAATAACATCATTAATTTGATTGATGAAAAATATTGCTAGGTATTTTCAGATCTTGTTTTTAAGTTGGGGATATGGTGTAAATCTTATTACCATTGGCACATAAAAAATGTGGTCAATTACATAATCCCTTTTAAATACCAATTTATGTAATACAGAGTTCTAAGATTAACCCAGGGGTTGGGTAGGTGTCATACCGGCTGCAGCCATTGGACTGACTTCTTAGGTAGCCTGGATAGATTAGAGTATAGGTTTCATGCCAAGAGGATTGTTATGAAAATGTAAGATGAAAGCCCTGTCAAGAATCTCTTGTTGGTACCAAAGACCATTGAGGTTCCCTTGAATGGTAATGAGGTCCATCTTACAATTCATGAATATTCATCCAATGCCAATACTGACCCTCCCCCAAATGGAACTGTCTCCTGAATACTGAGGGGAACAATTGCTGTTTGTCTTTGCCTGAAAGCACGAGTAGGACTGTCCACCATGTACAGCAAAACCTACTCTCGTCAGAAAAAATGAACCCTCCTCCTAGATGCATTGTTCCAACGAACACGTTCATAACACCGGAAGTCGTACTGCTTTATGAGCTTGAGACAATTTGGTATACCTGATGAGTCTACTGCCCCTGTATCTTGCAGTAGTGTTACCAAGATCGACGCCTAATGAGCCTCTTCAAGGGTTTATCATCTCGTTCCTTTGTCTTATGGGGTCTTAAACGTTTGTAGCCCTGCTTTTTATTCAATAATGGAATACTGTCTCCCAGTTTGTCTGAGGGATATCACAGCATTACGAATAATGCCGATAACTTGCTATTGTGTGGATTAGAATAATTGTCAAATTGCTATGTCAATGGAACTGAATATGCTATTGATATTGACAAACGTAAATGCAATCAGGAAAATTTTTCTTACCAGTATTTGGAATGTAAGGCAATTTATATGCCTCTTTTATGCAGCAACTTCATCATGGGTCACCACCAACATTACCATCAAGATTTGTCCTTCAAGAAATTGTAAGATACCTTTAAATTTCGAAAAAGGTGATTTGTTCTGAAATTTGATAGAAATTGAATTTGGTATTGCTTGATTGATATCCATATGTCACAAGCTCACAAGTGTTTCTGTTTGATGCATGAACGTGTTTATTAAATCTGCCTCTCTGTTGAACGAATATTTAAGTGCTAGCATACAATAAAAATTGAACTCTTTCCTTAAAAACTTAAATTAAACATAGATTAGGTTTTTACATTGATCTGCGTATCCTTACAATTATGCTAAAATGAAAACGTGGAATTTTCAAATGACTCGGTGTAAACCTCTTTGCATGATATAACTAAATGAATAACAACAATATTGTATTTTCGAACATTTAGGCTCTGATTGAATGTAGGTCTCACACATTGAGTTCTAACAGCTTGCAACAATAAGGAGCCACTCTCGGGAATTGATGGGGTCATATATGCCAAACTTTACAATAGTTTCATCTGATCAACTGTTGCGGGAACCTATTATTTTAAAGCTTATCGACAACAGGAAGTCTTGAAGTTGCAATTATGATCTAAAACCAAACAATGAGGCACATTGATCAGTCAAAAGTAATTTTGGAACTTATCTACAGCAGATAGAATGCCGGTTAAAAGTTGATGATTTAAATTATATAACTGGTAATCATGTAAAATAGACGTGCGATTTGGCGTCCTTGAACATATATGACTTTTAATTGAAAACAAGTATTTATCATATAATTGCATTTGCGGCATAAATATAAGTGATATTTTGAATTCATATCTTAAGGAATTTAATGTCATATCGAAACATTTTAGGTCTTTAAAGACCGGGGTCTACCTTAGTGTCTTCAAGATTTGTTACTCACTCAGATTCTCTTCTTATTATAAACATGACAATATTCATGATGTCATAAATATTTCAAACATTTCAAGTTATCGGAAAACCAAATTCAATTTGTAAAATGTGCTGTACATTCCCTTGACACAAAATTGGATTCCTGGTATGAAACATGATACAAACTCGTTAAGCATATGTCCCTTAAACTAACTGTCTTATGTTTTGTTTTCCAAGTAGCGGATACGAGCAAGGAACTAAAACGTATCCCCTTGAATCAATAATTGTAGATGTAAAGTTGGGGATATTGAAATGCATGTACCCACATGTATGCAGGTTGTGATAAGATGAATAGTCATGGACTCTTGACATTCATTGATAGTTTGTTCATGGATGTAGAACTGTTAACTTTACTAACATAATGGCAGGAATTGTGTAATTTACCAACAAAATATTTTGAAATAAATATTTTTAAGAAAATCAACATTTAAAAAAAAAACATGCCAAATTTGTTCTAATATGATATGACATTTACTCTAATTTTAAATGTGATGTAACAAACTAATGTTCATCAGTTTTATCTAGGAGTTTGTGAGCTATGCTACCCTTTTTCCTGTCCTTTCAATTTTGCAGTAGTTTAATTTTGAGTTGGAAATCTTCAAAAACCTAAAAAAGTGAATAGAGAATATAAGCAATTATCAGCAAAATGAGAATATTTCTGCTAAAATCTTTAAAAATATCACTCCCTGAAAGTCGTGGGCAGTATGTACATATGGCTGGAGATTAAACCCTGGTGGACTCAACAACCTACAACTACAAGGATAGGCTCGAGATAACTGCTGACTGAAATGGTAACAAGACAAGCTAGAACTCTGATAAGAGAGCACTGCACTAGGTTAGACGTCAAGATCAAGCAAACTTTGATACTAGGATTATGAGATATTATCGATATAATGGTATATGAAACAAGAAACATGATACGTATCAGATCAAACTCCTGAAAGTATTGAATATACTGAATGTTTAAATAAGCAATATCTATCTAAAATTTCAACAAAAAAACGCCAAAAAAAGGAAAAATCTATCAATTCACCGAACTTCATCACAGATAATTGCTAATTAAGATGCATATATAGTGAAATGTGGCGCATCAACAAAAAAAGTGGCCACAATTAATCATTGAACTGCGATTATCAAACTATTCAGATTATTAACTATCACAGTTGTAATGTCTCAGGTTTTGAAAAACTTTGATTGCAAACTTCTCTACTGTTGAATATAAGTAATAACATATAAAATTTCTAAAATTTCTTATCTCACAGCAGATGTTTGTTTTCTCTAACCAAACCTTTTATGTTATCAGTTGTCATACAGGGCACGGTCATTGTTAGTCATGATCTGGAATACTCTCACTCTAACAATGCTTCTTTTTACAACTGCCTTGTCTGCAGTTAATCCAACTAGCAAGGATGTTGATATTACAAGCTTAGATGAACATATGAAGAAAATGGATGCTGTTCTTCAAGAAGTTCAAACTCATGCTCAAGCTCAGGAACAGAAATACTCGGCAGTCCTGTCCAGTGTTCTCTCTCAGCTTACCCAGACTACCGAGGAACTGAGTGCAAGTAAAAACATCACCGAGGAACTGCAGCAGAAGGTCGAGAACTTGGAGGAGGAGCTGAGGATAATGAAGGAAACCAACAACAACAAAACTTTACTGGACAACACAACAGCAATGAAGGAGTTGGAAGAGTTGAAAAACTCCAACAACAACACCCTACTGGAGTTGAAGGATCTGAAACAATCACACAATCAGTCTCTTTTCGATTTGAAGATGATTAAGAATGAAGTAATATCTGTACAACAGGACTTTAAAAACTGCAGCAGTAACCTTTCCGAATTGGATTTCTCTTTGAATGGACTCTTACAACTCAAACCAACACTCGCAGAGATCGCGGAGAGGATAAATGGGACTGATAACATTCAACCTACTGGTGGCAAATGGCGTAAGTCTTTTAAAATTTGGCAGGAATATGCTATGTAATTCTTTGTTTTTTGTGTTCTAAATTAATTAATGAAATCACTGAGCCTCGTTACACTTTTCATTCCCAAACGTTAGTGTCTTGAAAATGTTTACCATAATGAAAGTTGATTTATCTAGAAATGTGCAAATGGTCCAAGTATAAACTTGAATTTACATTTCTCTCCAAAATAATCTTTCTTCAATTTTCATTTTCCCCACCTTGCTAATATTGGTGATTATGTAATGTATCTAGGCAAACGGCGAAAGAAATAACATCCCACTTAGACCTCGTTGTCCATGGCGACCATTCATAAAAGTGTCCTGTTCATTCTCAATATCGGGAACTTCGTATAGGTTTTATCGAAGTAACTCTCCATTCCTAAAAATTACTTAAATTACACTCAATTTAATGCCTTTACAAAAAAATAACTTAAGATATAATAAAAATGAAAGTTCAAGTGAAAAACTTGATGTAAACTACAACCCTCCATTACTGAAAAATAATGGAGCAAGAGAGCAATAGGCTAACATCAATAGTGTAATTTAATAAGAGTTCTGATATCCGATGCAAGGACACTTTAGACACCTTTCCTACACAAGATTTAAATTCATTATATCTCCCCCCGAAGGGTTTGGAAACATTTTGTTTTTGCCTGAGTTCCCGTCCGCGCCAGCGTTGGCTTTCCCATTTTGTTTCCGGAGCATAAATTTCTCTCCATATCAAAAAAGAGAATACAATGTCAAAATCAAACACATTTACGATTGTTTTTATGTATAACGATCTCTTCACCTCTATTTCAGCATGGCATTATATGGCCGCTGGATTTTCTGCTTATGTGGCCAGTGCGACAACAATTATGCCTTCGGGCAGTGTTGTATTTGATATTGTCCAATACAATGAGGGAAATGGATACAACAAAGATAATGGATATTTCACTGTTCCCGTGTCGGGAACCTATGTGTTTTGGACGAATATCATATACAAAAGTAATTACACTGGTATTGGGTGCAAAATTCAAACAATGGAAAATATCTTTGGCTTCGCATATGGTATGGCAAATGAGTATTATGGAACAGCCAGTGAAACAACCATGGTTAATCTAAATAAAGGGGAAAGGGCTTGGATAAGTTGTAACAGAATTGGAGATGTGCTAGGCGTACGCTCGTCTGCAGGGGCTGTGTTGATTAAAGCATTCTAATTAACTTCTTCATCAAAGTATTTGCGTAACTTTATATTTATCAAGGGAAACTAACAGTGGGTTATTCAGTCGGTGGGTTGGTGAATTTCAGCCATTTTATTTAAACGTCTTTCTTAAGCTGAAGCAAAATACCTTTCAATTCGGGTACTTCTCTATCTGTTAGATGGTATAAATGTAATTGGCCTGTGACATAGAGAGTGATACAAGGAATTTGTATTGATAGATTACATGGTATGAATAGAGATACATGGATACACGTGAAAGATAGCGATTTACTCTATTTCAAATACTTAGTTCGTAGTCATCAATTAAAAAAGATAAAAATAAAAAAGGGGAGTATATCAAGGATCACTTGTCACTTCTTTATTTGTTATTCTTTGTAGATAGAATTTTTAAAATTACATTTTAATGTACTTACACCCCTTCTCTCTTGTGGCACAGAGAGCCTAACAAGGCTTTTGTCTTGATAAATTAAAAGGTATTAATTGAGCAACATTGATACACAGATGTTGAAAGATAGGGATTTACATTTATTCTTTAATACTAAGTTCATAACTATCGAATAACAAATCTAAATAGGAGAGTATATCAAGGATCACTTGTCACTTGTATATATTTTAGAATTATAAAATAGGATTTTGTTCTGTCCTTACATCCTTACACATTCTGTCCATTTTCTAAAGATATGTAATATACTGGACGTGCATATGGGTCAGCACATTTTAATTCAAGTAACACATTGTTACAAATGAACAGATTGTTAATGTTTGATGTGGGTTAAAATGTTTTATGAAAGGATAATATATTTGAGGAATAAAATATATGTTAATCTTGTTCGTCATTACTTTCTTGTCACGCATAAATGTAATGACAAATAAATAACTAGGACAGCTGAGGCAGTACTTAGGTCTTCTAGACTTCCTCATTGACCTTCACATGCATTTTTATCGGAGAGATACTGAGTAAGTGCCTTATTATCAAAAAGGCCAAATTCCAAATGACATTCAATGTTAAAGGTTTTTAAAAACGAAAGCAATGACAGTATTCTACAGAAAATGTTATTTTCAGGACCATAAAAAAATATAATGGAATTATCTGTAAGTGAGAGAAGTCTGTAACTTAAAACTGGCTTCCCCTACTCGATGTTTGTCTTTCAAGCTACTATCAACTTTTGAGTGATATAGTGCAGTATAACAATGTTGTACTGAAACTTGTAAATGTTATCATTGGCGAACAGAATGCAAGAAATAGATTATAAAATGACTTTTCCTAAAAGAATTCTACTCCATTGACTGTGAAGAGTAAAACTCCGGTTTTCAAGATTTAGACAGGATTTACTTTTTGTTGACATTTTTATTCCGAATCTTTAAAAAAAATATTAAGTTTCTAAGTGCATTTTGAAAAAAATGGGCTGAAATGGGCCAATTTTTCAGTCTGACCTTTCATTGTGACCGGAAATGACTGTTAGTGAGCAATGTTTTTGTCTTATCTTATAGACCTTAGTGATGGCTCCCTCAAATGCAAAATACTTACTTGTGATTGGATCAGATAGCATGGATTATTCGTGACTGAAAAGTGACTCTGAATAATAGCATTATTACTGTTATTTCATAATCTGCGATTAATAAAAAAAATTGACTAGCATTTCACTCATTACAAAATTTCGAACACATTTCTCACAATTACCATCACATAAGCATAACAACATAAGTCTCTGTTATGTTTTGGTTACCTGTTATAAAAATAAGCATTTTAAAATTGATCGTCGGCAAATTTACAGGAACCAACAAATAATCTGCACAGCTTCTTAAATATCTTGATCGATATTAGGCCCTGTTAAAGTATAGCTTTGTCTGGATGTGAAACAATTGATTCGCTAGTGATATACTTAGAGATATGGTCTAATCTGTTAACTATTAATGGTATACAATCAACAGGAAATGTAACTTCTTCTTTAAATAACTACAGCCTCTTTAAACATATTTGGAGAATTTAAAGACTTCAAATTATATTGTATCTGCTTTGAATAGCAGTAAAGTGTAAATGGGACAGTAGCACGTTATTTGAATTTTATATATTTCACTGGTAATTGTACGTTAATGCTAAATGTATTATTGTGATAGTGTCAAAACTCTTATTACTCAAACAAATCACCAACTGTCAGAAAACAAATTAAAAAGAATCACATTAAGTCCATTGGCTGACATTTTTGTGTGAACACTATTAATTCATTTTGTGTAAGAAAAAGGAATCGCATGGCTGAAGTTTACATTATATATTTTATCTGTTACTGCTACATTTAGTTAAATACATTGTCTTTCAATTAGAACCATTTATTTTCATTTTCGTGACATCACCTTATATTCCCTCTAAAAACATGCTTTTGGTGTAAGGTGGTGAACAGGCAAATTTCATTTACGTAACTACAGCCTATCTAAATATATTTGTTTCAAACAATAACAAACTCATCTTGTTTTAGACTTATCCTGTAAACTGAACTTGTAAAATAAATAATGATATATAAATATAGAAATAATAATATCTATCAACCACATTTAGGTAAAAATCCATTTTGCAGAACACTTGGTTTTGACACTTATGGGATCCCTAGGAACAAGCACAATTGACATTGAATCATCTGTCCAAACTCTGGGAGTAATGGCAATTTTGATTTTAAAACTTCAAGTGGCCTCAATACATGGCCTTAATATTCATTAAATATATCTTAGAATGTTTCTCCAAGTTGGTATCTTACACCAGATGTTTGTTTTCTCTCGCCACGCTTTTTCAAATTCAAAGTAATCTGTTATACATAGTAAGTATAACATAGTAAGTGTGAAATCATGGTCTTGGTTACTCTTACTCTTACATTGGTTCTTTTGACAACTTCCTTGTCTGCAATTCACCAACTAGCAAGGATCTTGATATTACAAGCTTACAAGAACACGTTAAGAAAATGGATGCTGTTCTTCAAGACGTTCAATCTCATGCTCAAGCTCAGGAACAGAACAGCAAAGCCATCTTGACCAGTCTTCTCTCAAAGGCTATGCAGCTTGAAGAACTGAGTGCAAGTAAAAACATCACCAACCAGCAAGGATGTCGAGATAAAGAGCCTACAGGAACATGTGAAGAAAATGGACGCTGTTCTTCAGGAAGTTCAAACTCATGCTCAAGCTCAGGAACAGAAATACTCGGCAGTCCTGTCCAGTGTTCTCTCTCAGCTTACACAGACTACCGAGGAACTGAGTGCAAGTAAAAACGTCACTGAGGAACTGCAGCAGAAGGTCGAGAATTTGGAGGAGGAGCTGAGGAACGTGGAGGAAACTAACAACAAAACTCTGCTGGACTACACAACAGCAATAGAGGAGTTGGCTGAGTTGAAACAATTACAAAATATGTCAAGTAAGTTAGTTATACGTTTTAAGGAACACAACACTCAGGCTTTCGGTCAAGGTCTTGATTACCATACCCGTAGGTTATTACCTATCCAAGTAAATCTTTCTCTGTCATATATTTTCAAATGTCACATGGTTTCCAGGTTCATTTCGACATTCACTTTTTTGATGATGTAAATATTACCATTTTGACGAAAAATGTCAATACACTTTGAATTCAGGAACCATTTTCTGAGGTAACATAAGGGAAGGTTTGTTCTTTTTTTAATGTTATATCAACAACCATGTATTGGTCTCAAGGTATTACTTTCAATGTCATGTTTTCAGAGTAGTTGTTCCTTTGTTGGTGTTTCGCCTTTTTTGCTCAACAGATGTATGGATGGCATAACAAAGCATCCTCGTCTGTCGTCCATTCATTCACAAACTTCAACATTTTTAAAAACCACTGATCACCTCAAGTTCAAAAGTGAACATTAGCCGTTTGAGATTCGTGATTATTGATTCCTTGGCCCTTAAGATTCCTTCTTATTCCCAATGAAACGACCGAGAAATCTGAACAGTTATGTACAGACTCCTTGGCAGAATGTGATTTTAATTAATCATTCTGTTCAGGGATTTATGGTATTGCATGGTGTCAGATGTTCTCCCAGTATATCCTTTTCCAATGTCTTTTCAAGAACCACTGAGTTAAAAAGCATAAGTTTGTGTAAGGACTCCTCGGCCCACATTCGATAGTTCTTTGACAAATTCTGACTTTGTGAACATTGAAAACTTTAACAGTGCAATGTCATTGACAAATTGCCTTCTTCTACTAAAGAAGTCAAAGTCCTACCAATCTGAAATATGCGAATCATATATCAATTGTTTCACAATAAAGGCCACAGAGGCCAAGCTAAGAATATCCATTTCTGTAATCAAACTTTTCTCCATAACTAAAAGTGCTATCAACTTGCAAACTTTAGGAGGAATGATTGGCAATGGGGATCACCAGAGTTTATACATTCTATAAATACTTCTCATTTTGCTGATTTAAACATTTTGAACATATCATAACATATTTCTGAAGTCAGTCAGAATCAATAAATGAAGGTTTTCATGGTCCTAATCGTGTTATGATTTAGAACAAAGTATTTAAAGCATGTACAGCGTCCAAAAAAATGTCACATTTTAAAATTATATTGATGCACTTGATTTTCTACCATGACTAGAAGCTGCTTACCAATATTTGTAAATGGAAAGTTTCAATGATGATACGCTTAAAATGCAAGTCTAGGTAACTTCGTCACATCATGTCTATGAATTGCCAATATGGTATATATTGTAAATAGGCAATGCTTTACCCTAACGAAGGATCCATTTAAACTCACTACCAAACCTAGGACAAGTGGTTTTATTTGTTGCTTGAGTATGATTCAATGTATATTTCAGAATACAATGATGTTGGTTTCGAAGCTCACCTGTCCAATGAAAAAAACGTCTCGGCATACAATAAAATTGTGTTTGATAAGGTCGCCTACAACAAAGGAAATGGATACAACAATAGTGCTGGGTATTTCACCGCTCCAGTGGCGGGGACCTATATTTTTTGGACTAATATTGTATACAGTAACATAAACGATGGTAAAAGCTTTGGTTTTTTCATTGAATCGATTGACACAATCTTTGGTCGCGCCTATGGGAAACCAGATGCAACATATGAAACCGCAAGTACAACAACAGTCTTCTATCTGAAGAAAGGGGAACGTGCTTGGGTCAGTCCTAGTAAGAGGGTCGAACTTAGATTTCTCTTGTCATCTGCAGGAGCTGTCTTGATTAAGCAATAAAAAGTATGTCTTTGTTCCTTATGTACGTGTAATTCGGAAAATAAATAGTTTTGGTGTTTTTTGCATAGTGTTCTTTAATTCTCACAACAACACAGTAAGTGTACACTAGTGTGGATGGGGCCATTAGCTTTGCTCAACGGTTCAAATGTATCGTATGCCAAAAACATTAAAAGGTTTTGTAAACACATAAACTGAAGTATTGTGAAAGACATTTGTCACTGAACTTTCAAAAATTAATCAGAATGTAGATTAAGATAATATGCTGATAAAATAAGAAAAAAAACATCAATTTTTATTTTAAGCATGTCATTATCAAAAACGAGATATCATAAAGTAAATAATTAAAATTGTTAATAATATATGGTACTTTATTTACTGTATTGATTTAATCGCTTCCAGTTAACAAAGTTAAAAGTATTGATAACCTCAATTCATTGTGATGTGGTAGCACTTTCAGTTTCGCTCTCAATATCATGAACATACCCATGATAGGTAGTCGTTGAATCGTGCGTTTTCATATGTTGAGATTATTGACAGCTGATGTGTTAAACATCTCACAATTTATGTCACAGCAAATCAGTGTTAAACCATCAGAAAAAGCTTAATATTTCTTTACTTTGAAACTTAAAGTGTGTAAAATTGTAAAACAATTTAGTGAATTTTTAAACTAATCTGAATAATTAATGCTTAAATCTTATAATAAGTTATTCTAGTCAGCAAGGACAGTTTCGAAAAGGGATAAAATGGACATTGTGTCGTGACAAGAATGAAAATGAACTCATATAGTTATAATCTATGCAAAACTAGAGCTTTTCTTAAAGATGATCCATTATATGATATCCAATATACCTTGTGTTGAGTAAGATGGTTTCAGCAGTAAATTTCAATAAAACATATTAACACTTTTAGTAGTGACTCCTTCAAATAACATGAGCAATGTTTACTATTTCGATAAGTGATGTATTTGATACATTATTTGATTACTACAAGGTGTATGACATCAGGATAGTTAGTAGTTTTGACTGTTAGAACACCCATCACATTGGTACTTGACTCAACAATTACTATTAAACTCTCGAATGATTTTGTAGCAAACGTGCATTTGTTGGTTATAAAGAACATCCTTAATTCGATTGATGAAAAATATCTCTAGGTATTTTCAGATTGTGAAAAATAAATGTTTCAAAATTTGTTTGAAAAATAGAGTTGTGCAATTTTGACAAAATCAAAATGTATTCTATTATAATATGACATTTGCAATAATTTACATGTAACTAACAAACTCTTGTTAAGCAGCTGTGACTAGTGGTTTGTGAGCTTTACTACCCTTCAGCCCCGTTCCTTCAATTTTACAGTAGTATAATTTGAGGTGGAAATCTTAAACAACCTAACAAAGTAGAAATAGAAAACAAGGCAATTATTAGCAAAATGAGAATGTTATAGCTGAAATTAATCACTCTCTGATAGTCGTGGGCAGTATGTACACATGGCTGGAGATTAAAACCTGCTGGACTCAACACATTACAAGGATAGGCTTGTGATAACTGCTGACTGAACTGGTAACAAGACAAGTTAGAACTTATTTTAGAGACCTCCGGACTAGATTTGACTTCAAGATTAAGCAAACATTATTACTAAGGCTGAGAGATATTATCGATATATTGATATATGAAATCAGATCAAACTCCTGAAAATATTGATATATTGAATGTTTAAATAAACAATATCTGTCTAAAATTGAAAAAAAAACGCCAAAAAAGGAAAAAATCTATCAATTCAGCGAACTTCATCACAGATAATTGCTAATTTAGATGCAAGTATATTGAAATGTGTCCCATCAACATATGTGGCCACATTTAATCATTGAACTGCGATTATCAAACTATTCAGATTATTAACTATCAAAAGTTTAATGTCTCAGGTTTTGAAAACTTTGATTGCAAACCTTCAACTGTTGAATACAAGTATTAACATATACTATTTCTAAAATTTCTTATCTCACAGCAGATGTTTGTTTTCTCTAACCAAACCTTTCATGTTATCAGTTGTCATACTGAGCACAGTAATAGTTAGTCATGGTCTGGATTACTCTCACTCTAACAATGCTTCTTTTTACAACTGCCTTGTATGCAGTTAATCCAACTAGCAAGGATGTTGATATTACAAGCATAGACGAACACATGAAGAAAATGGACGCTGTTCTTCAAGAAGTTCGGTCTCATTCCCAAGCTCAGGAACAGAAATACTCGGCAGTCCTGTCCAGTGTTCTCTCTCAGCTTACACAGACTACCGAGGAACTGAGTGCAAGTAAAAACATCACTGAGGAACTGCAGCAGAAGGTCGAGAACTTGGAGGAGGAGCTGAAGAACATGAAGGAAACCGACAACAACAAAACTTTACTGGACAACACAACAGCAATGAAGGAGTTGGAAGAGTTGAAGAACTCCCACAACAACACTCTACTGGAGTTAAAGGATCTGAAACAATCACACAATCAGTCTCTTTTCAAGTTGGAGATGATAAAGAATGAAGTAATATCTCTACAACAGGACTTTAAAAACTGTAGCAGTAGCCTCTCCGAATTGGATTCATCCGTGCATGGACTATCACAACTCAAACCGACACTCACAGAGATCTCGGAAAGGAGGAATGTGACTAACATTCAACCTACTGGTGGCAAATGGCGTAAGTCTTTTAAAATTTGGCAGGAATATGCTATGTAATTCTAAGTTTTTTGTGGTCTAAATTAATTAATGAAATCACGGGGCCTCGTTACACTTTTCATTCCCAAACGTTAATGTCTTGGAAATGTTTACCAAAATGAAAGTTGATTTATCTAGAAATGTGCAAATGTTCCAAGTATAAACTTGAATTTACATTTCTCTCCAAAATAATCTTTCTTCAATTTTCATTTTCCCCACCTTACTAATATTGGTGATTATGTAACGTACCTAGGCAAACGGCGAAAGAAATAACTTCCCACTTAGACCTCGTTGTCCATGGCAACCATTCATAAAAGTGTCCTGTTCATTCTCAATAACGGGAACTTCGTATAGGTTATATCGAAGTAACTCTCCATTCCTTAAAATTACTTAAATTACACTCAACTTAATGCCTTTTCAAAAAAATAACTTAAGATATAATAAAAATGAAAGTTCAAGTGAAAAACTTGATGTAAAATACAAGGCTCCATTACTGAAAAATAATGGAGCAAGAGAGCAATAAGCTAACATCAATAGTGTAATTTAATAAGAGTTCTGATATCCGATGCAAGGACCCTTTAGACACCTTTCCTACACAAGATTTAAATTCATTATGTCTCCCCCCGAAGGGTTTGGAGACATTTTGTTTTTGCCTGAGTTCCCGTCGGCGCCCGCGTTGGCTTTCCCATTTTGATTCCGGAGCATAAATTTCTCTCCATATCAAAAAAGAGAATACAATGACAAAATCAAACACATTTACGATTGTTTTTTGTTTTGTTGTATGTAACGATCTCTTCACTTCTATTTCAGCATGGCATTATATGGCTGCTGGATTTTCTGCTTATGCCAGTGCGACAACAATTATGCCTTCGGGCAGTGTTGTATTTGATATTGTCCAATACAATGAAGGGAATGGATACAACAAAGCTAATGGATATTTCACTGTTCCCGTGTCGGGAACCTATATGTTTTGGACGAATATAATATACAAAAGTAATCACACTGGTATAGGGTGCAGAATTCAAACAATAGAAACTATCTTTGGCTTCGCATTCGGTATGGCAAATGAGTACTATGGAACCGCCAGTGAAACAACCATGGTTAATCTAAATAAAGGAGAAATGGCTTGGATAAGTTGTAACAGGATAGGCGATGTCCTAGGCATTCACTCGTCTGCAGGGGCTGTGTTGATTAAACCATTCAGCAATTAACTCCTATATCAAAGCATTCGCGTAACTTCATATTTATCAAGGGAAATGCATTTTACCGCTGACAGTGGGTTATTCAGCCAGTGAGTTGGTGAATTTTCAGCCACTTTATTTAAACTTCTTTCTTAAGGAAGCTGAAGTTAAATACCTTGAAGTCAAGAATCTTTTCATCCGGGTACTGCTCTTCCTGCTAGATCGTATTGTAATTGTAGTGTATTTGGCCTGTGACATAGAGAGCGATACAAGGAATTTGTCTTGATAGATCACAGGGTATGAATGGAAGTACATGGATACACGTGAAAGATAGCGATTGTTTTTGTAGTTGAATATTTTTGAAAAATAAAATATATGTTATTATTGTTCGTTATTACTTTCTTGTCACGCATAAATGTAATGACAAATAAATAACTAGGACTGCCGAGGCAGTACTAAGATCTTCAAGACTTTCCTTTTGATCTTCACACAGTGTTTGACCTTCACATGCATTTTTATCGGAGAGGTAAGAAGTTAGTACCATATCATCAAAACGAGCAAATATAACATGCTATTCAATGTTTAAGGCTTTTAAAAAGTTCCATCATTGCAGCCAACGTCAGCTATGACATTATTCTGCAGGATATGTTATTCTTAGAAGCATAACAACATTATCTGTAAGCGTTTTGGTGATATGGACCTTTGAAGTCTGTAACTTAAAAATGGCTACCCCTACTTGATGTTTGTCTTTCAAACTCCCGAGCTTTTTAATGATATAGTGTAGCAACATAATGCTGTATTGCATTTGTAACACTTTTATTTCGCATAAAAGTATTTATTTCGCATATCTATTACATAGAAAACACATGGGGGACACTCCAGTCACAAAACTTTGCATTGAAATCGTTGATCAATTGCTGAACATCTCGCCCAATTTTTCGAATTCTATCCAACGTTTGACCAATGACCCGCGCATTAACACCACCCCTATCTTTAAACAAATGCCTGGCCGACTACAGGAAAATATCGGCAATTCCCGTAATTCAAACATGCTGCCGTGAATGAATCGGAAATGGAAAAAACCCTCTCATTGGTCAATTTCCACGTGCACCCGTGTTTTTCATTACAAATTGCAGCCATTGCCAACAGCTATCAATTTGAAATGACGACACAGGCGCATGGATTATTTGGACTGAAACGTGTCTCTCAATTATAGCAGTATTACTATTATTTCTGATTCTACGATAAAGAAGCAACTTGATTAGCATTTCACACATATACGAAGTTTCAAAAAAATTTCTGACCATCACCATCACATAAGCATAACAACAAAAGTTTCTGTTATGCTATGGTTACCTTTTATAAAAATAAGCGTCTTCAAAAATGATTTTCCGTCAATTATTCAAGAACAAACAAATAATCCGCACAGCTTCTTTAATACCTTGATCTATATAAGGGCCTGTTGAAGTGAGGTTATGGCTGGATGTGAAACAATTCATTCGCTGGTCATATACTTAGAGATATGGTCTAATCTGTCAACTATTAACGTTATACCATCAACGGAAAATCTATGGCAATAGGGACTTCATCGTCAATAAATGCATTATCAATAATTATGAATATGATCGATAGACTGCAGAATAAATTGACTTTCATGGTTTCCCATTCGTTATCCGTAGGTAAACAAAGCAATCTATGGTGTTGAAATATAAGTCAATGTATTATGGATATTAATTTCTCTCACACAAATATTATTTTGAACATTTATTAAATAGAAATGTCAAATCAACAATTAATAACACTTTCAATGTGTACAGCATAAATTAAACTTGTCATGGTAAATTTATTTTAATATTTCACTGGTAAGTGTACGTTAATGCTAAATGTATTATTGTAATAGTGTCAAAACTCTTATTACTCAAACCAATCACCCACAGTCAGAGAACAAACTATAAAGAATCACATAAACTGAAGTTAATTGGTTGACATTTGACACCATTAATTCATTTTTAGTAAGAAAAAGGAATCGCATGGCTGAAGTTTACATTATTTTTTTATTTATTACTGCTTCATGTAGTTAACGACATTGTCTTTCAATTGGAACCATTTATTTTAATTTTCCTGACATCACCTTTTATCTCCCCTAAAACATGCTTCTGCATCTTGTTTAGATTATCCTATAAACTGAACTTGTAAAAACAATAATAATCTATAAATATAGAAATAATAATATCTTTCAACCACATTTAGGCAAAAATCCATTTTGCATAACACTTGGTTTTGACACTTATGGGATCCCTAGGAACAAGCATAATTAACATCGAATCCTCTGTCTAAACTCTGGGAGTATTGACAATTTTGATTTCAAAACTTCAAGTTGCCTCAATATATGACCTAAATATTCATTAAATATATCTAAGAATATTTCTCCAACTTGTTATCTTAAACCATATGTTTCTTTTCTCTCACCACGCTTTTGCAAATTCAAAGTAATCTGTTATACGTAGCATAGTAAGTGTGAAATCATGATCTTGGTTACTCTTACTCTTACATTGGTTCTTTTGACAACTGCCTTGTCTGCAGTTCAGCAAACTAGCAAGGATCTTGATATTACAAGCTTACAAGAACACGTTAAGAAAATGGATGCTGTTCTTCAAGAAGTTCAGTCTCATGCTCAAGCTCAGGAACAGAACAGCAAAGCCATCTTGACCAGTCTTCTCTCAAAGGTTATGCAGCTTGAAGAACTGAGTGAAAGTAAAAACATCACCGAGGATCTGCAGCAGAAGGTTGAGAACTTGGAGGAGGAGCTGATGAACGTGAAGGAAACCAACAACAAAACAGAGGAGGAGCTGAGGAACGTGAAGGAAACTAACAACAAAACATTGGAGGAGTTGGTACAGCTAAAACAATCACACAACACCACTCTGCTGGATTTGGAGATGATAAAGAATGAAGTGATATCTGTTCAACAGGACTTTAAAAACTGCAGCAGTAGCCTCTCCAGATTGGATTCATCCGTACATGGACTATCACAACTAAATCCGACGCTCGCGGAGGTCGTGGAGAAGATGAATAGAACCAACACTGATGCCGAAAGGCGTAAGTCATTCACCTTTTTTGGCTAAGGATTGACGATTAAGTTGTTTGTTTGGTCGGCACGCTTGCATAATTAAAAATTGCAAGTTTTACTTTACGGCTAATACATGGGATAGAAAGATAGAGAGTGTAACAGTTTAAAATTTTTAAGCAATTTCTGTATATTTAGCAGACACTTGTTCCTTAGCAAACAAATTTAAAAACATCATTTATACCACGGACAGTAAATGAAAGGACATTCCCATATCAGTTTCTGTTATAAATAGAGAGGAAAATTAGTATTTGCAGGGTATCCAAAAGAACTACAAGACGTAAATAAACACATCTTAAAATATGTTAAAGTTATGCAACGATCGACAATGAGTCTGTCAACAAATATAAAAGTTGATTTAGAATTTTAAATTGTATATCATATAAAACAGCAATATATTAAGAAATGGATTTATGGATAAATAATAATGATTCAACGAAAATTGTCAAGATCGCATTCAGATCACAGCTTGTTTACTCAATTTCATTATTAAATAAATATTTGGAACGTGCTAGGAAGTAAGGAAAATCAAAGTACAAATAAGTGCATCGCGAAGTGTCGTACATACATATAAATGCAATCCATCTTGATGTTGACAATGTGTCAGGGATAAATAATAATTATTATTGTGGGAAGAGAATCGCAACCACTTGGAGACAGTAAAATATGAAGGTAAACACGATAATTATCTTGATAATTCATGAGTATAAAAGTATTCTTGTTTGGTATAAAAATATATAAAAGTAAGATATACTGACACTTTCTGTACTGTAACGTTTACTACTGTTGTTAAAGATTATTGTAAAACGCTTCGTGACAACGAGAGGCCGATTGATGCACCTTTGAAAGTATACCTGTATACATCTTACACTTTCTAGGAGTTAAAATTTCCATCTTTGTCCCTCAATAACATATGGAAGAAATTGTCGACAAACTGTTTCGAAGGTGAAAACATCGACTATCCAAACGGTTTAAAATCATGTTCAAATGATTTATAATGAAGATTTTTTTTTATTTGTTCATATTTGGTGTGTCTTAAGCATCAACATCCTACATGCACATCGCACCATTTCATGTTTCATAAAGAGGCATGTTACAGGACGCAAAACGCAAGTCCTGTCTTTTATTTGTTTAAGGCCTTAAATTCTTTGGATTGATTTATACCTATAATCATTCAAATATTCATTTTCGAAATTTTAAATCAAACTATCCACTAGTGGAAGGAATGAATAATTGTGTAAAAATAATTGCAAGGTGGTAAAGTACCGTAATTATTTGAAGTGAGGTCGTTTTATCTTGACATACATACATACAAACATACATACATACATACATACATACATACATACATACATACATACATACATACATACATACATACATACATACATACATACATACATACATACATACATACATACAACATACATACATACATACATACATACATACATACATACATACATACATACATACATACATACATACATACATACATACATACAACATACATACATACATACATACATACATACATACATACATACATACATACATACATCCATACATACATACATACATACATACATACATACATACATACATAAATACAGACATTCAGACATACATACATACATACATACATACATACAGACATACAGACAAACAAACATCGAACAAACAAACATACATACACACACACACACACACACACATACACACACATACACACACATACAGACATACAGACATACAGACATACAGACAGACAGACAGACAGACAGACAGACAGACAGACCACTCGTGCATGCATGCCTCTTCTTGGTCCTTGGTTCGAATCAGAGATGGTCTTATCTGGCGACAGCCGCGACATTATCTAAATTGATAAAATCCATTCGTAAAAATATTTATTACCGAAACGGTTGAAAATAAGTGATGACATATTTCGGGTAATAATCTCTATATACAGCATATTAAGCAGGGTAGATAATAACAACGATGTACAAGGATCCATTAACTGCTTATGATTGTGATCTTTAATTGCTAACAGTTCTCTTGATTTTAAGCATTACATTTACAACAAACATTAAACAAATTTAGACCGAAAACCAACACGTTTTATCTGGTGGTGTTTTCAATTTTGGAAATAGCATTCCCGTTATCTAACACCAGATGTTTGTGTAACTTACGAAGGATCTTAAAATATAAGCCTATTAGTTGCGATGTAAGACACGGTTAGTTTTGATCATGGCTTGGGTTACAATCTTCTTTAAAGAGGGACTGAAATGCTATATGGCAACTTTCGGGATTCATGAAATAGTGATAACAATTTCACATGGACTCAACTTTAAATTTCTGAAATCGACCTAGAAACGGCTTAATTACGACTGTATAAAGAACACCGCCTAATTAGGCCGGCGAACAGAATAAAACGCACTGAAGCGTGACTGCCTCGTGACGTGTTAGTAGGCGATGTGATACCCCCTTGTGTGCCCTCGTTATGTAAAACAACACAAGCTAACAGTACAGCTCGATGTTTAACCGTCGATTAAACACCCTAAACAACATCCACACATCTCAAACCTTCAATAAATCGGTAGTTTATTTATTCAACTGGCAATTTGTATTGATGAAAACGTAAGACCCTGATTAAAAACGAAGTTGTGCGCATAATGCTACAGCATGTAGGCCTAGATGGTCTCGCTTTGCGCAATGTTGTCATAAGACTGCACGTGAGAACCCGGATGTTTATGTAAACAATTGCTCCCGTGTGAACTGTTTTATCTTCGTGCACAGTTGTTGGTTGTTATTGAATATTACTTTAGTAGCACAGCAGAAAGGATGTAATCATACAATACTATTTTTTTTTACATTTAAACCATTTGTTTAGAATTGCCTTTGACTTCATTTTGTAACAGGATAAAAAATATATACGTTTTTCTTAGTTATTTCATTTAGTGATGGACAATTTACAATTCTCAATGAAAGACATGTATTGGATGATCACTGATGTCTTGTTTGAAACATTATTTTAATAGGGCATTTCACTGAAAATCTTAATGTTTCCACTCTTTTCCACAACAATACCCGATACATGGCCAAACAGAATGAAGATTTATTAAATGAACCTTATCCAAAATAATTATCAGATAGAGCAAAAACGGTATTCCTAATTTCAGGTTTATAGGTTATGATTTACCAATCGGAGAAAAAAGGGATGTTAAGGAATACAATTGCTATTTGATGTTACCTAATTAGCTGATGTCATAAAATAGCCAGGTGTTGATGATTGTGCATTATATAACCAACCTGCTATAGTCATCATTTGATATCATCTAATTAGGAAACAGACAGGAAATACGATAGACAGTAAAGTAATTGTGTAATAAGTGAGTATCTGATCTAAAGAGAGTAAGTAACACCTGCAGATCAATGTCATTGTTTATTCAACCTTTTTACACAACGTTCAAATCTAAATGTGAGCATTGTATATTCGGATTATTACCATAAATCAGCCCAAAACTTTGTGCTATGTTTTATATTTTACTAATCTCCCTTTTCTCTGCATGCCAAACTGTTCATTCAGTGAAAATGCGAGCTCGAAGCAGAAAATCGGTGTAGTGATCGGAACACGTGAGTTCGATGTAGATTGTCACATTGCTCTGTTTGACCTAACACAGCGGGTCAATTTGGCGTGAAACCATCAATATGATGGGAATTTGTCTACGGAGACTTCATCAGGAGATATTCTAGGACAGTTGACAGCAACACAATGATATAACATACTATTAATCGCTTTGAAAAGGCAGAACTGCGGATTTCGCCTATCATTTTCCATATAAGCAGACGAACGCTTCGCCTACTGCCACGTCACTTCCGGTATCCCCTGCCCGTGGCCTTTCAGCCTTGTTTTGGTTTGTCGCTGGACGGCGACAAGCAGACGCCTTGTTACGCAATGTTTACTTAGCTTTAGCTTCATTGAGAAACTGTGTATCGTTGCTGTTTTGGCCTAATATTTATGTTATATAGTTATTTGACCAATATCTTTTGAAAAATATATTTAAAAAAGGTTATGCAGCCCTTCTTTAAAACTTCTTCAATATTACTTTTCATAATTGTTTTGAGCGCGGCTCAGCCTTCAAGTAAGGATGTCAATATCGCGAGTGCAAACAAACACATGAAGAAAATGGACGCTGTACTTCAAGAAGTTCAGTCTCATGCTCAAGCTCAGGAACAGAAGTACTCGGCAGTACAACCAAACTTTTCAGCCTTTATGTTATCAGTTGTTATACTGGGCACAGTAATTGTTAGTCATGATCTGGATTACTCTCACTCTAACAATGCTTCTTTTTACAACTGCCTTGTCTGCAGTTAATCCAACTAGCAAGGATGTTTATATTACAAGCTTAGACGAACACATGAAGAAAATGGACGCTGTTCTTCAAGAAGTTCAGTCTCATGCTCAAGCTCAGGAACAGAAATACTCGGCAGTCCTGTCCAGTGTTCTCTCTCAGCTTACACAGACTACCGAGGAACTGAGTGTTAGTAAAGACATCACCGAGGAACTGCAACAGAAGATTACAGGATAGCGAAGAGACTAGCGAAGATAGAGCAAAACCTTAAAGGGACCATTCGAGCAGGGTATTTTTTGTGGAAACGAAATTCAGGAGGACTTTCCTGTTTACAAATATTTGTATGATGTTTACATGATGATTTCACACTTAATTTCATAAATGTTTGTGTAAAACAGCATTTTACTTTATCAAGATTTGACAATTTGACAAAAAAATAAAGTGTGTCGCTCAAAAAATAAAAACATCGTGAAATGAAGTCAATCATCGAAGCTACGATCGTGAAATGCATTACTACGACAAAATACTGTCGCAACTGATAACTTTTAATATGAATTATTTGTCAATATGCTCCTTTTCTATCAATCAAGTAATCATTACTTAAATTTGTTAATGAATAAGCATATTAAAGAACATTTGTTTTCTCTCAATGCTAACCTTCAAAATGGCGGATGAAAGCTCAATATTTTCAAAGTTTTTATTTATTCACCCGCTTTCGCTCGTGAATTAATCAAAACATTTGAAAATATCTCGTTGAAATATTTTCGATATTCAACACTAACTTAGTCAACTGTAAGCCAAAAATTGGCTTTGAAGTCTCATGAATGAGTAAGCCGTGTTCAAAAACAGACGATAGAAACAGATTTCTTCCGACAATGCAGTATTCATGTACTGCTTTATATAAAAAAAAAAACGAAAATTTTATTTAAATCAATATGCATGAATGGAAACTAAAATCATTTATGTACATATTGTCAAAGTTATAGTTACTTTCATCGTGTTGGCTACGATAAATTAACCAATTGTCAGTACTAGCTCTGTCGCACGTGTTGTTGTTGTACCCTTGTAAAGTAAGCATTGGCTCTTACAAGCGGAATTTAACTTTTCATGTTGATATACTTGCATACATTGTAACTGTAAATCTATTTGGCAAAAATGAATTAAATTTGGCAAATATCTTCTTAAAGGATTAGGAAGTCATGTCCTAAAATGTGACTGGTAATTATTTCTATTTTTTTTATGTAAACAAAAAATTTTCAACAGATTTGTGATATCTGTCACCGTTAGTAACGAATGTTACTGAACTGTTCAAGTTATAAAAGCATATTTATTTCCATAACTTGGCCTGTGCATCGAGTAAGGCCTATTCTTTCACTTAAGAAAGTATAATTAACCAATTCTCAGATTGAAGATAGCAAATTAGAAAAAGGTGTTGAACACATGGCCTCTGACAAAGCATTCTGCCATTGCGTACATGTTCGCTCTTACAAGCAGGCTGAGGCGCAAACGTTCACGTGGGGTTATTCAAGGCAGACGATTATTTATTTCTGATCCACGATAGGATCATGAAGTATTGAAATATTTAACAAAATTATTTTCCGGCGGATATCAGGCATTTAATATAAATCCATGCTTAGCACTGCATCAGAATGCCTACATGAAGTATCATAAGACGATGTTGATAAGATGGAATATATTGTTAAATAAAACTCGGCGATTATTCAAGGCAGGCGATTATTTATCTTAAAGAGGGCTGCCACCTGGCGATTAATCATGATAGTCTTTTATTCAAGGCAGGCGATTATACAAAGGATTAAGGGTAATTCGGGGGAAAAGCTCGAAATGAGGATAAGTTGACGTCCTTATCGTAGTGTTATCACTTCATTAAAACGCAAGAAGGAGATTTTTTTCTAAATAAATTGAGTTCAGCGCCCACGCTTTATGCTTAAAGGATTTTAAAATTTTAATCAGGGTAACCCAAATATAATTAATGGAAAAGCCTATTTACTGTTGAATGTGAAAGACGATATTTTTTGCATATGTTCCAACTTCATTTATTTTTCAGGATGTCCATACATCGATGTAGGATTTGAAGCTTATCTGACGAATGCATCTGCAATCTTGCCTTCAGGTAATATTGTATTTGACAGAGTTATCCACAACGAGGGACATGGATACGACCCAACTTCTGGTTACTTCACAGCTCCCGTGTCAGGAACCTATCTCTTCTGGACTCACATTGTATACAAAAGCAAATCTTCTGCTATTGTGTTTAATATTGAAACAAGGGCAGAAATCTTAGGTCGAGCTTACGGGAGAGCGGATGAAGCTTTTGGGACGGCGAGCGCAACAACTTTGAACCATCTCATGAAAGGGAATCGTGCCTGGATACGTCCTGTGGTGGCGGTCGAGCTTCAGGCCGTGTATCCATCTGCAGGTGCTTTGTTGATTAAACAGGATAAATAACTTAATGATTTGGGTTATATTTTGATAAATTGCAGGTTTTTCGGGTTGGGATGGTCGAATCTGACTTGAGACCCAGCGGTTACAATCAAGCAGGAATAGTTAAAGACCCTTTTTACTACCAACGGAAAAAGGTAAAATAGAGCCATTGGCTCTGTAGCTCATCAGGCTTCATATTCAATTATGCTGTAGAGTGTGGCAAATGAGGTTCCTCCTTTGTAGGGGACAGGATCACCAATCCTAAAATTAAGTAAATAGGCGATAAGTTGTAGATTCTAGACCTTATACTTCTGGAGAAGAAGATAAAAATAGTTTTTTAAGGGCGTGGCCCCTGTGACCCTTATTAGGGGCATCAATACCACCAAATCTACATGTTTACTCCTTACTAGTCAACCAGTCTGTACACAAAATTTCAGCTTTCTAGACCTTATGCTTCTGGAGAGGAAGATGAAAATAGGTTTTTAGGGTGTGTCCCTTGGCCCACGAAAGCCACAATTTTTAGTCCTCATTAGTCAAGTTTAAGCTTTCTAGGCCTTGTATGCTTCTGAAGAAGACCACAAAAATGCACAAAGTTTACGGACGGACGGACGCTGGACACCATAGGCCTGATTCTTCTTGAGAAAATGATGAAATTAGGTTATAAGAGTGTGGCCCTTATTATGGGCCACAGGGCCACCAAAGCTACAATTTATAATCCTCACTAGTCAAGGAGTCTATACACAATGTTTCAGCTTTTTAGGCCTTATGCTTCTTGAGAAGAATTCTAAAATGCACAAAGATTTCAGACGGACTGACGGACTGAGGCCGGACACATTGCCATTTGCCATATGCCATAAGCCCATCGGGCCTTACACATTACAGGCCTGATGAGCTAAAAATTCGATTCCCTTAACTCCAGAAATGTGTTTCCATCAAGGTAACACCACTTAACAATGATGAAGTCAACTTAAGTATTGGTGACCTCAATATCATACCTGGTATGCAGTAGCAGTAACAAACCTGACAAACCATTAGTGCAATGGAGTGCATATGAGGTTTGATAGTGTTCATGTCCATGACGATATGTTTTTAAGCAACAGACGCATCAGAATCAAACGCATTTTCATTTTATCCAAAATTGTACAATTTGGTTGAATTCAATGTTTTTCATGCTGTTGTCAGGGAGGGAATGACCGGTATCCTGTTGAATTAGGTCGTTTCTACATCTTGAAATCTTGAAAAATTCGGTTCAACCTGAGATCAGTCGCTGACGACAAGATGTCATCCAATTTGCCTGTAGTTCACAATGCATAGTGTGCATGGATATTCACCACTATAAAACTAAGTCGTAGGCATCACAAAGTGTCAAATACTCATTATGCATTGAACAGTCACGCCACAACTTTATACGTATATTTGAAAAAAGGACATCACGCACAAATTGCTACACAGCTTAATGCTAAAATAAAGACCCTTTAATTGTTTTTAATCATTTTCAACAAGTTTGTTTTCGGAAAAGATATGCCGTACAATACGTGCATATCAGTCGACGGTGACCTAAAACGTTGGCGCGATTAAACATTCATCTGCCCATAATTAAGAGATTTGGACCAATTACAATACAAGAAAAGCCTTTAAAAAGGCATGCTTGGTGCCACATAGGCAGATGAAGGAGATTGTGATTTTCCGAACAATTCGGGGGATAAGTGAAATATACAACACTGGATAACAGCACTAATATTAACACAAGTATTACTCAAAGTTAACTTCACAAAATTAATTTCTATCAACACGAATTGCTGAAAGTTATGAATTTTTTTACATTCATCAACGATTGTTGGTATATTTCATATCAAAATACACGAGGGTGACAATCTATTTATCATCCAAATTCATTCTTTTTGACATCTCAGAGAAAAAATGTAAATCTCTGAACACAACAACACTAGATTTTCCAGACAGTGATGTCATTGCATAGTGAGGTCACTATGTTTATGATGTTGTGGCATTGTGATGTAGTTACTTGAAGTAAAAGCACTGTGTTGCCATGTAGCGTTGACAATGACAGGAAATTGTACAAAACGTACTGCCAAAACGATATCTCCTTGTCATGCTGGTTAATTATTAACAGTAGTATAATACTTTCCGATGATCTGACGGGATTTCAACCCAGGTCCGCTGAGCTAACGTTTGGAACCAGCGATGTAGGTCATATTCTAAATATAGCATGATACGTACTCTGATAATAAATACATGTTTTCAACGTAAACATTTAGTGACATCGTTAAGTATGACTTGTCACGTGGTCGTAAGTGATCTACCTATTAGTAAACATAAGTCTTATTTCGATGTCACCTTCGTACTTACACAAACATTACTTTTAATTCGCCAGGCGAGCCCAGCGTGAAATTAAATCGCGTGGGATCCTGCGATTATTGAATGCTAAATAATTAATGCTTTATCTGGAACAAATGCAGACTCTTCTTCAAATGAAGATGTTTTTGATTGAGTCTGTTAACATTTATCAGCATCTTTAATAGAAAACATTGTTTCTCTTTTAATATAACATTTAAAGCGAAATCATATTCCACAGTTTAATGTGCCAAATATTTTGTATTACCCACATGGTGACGTAATGCATTTTTTGCTACAGCTCTGTTCATTGGTCTTTTGATTTGGATACAACACATGTGATTGGCGCGGCTTCCCTTTAAAAATATCAAGAGTAATATAGAGAGAATTCAGAAAAGTTTTAGAAAAATCAAATCATAATGCTTGGTGCCCTTTGGGGCACCAAGCAATAACTATAAGCATCAACCGTTTAAGCGACCATATTGTCAATCAAACTGGAAAACTTACATTTCTCGATTCTTTAGCTGTTCACTTTATTTTAGTAACTTTACCGATTCTGTTAAACTTTGTTTTTGCTTTACAATAGTGTCTGGTGGTGTTGGTCTAACACTTGAATATTGCCAAGATCGTATGGAAGGGGATGTGTGCCAAAAATGAATGCATGTACTTTCGTAACTTGCAAGATGTAACATGTCGTTCTCAACCATGCAATTCTTGAAAAGACAAGTCTAATCGTGCAAAACTAACATTTCAATCCTGTAAAACTCAACTTGTTGTTCTCAACTTTACAAAGTTCAAATGTTATTCTAGAAATGTCAAAGACAATACCCGATTTTATATCTTGGATAAGAGTAATATTCACAATAAGCATTGCTGAAAGTTACGTTTTACAAATGGAAAATTAAGAGTTGTAAAATCAGCTTTTGAAAACCGACTTTTGCTTTTCGAGTTTTACACGATTTCGCATTGACGGGGGATGTGTGCCAAAAATGATATGCTATGCTTGATTCGTTTAAGGGGACAGTAGCACGTTTTTAGGGGGAATATAAGGTGGCGTCAGAAAAATAAAAATTAATGGTTCAAATTGAAAGACAATGTATTTAAACTAAATGAAGCAGTAATTTTTCAAATATATAATGTAAAGTTTAGCCATGCTATTCATTTTTCTTACACAAAATGAATTAAAGGTGTTCACACAAAATGGCCGCCAATGGATTTTATGTGAATCTTTATACTTTGTCCTCTGACTATGGATGATTGGCTTGTGTAATGAGATTTTTGACACTATCAAAATAATACATTTAGCATTAACGTACAATTATCAGTGAAAATTTTGAAATATAAAAGTTGAGAACAAGTTGAGTTTTACAGGATTGAAATGTTAGTTTTGCACGATTAGACTTGTCTTTTCAAGAATTGCATTGTTAAGAACGACATGTTACATCTTGCAAGTTACGAAAGTACATGAATTCATTTTTGGCACACATCCCCTTCCATAAGATCGTAGTTCAAGCGGATGTACCGGTAATAGAAGAGACATTGACTTTGAAATAAACTGAACGCCAAAAGAAATGTTACACCTCTTTGAATTTGAATATCATAAAATCGGCATTGTAATCGAATTATGGTGAAAAATAATGAATACTTGGGCCTTTTATACCCGTTACCAACTGATTTCACGTGCATATCATGCGTGGTAAAAATTCTATGGCTACGTTTTGGTTACATGATTCTTCTGATGAAAACCAAAATGTTTAAGAAGTTCACTATTTAGAAAGTTTTAAAAACACATCTAGTCCGGAAACATGTGGCAAAGCTTCCTAAAACAGTCGATGTACATTTTAAAGAAAAAAGTTTTCTTAAAATCTTATGGTTGTGTTTAGAATAGAAAAATAATAAATCTCAATATTTCATCATTTATCAGACAAAATAACGAATAAATATTTCCAAAAACGTAACTTATTTCCTTTTTTATGAATGTGCATTCATTCTCAAAGAAAATAAAGTCAGTTTGGTTAATTTTTACAATTTTCACAAGTTTCAATTATTGCATGATTGGAAATTGACCACACCCATGAAAAACTGGCGCTTACTTATTTAGCATTAAAGTTACAGGTCTGCTATTTTAGCACAAAGTACTAAACTGATGAGTGTTACAACACAACAAAGCCAAACACTCTGAACACGTACAACTTTTTATGATGTTCAAATTCAAAGAGGTGTAACATTTCTTTCGGCGTTCAGTTTACATGTTTTGTTCACCTGTAAACTCATACTTTTCAAGGGATTCATCAACAAAAATTTTGAAAAAAACACTTGTAAATGAATATTTTGCAACTGAATATATATGCCAAAAGCCAATCTGGCCGTATAGCCATAACAAGTTTGAAATAGAGCAATTGGCTTTTTAGCTCATGGACATAATAATGTATCAAATAAGATAAAAAAAGGCTTTGAAATTGTCTGTGTGGAGAACATTAATAACGAATTATTTCGTTTCGTTTTATCGCATTTCAACATTTGTAACAACTCCTAATTTAAGTAGTTTTTCAGTAAAAAACATGGCCAAAACAACGTGTTAAGACTCGTTTATTACAGTCTGAGAATAAACATATTTACATCTTTGGCTTGCGTTCAACTTTGGCAAAGAAGTCTGCACCAAAGACGTCTATGCCTTTTTTCATGATACATGAACTGATAGTTTTCTATGTTCAGATTGGTTGGTGTTCAAAATTAATGCCATAACATCCACTCCTTCCTCTCAGTCAAGTTACAAGTCAGATTCACTGATTCATGAAAATTTGTGGGTACTTGAGGTGGATAAAGTTGCCAGTCTATGTAAACCTAGCCTCAACAGTACTCGCTAAACTCTCATATTGAGTCTAGCAAGATGTAGTAACTTGACTCGTGAGTCAACATATCGAATTGACCAATCAGGTCTCATCTTACCAAGCTGAAATAGTCTGCATTCGCACATAACATTCAAATTTACTATGATAATACTAATAGTAGATTATGATTTATTAGATTTATGATTGGATAAATCCATTCAGTCACCTTCAAGTGTGATGTGTCTTAGGTCGCTGAAAGGTCAGCTGACGCTCTCTTTTACTATATCTAGCTAGACTCAATATGTGAGTTTAGCGATTATAATTGAGGCTAGGTTACTAAGAGTGACAAAGTTTCTTGCTTTATTCTGATGTGTAACGATTTGGGCAAAAATCTGCAATAGGTGACTGGGTAAGACTGTTAATCACTTGAAGACCTTTTGCACAATCAAGAGCGATTACTCTTGTCAAAAATTATATTTCAGAATGGCTTTCAAACTCAATCAAAAGTATCATCAGATGTATCCAAAACCAAATTTTCATTCATCAAGGTTTAATAGTGTCAGAGAAAACTTGTCCCAATTGAAACATCAGACCTGTTAATTGTTCTTAGTGCATTACACATTACCAGCCTAACACATATTTTGTGTGCCCGGTCTAGGAATTACTTCATTTCAAGCAGAAATGGGTTTATAACATTCACTCCTTCCTCTGCATCAACTTACAAGTCTGATCCGAGTCTAAGTAAACCTAGCCTCAATAATACTCGCAATACTTCCATTTTGAGTCTAGCTAGGTGTAGTAACGGCTAGCGTTAGCCGACATATCGATTTGACCAATCAGGGCTCCGCTTACCATGCTTTCGCACAATTAGTGATGGAGGGTCATAGGTCGCCGAAAGGTCAGCTGACGCGACCTCTTACTGTATCTCCCTAGACTCGGTATGGTAGTATAGTGAGTATTATTGAGGCTAGGTTTACTTAGACTGAGTCAGATCCTTGGTGATCTTAAGTTGGATATTGATAATAAAAACACATTACTTGACAAAATGATGTTTATTGAAGTTCTGATGAGAACAATGAGATATTGGACACTAAAACTATACAAGAGTTTGAACTGTATTCACAGTAAAAATGACAAAGATACAAAGGTAGGATTTATCTAGATGTAATCTTGGGGGAAATTAACTTCAAGAAGCTGAAATAATCTACCTCCATGTACAAACAAATCTTAAAAAACATAAAAGCATAAATTTTACAGTTGAGATATAGTAGCAGAACAACAATCATGATTTCCTATCTCTGTCATTTGTAAATTGTCAAAACTGAGCAAAAAAAATTCAAAGAAGACATGGTTTAAACTTCCCTTCCCAAATGGATAACATCAAAGTTTGAAATTAAATCAAAATTAAATTTAAGTATCTTATCACTGCCTTGGCTAAACCCTTGCCCCCTGCAGTTATTTCAACAGGAAACATGGCATTAATGGAGGGTGGTTAATTTCCTAAATTACACTGATTACATTTTAAAAATTGCAAAAAAAAGAAAACTGAACATCAAAACTACGCTTGTTTAAGATATGCTTCTTGCATTTCCTCCATTGTAACAAATGTGATGAAATTGACACCAAATTGATATTGGCTCAGTGAAATCGACGACACACTGATCGATACATGTGATCTGGACACCCTTCAACAGTCATCAAGTCAAGTCTCTGGTTCACTCACAACACAAATACTCTATTTCCCAGCCTGCTTCCTCAACATGTTGTAGATCTTCTCTTTCATCCAGTCTTTGTTGTGGGGGATGTATGTGCCGATTGATTTCTGGAAACTGAAAGAATATGAATTCTGATATCTATCCTTCACGTGAACTATTCAGGCGGCACTAGAAGTCATGTTTAGGGAAGGGTCTTAGTAATGATAACAGTCGAGTCATAGGCAGGATACTTCTTTGATTAGCATTCTAGAAGTTGGTATGATGAACAATAAGGACAATCAGAATAAAGAAGTTGTTCATCCATAAGAATTGTCCTTATTGTTCAACATACAGGATACATAGACGAACCCAAACCAAAGTTGGAATAAAACAGAAGAGGATAAATCGGCCATTAACATATGGGATATATTCGGGTTTATGGCGGCTTTATCCTCTTCTTCAAATGAATATGCATCCTGCTTGATTAGCAAATATATCTGTCTAAATGTTGAGCTGATATCCAATTTCCATTGGGCCAAAAGCCCTCTGTTGCTATATATATATATAGCCAGTCTATAAAGTGGTGCACATTCAACACAAGCTGCACCACCCAGATGAGAATTCATGACTGTGATGCAAGTTAAACAATGGGAGTGCTATAAAATATAATTTATCTCAGGCCGTGCTGCCACCACTGTTGCTAAGCTCACAAGCAGTGTTATTTACTTAGTAAATCAATGAGAGGCATTGCTAGATAACTGTTTATGGATTTCAAAATGGATTGGCTGAAAACATACAGTCTTAAAGTGCCATTGAAAAACTAACTGTAAGCGATTTGAGGCAATCGGCCTGACGAATATCAGGGTATGTGTTGTGGCCCTACTCTGAGTGTATGCCATGAGGGAAAGGATGATTCCATTATTCACTAGATTCTTGCTTAATTACACTGCTGTAGCAGGATGGTGAATATACTCTTCAAAACTTTTAAAGGAGGTATAACAGCTGTTTGCATTGCCTGCTTGTATTTTTCACAAGACTGACCAAAAAAATTCTTTTTCAGAAAAGTTTTCTACACAAAGAAATCAAGATGACAAACAATACTGAAACATGATGTTCACTCAAACTGCAACTTCTCGAAATTGATGAAGTTCTCGTCAATAACGCTTAAAGACTATTAGAAACTTAGTTAAAAATGTACATCATGGTATCTACTGTACTTTAAAAAAATAAAATTGTAACCAAAAATGGAATTGGATCACACAAAACAAGACTTGAGAGATTTTATCAATTTCTTCCAGAATATGTCAATTGTTGGATGAAAGGTTTTTCTTATCATTCAAATGTGAAGTTCTGTAATTACCAGTGACAACTAATAACTTTATAATTTCTCCGCAAAAAGAGAAAACAGTGATTGTAACACTGCTACTTACACCAGACAGGATAAGTCTTCGAGGTCGTCCACGAAGTCGAAGAGTTGGCTGATGTCATATGTGATCTGTGAGGACTGAGGATTGCTTCTCTTCAAGTGTTCTTCAAAGATTTTACAGATACCTAGAAGGAAAGCAGAGTCAAAATAAGCACTTCATGCATAACTTGCATCAGGCTGAATAAAATTTACGGAATAAAATAGTAAAAGATGTCTCTTAAGACTTTGAACCAGCCAGAATATCCTCTCCGCCATGGTCTGAATGCTTCGTTGCTAGTTCTGACGTAAGCTATTCTTACCAATTGCAAGGCAGCAGAAAAAGCGTTCGGTTTAGCAACTAGGTGTACCATTCATTAAACATGATCACTGTTTTATTCAATAATGTGATAGCTTATGACTGAGTTTTGTCAGTGCTTGACATCCAAATAGTTCGAACCAACAATTTTATTCCTTGGAGCATGTTGATTTTAATCAGACTATCCATTGATGAATAAGGGAAAGGTTGAAAAGTGAGAACTGAAAAGTGAAGCTTGATGTACTAGAGACCAATGAAGACAATTTTCATCTTGTAGGCAATGTACTAGTAACGTACTTATATCATGAGATGATATCATGAACACAACAACTAGTCATACTCCATTAATATGTACTCATTCATTCAAAGTCTTTTGAGCAAACGTCTTGCCGACTCCATATTTTATGCATTAGTTAAACAAAGAATTTTATGAATAAACTATTCTTTCCTCTTAATCAAAGGGAGGTAACTATTAAATTCTATTGATTAAATAAATGTAGAATGTAGAAGATAACAACAGTAATACTAACTTGTGTTACCTGTAACCATGTACTCTTTTAAAATTTGGGGCGTCTGAGTTAAATTGATTGTGCTCTGATACAATTGTAAATATATCAGGGTTTGAACTCAAACCAGTTTGGGTTTCCTCTGGAGCCGTCTTGGTCTGACCTTACTCACATATGTCACATGTTCTGCATAAACTCAGCTAGGCAAATCATAAGGAATCAGGAAAAGCTTTCATCGTAAGTAGGCAGGGGCAGGTAACTCCAGAATAGCATTGGTTATACCTAATGGCTGTTAAACGCTTTTTAACACAACAACGTGATTAGACATCTGATGACTGTATTTTTTTTGGAAATACTATTTACAGTAACAAAAAACTGTATCATTGGCTGCATCAGAGGTCACAGCGTGCAGGTTTGAGTGAGGTTTTCACTCAGGGTATGAAAGTGGAGCGTCAGCGTATACGTTGTACCCTGAGACAGGATGATTTTAGTCAGACTGATATATAGCATATATCTATTTTGATTGGAATTCCTTTTTTTTCACCAATTCCAAGTGGTATAGTTTATTAATTATGCTCCGGAAACGACACAAAGTCTGAATATCTGACCGTTTTTGGTCAAAATTTCCAAAATTAATTGAAGGTCGGAGGTGAAACCCCTAAAAGGCACAACAGCATCATATAGGCTACTGCCATACCAAATTTGTAGTTTCCAAGTGGTATAGTTTTTTAATTATGCTCCGGAAACGACACAAAGTCCGAATATCTGACCGTTTTTGGTCAAAATTTCAAAAATTATCTGAACCATTGAGATGAAACCCCTAAAAGGCACAACAACATCATATAGGCTACTGCCATACCAAATTTGAAGTTTGTAAATGGTATAGTTTTAGAGTAATGCTCCGGAAACGATTTCGGACGGACTCAAGCACGCATGCACGGCCACGCGGAGCGCTCTTTACCCCCGACTACGTCGTAACGGGGGTATAATCAGTGAGATTCAATATTCGAAAAGCATCAATTTTGCAGAGATCCTTCTCCTAGTTCGACAACAATTGTGAGACGCATGGTAAAATCTCAACTTGGCTAAACTCTTCACAATTCAGATTAGTTTATATTGGCATACATGCTCCTAATAGATGCCCTAATATGACATTATTCTTGAGAATGATATTATTGAAACATCATACCTTCCAAACACTCATTTAGCGTTTCGTAATCCGAATACGTTCTTGTCTCGGGACGCTTTGTGGGCTGCACGAGAAGGATTGTGTGAGACTGGAAATATAAAGAGGAACATTAAGACACATCACTGTATGATTCTAATAATCATACTTAATAAGCATCAACAATGAATGTAATTGTTAAAATCTCAACAGTTAGATATTTGATTTTCCAAGGAAAGAGGCCTGTCGGAACACCACCTTTCCCTTGCAACAACAGTTTGATAACTAGAGTCATCAGGTAGACATATCCAACCGATCCCCAATAAATCAGATTTTCAACAGATGTTGTTCTGCTTTGAAATTAACGTAGATAGCATTAGCAATGATATAGAATTTTTTTAAATCACACATTTTCATCTCCAAATGGCAATACCATACTGGTTAAACCCGCCAAAAGTTATCCCCCTATCTACTGGCAGTGTTGTTCCTAGGTGATCAGTTAAGGGGTCATTTTGGCCTTTTTTGAGTGGATGGGACCCCTTGTATTGGTAAAAGTATCCTACTTCTCCAAATTTTAAGGGACACCAAGCAAAAAGGGTAGGCAAATGTCCCCAGGACCCCCTCTAGGAACAACACTGTACTGGTATATATAGAGACTGTCAAGGTAACTTTAAATTCACTTGAGCTGGATTTATCATTATTATCCTTTTTTGATGTATACAAATGATACCACACTTCCATTACTCTCTTTGGATTGAGGTAGTCAAGAGTGTAATAGTCATCTCCTTTTTGACAAAGGGTGCTTACTTTGTAGTTTTAACAAACAGAGGCAAATGGAATATTTTGACAAATATTGTCTTTTACAGATTAAATGGGCACGAATAAAACCTAAAGGTGGATAGCTGAAAATCATGACAATTGTCAACTTGCCACTGACAGCTTTTGATAAATTTCCCAAATAAAGTTTGATGCATCATGCATACGTTTTGGATCAACATTACAACTTTAAATCTTCCCAATGTTGCTTATAAAACATTAATTAGCCCTCAAGTGATACATTCCAGCAACAGTTGATACTTCTCGATCAACTGACATTATTTATAAAGTTTGACATCATGAGACTCAGAGAGTGGCTCTTTTATGTACCACATAGTCAGTCCATGGATACACATGCATCAAGAAAGCCATCTTCCTACACAAAGCCTAAAAGGCTGATATCAGCACCCCTACAGGTGATTGTTAGCAACCTCCAATTACTTTGATTGGACTATCGCTTTCTCTCATCGTAAGCTAGAGAGCGAGTACAGAAAACTCAAGGGTCGACAGCAAGGACAGTTCGGAAACTGCGTTTTTAGGCTTCGCGTAGGAAGATGCATGAAAGCAGGAGGTGTTTATTTACTATATTATCATAATTATGCTTTATAATTATGGACTAATTGGACTTCCCACTGTTTGAGTATCACAGGTCAAATCAACAGAAGATTTGAGTATGAAAACAAAAAGTATGAACTCCTATATTCCATGTAAAACCATTGACGAATTAATTTCATTTTGAATTAACTTTACAGTGATGACGTCAAAATTTGGCAAAAGTGACGGATGCACTTTTTTCTCAGCCTCCATACTTCGACTATGCGGCGGACTAATTTGTAAATTGGCATAAAAATACTCTAATTTATAAGTAGTATAACTTTCGGTTTTAAGAACACCAGTCGATGAAAAGTCAATGCTGCAGTTCATGTAAGTTTTGGAAACTTTAGGGCTGTTTTTGTGTTTTTATTTCGCATTTGGACACTATGTTCTCGGACCGTGAAAATGTTTATTGCTGTCAATGTCTAAAAGTAGAAGTTTTTAAGTTTTAAACTTCATATAATCGGCAACGTGATAGATGGCGTGTTTGATAAAGCACCTGCCAAAAACTTGGGTAACGGCGTAAGTTAGTCATCTGACCAAAATGAACAAAATATGCCGATCAACTTATGGTTTTCTATCTGGATTGGACTATTATTATACGTCGATTGACGTATTTTAAGTCAATTTCAGGATTTCCCCAACCTGCTTATAATTTCCCCTATGTTTGATAATGTGAATTATTTTTCATTTTTGACAAGGTACCAGAGTTTGTACCGATAAAGATTATAAGTGTCTTTACATTGAACTGGCAATTAAAAAGGCAATTATTTGTCTAACTTGGTCAAAATCATGTCAATTTCTGTAAATAAATTTTTTGGGGTCCAAGAAATTGAAGATAGTTAAAACGGGCAAATTATCTTAAATCCTAGAATTGTTCAATATTAACCTGAAAATAAATCAGGGTAATCAAAAACTGTGTTTTTAGTCAGGTGGCAAGACCTAAGTTCTTTGAAATTTCAACCCCAACAAAGTGCAGTACTTTCAAATATCACATTCACAAGGAAAAAAGTTTACAGGGGTCGTCCATGGCCATTAAAAATCCAGTTGGGCCCCTAACATGCAAATTCCATTAGCCCAGGTGGCGAATGATATTATAAGATTTATTTTATGAGAGTACAATATTTTAAGAGATTCAACAATCTACGTCCTCATTTCAAAAATCAAAATAATGCCATCGTAAACACGACTGCCACTTGAAAATGAAAGTAAGAAAGAGTGACCTCGGCTCCCTTCCAATAATCTTGTCAATTTTGTCAATATTTATTGAGAATAACCTTAGCTTTTTTCATGTTATGTCACTTTGGTTGGCCTTATTTAAATAGTTTAAATTAAACAATTGAAAAATTATTTGATTTATGTTTCTATTTACTTAAAGCCGAGAATTGATTGGGCTCCTGGATTTTATTCTGGGCTCCTGAAAAAAATATTTTAGGGTCCCAGCTGGCTTCGGATGGAATAGGTGAACTTTTTTCCCTGCATTCACAACTTTCACTATAAATTTCTTACCGATTGGCGCATGCGCAGACACCCACTGTGAACATGATCCGGTCTGTCGATTATTGAGGCTTTCGTAGGAGCTTTAATAGAATAGTTTTGTTTTTGCAGCATCCAAAGCGGCACTGTTTTGACAGATTCGGCAGGAGTGGCGATCGAATTTATTAATCTCATGAAATAAAACGTGTATCTTACTTATTATCATATCTCTTGTATTGTTTTATCAACACACATATAGAAGAGAATTTGAAGTATGTAAGTGTCACTTTTCTATTTGTTAGAAATAATATTGTGTGATGAAATACATTTAGGCCTACATCTTGCATCAAATTTCGCTCATATTAGATCTGTCATGCATATAAATCAACTGGTTAAATAGGACTAATAAGGTTCGTAAAACCTCCTTGAGTTTGTAATAACAATAATTCACATAATTCAAATAAAAGATAATTATTTATTTGAAAAATATTGATTAAAAACCAAGCAAAAAGCAATGCTTGTTATGCATATATAATTATATATAATATATATAATTATATATATAATTAATTATATATACACACTCAAAAAATTTTTTCTTTAGAAACATTTCAGTTTTACAAAAAAAATTGTGTGTGGTGTCAATTTTGCTCATTCAGATAAAAATAGAATATCAAGGTTAACAATTGATATACTTTGATAGTATAATTGTAAAGATCAAACATTATGGTCTTTGGTCAAATTGTCTATTAATTTATGATGGATGCCCAATCAAAGTTCCAAAAGTTGCAAAGAAAAAGTGTTTTTACATAAACATTATATAAAAGAATGATACTTAACCAATGATATTCTGAATACTAATAAATTATTGTACAAGATAAGATATGTAGAATAAAGTTGATTTCATATCTTTGTCGCATTTAAATAAGCCTCTGGCTTGTTTGTGTGTCCTAATTCATGTATCATTAACATGAATAAATATGTTAAAACCATATCTATGTCCTAGTGTTTGTAAATATACAACTATCATAAGTAGATTCCTAGACAGGGGGAAATAGTAATCTCGATGATGTGAGCATTTTCAGATTAAAAACATTCAAACTTGCATACATTTCATCATTTCCTATCCCGTTTAAATACTAATTATATACATATTGTACATTATGTATATGCCATGACATTCAATGAGTGTGTACAGTGTTTGATTGCTTAATATGAGATGATTGTACTGAACAAAATGAAGTAAAAAGATTTAGCAAATTTTATATGTTTCAAAAGACATCCCAGAAGGAAATGATATTCTTTGCCAGTCAATATAGTGCAATTATAATATATTAACTAGATAGAAAACCAGTTTCTTTCAAGAAATGGGAGGAAAGGGGGATTATATTTCTCTGCCATATCATATAGGAAGATGGAAGTATACTCTCCCTAGAACATCTGAAAGACAACTTCAATATTGATATTAATTTCCTTGAATATCTCAGCATAAAGAATGCAGTAGCTGAATACTTCAGTAGGAAAAGTATTACTGTGGGAATGTTGGAAAACAGACAACTACATCAAATTCTGCCTTTTAACATAGGTATGCTGAGCAGAGGGAAGAAAAGTAAACATTATTATCAAAAACTGTGTAAATTTATCTTTACTAAAACATCAGGTCAGAACTTCCACAGACGGAATGGGAAAATATTAACTTAATGCCCAACAGATGTACACAAAGTGTGAATTTGAAATATTTCCAGTACAAAGTCAATCAGAATATTCTAACAACTAATAAATATCTACATAAAATGGGTTTGATTGATTCACCACTATGTACATTCTGTAAACAGACACCTGAATCTGTCCAACATCTACTGTTTGAATGTGACATTGTATATGGAGTGTGGAGAGAGTTAGTAGCATGGCTTGGAACTTTGTGTGAGGGAAATATTGAATTAAAACTGGAAAATATTCTTTTTGGCTTCAAGGGAAAAAATAATAATCCTCTAAATGTAATCTGCCTGATTGTAAAAATAAACATCTAAAATATGAGCAGAAGAGATATTAAGCCAAATTTAAATCAGATTAAAATAGAAATAAGAAGATACTACAAATCATGTAGATACATTGCTTACTCAAACAATGAACAAACCAATGTTTTTGCATTCTGGTCATCCCTCCACACCCTATTATCATAAGTTTATATAGTGATTTTGATTGATCTCCTAGAATTAATCCTTTACAACCTTGTCTGCAGAAATCAGGGCCATACAGTTGAACACTGGACATTTTGTCTTACATGCAAATTGTCTCATATTCATGCTTGTGAATTTCTTGTTGTGTGATTTTCTATTTAGCCATGACATGATGTGTACATGTAATATGTCTTCTTGGGAATAAAAACATAAAAAAATTAATTTTTTAAATATGTTTTTGTTTTAATTGTACTATATAACTTTGAGAGCGTGGTCAAAATTTAAATCTATCAAATTTAAGAATTCAAGAAGGTTATGAGACAATAAAAACAGCTTTTTAAATGTACCTTCATATGTATATACCGGTAATGAAGAAAGCTCATGCTGGATTTATTATTCCTTTCAGAAAATAAGCTGCTATTATATTCCTCATTATTTGCTATGTTTGCATTTCATTTGTTTTCATTTTGAAAGGTTGGTGTTTGTGACAAATTTTATAAGATTCTCTCCTCACTGTATAGTAAGTTATTAGGTTATGGAAGGACATCTACTGGTCTTTTCGGTTAGTTTGATTGCAATATATGTACTAGGCAGGGTTGTGTCCTTAGTCCCCAGTTGTTTATTGTTTTTATATATAAGTTAATGCAAGGTATGGAACAGTTGGGGGCTGTTGTTATTTATTTCTCCTGATGTTGATAATTTATTTGCTCTCATGTTTGTGGATGATGTGTCTTCAGTTGCAGATAGTGCTTTTCAGTGACAGAAGAAAATTTGTGGTCTTGAACATTTTTGTCAACTAACTGGTATGAAAGAAAACAAAAATAAGACTAAGGTTACTGTTTTAAGGAATAGTTGTTCAATTAGACAATGTGAAAAGAGGTTTCTTAATGGACAAAGGCTATAGATTGTATCATGTTATAGGTATTTGGGGATAGTGTTCACTCCTCATATTAAAATGTTTTAAGATTGTCAAAGTCTGGTATATATAATAAATTATATTATTTAAGATTTAAGGATATGAGGAATAAATACTTGATAAATATTTAGATCATCAATTGTCACAGTATGCTTTTGCAAATCCTATGTCCTCAACAAATAAAGAAATTATCAAAAATGTTGTCTCATTTTACATCAAGTAAGGAATATAAACAGTTCATATGTTATTACGTAAACTCATGCTAATTATCATTTTGTATTATGTATTATGGGCAAGTGGCCTTTAGACTCACCTTTTACTGAATAAAATGTCTGTGTCTGTTAACAAATTGACACTGTTATTAATATCATTGTATGTTTTCATAAGTGATGCTCTTTGTTGAAATAATTTTAGGAAAACAATATTACTTTTATATACTTTATATTAACTTTTACTTGTTACAAATAAATCAAAAGGCAAGTGATTCAGCTTTGTCAGATATGAAAAAGAACAAGACACACACATCTCTTTTTGCATATGATTTAAACATATTTTTATTCAGTACCAAAATAAAGACACTACAGTCACTACAATACAGCTGGTTTAAAGAAAAACAAATTTCAAATATATTTTTTTTATGATGTCACAGAAATTCCTGTTTATTTGATTTTTTAACAGAAATTCAATTTTATTTTTATCAATGCAAGAATCAAGTAAAATCAACAAGGTCTACATTTATATTTATTTTCAGGTTATAATAAATCAAAGATATCTCTTCAAGGTACATTTTCATTAACAATATATGTAAAATATTATGATTCTAGCTGAAACATTTAGTTCGTGTGTGATCTCACCAAATCTTGAAGAATTCTAGTTTTTTTTTCTTAAAATGAGATTCAGAAAGTTTTCTTCGTTTCATGAACATCAATGTCAACATTCACAAAAGTTAATTCAGGTTATTCAACGCGTCAATCATACATTGTGATATTTTTTAGAAAAATACTATTTTGATTAGAAACTCGTGTGTCTGTGCATTTAGAAAAGTTGCTTTTTGATCTGACGACTGCTTCGGTAAAAAGTTCGGTTACTTGGTCTAATCTGTCGTAATTCTGCTTGAAACTAAAGGGTGTTGATTCAGAAATGTATTGTAAAACCTCGCTAGACACATAAATAATTTGGTCGAGTCAATTGTTTGTTACAAGAAGAAAGCGCTTGTTGAGTCTATTAAAGCTCCTACGAAAGCCTCAATAATCGACAGACCGGATCATGGTCACAGTGGGTGTCTGCGCATGCGCCAATCGGTAAGAAATTTATAGTGAAAGTTGTGAATTCATAAAGTGACTCCAAAACTTGCAGAGTTGTTGGTTGTTTTAAAGTTCCTGCGTTGTTATGACAATAATTGAATAAGGTAAACAAAAATGATATTCTCATATTATATCAGATATATTTCAATGAATAACAAGTATCCACCAATGAAACGCTTTATGTTTTGTAATTATTGATTTTTGACGGCCAGTAAGCGTGGCATTTACTTACTGAGAAAGGCCTATTAGGTTATGTTGTGAATCATTTATGAGGTCGGATGTAAGGATTTTTATCATGTTACATGCAAAAGAAAAATGCGATATAATCCGATTTTGATAACAGAAATGCAAGAATTACAAAATACTATGATATTCTTCTAGAATGCGTTTGTAAGAACAAGAAAATACCATTTTTTGAGAAAAGACACCACTGCTTACAAGTCTTCAGATATTACCGGAAGTGATGAATTCTCGTGAGGACGAGAATTTTTATAAACATAATCTGTATCAAGAAATTCTATTGAAGGTGAAATTTGATAAATTAACATATAAAAATAGCCAAATAAATTATATCTAGTTGTTATTAAAGGAAACTCTCTAAATATCGTAAGCTTGAGATAATGGTGACAGCGCCATCTAGCGGCGATCGGCGTCATCACAACATGGTTTACGTGGTGGGACAGCTGTGTTACTGAGATTATTTTAGTCAATAGAAGCAAACATCATGGATGAACTATGGACGCTTGTGCTGTTGTCACTAGCAATGCTGGTCGGCTGTTATCTGGCTGGCATCATTCCCCTAGCCTTCACATTTTCTGAGGTTTGAAACTAGTGTTTTAGATATTTTCTTTTAGATTAACTCCCAGACTAAGAAGTCTATGGAGAAATTTATTTATATTATTAAGTCAGTGACATGAGGTCTGTTAAACCCATCAATGACATTTTTATGAGAATATCGTGTACACTGTCATTGGAAACAAATATAATGCATCATATTGATACTTTATCCAGCATGCTTACACATATTTTTATCTTTAAGATATTAAATGAAGATTTTAGATTGCATGTTTATTCTTGCCATTAAATCATTAATGAATTGAATGTTATGTTTCACATAAATCAGTGACAAAGCGTTATCAATATGCATTCAAATTCAAGAAACCATTTGCTTATAAAGAGTTGTGTGTTGTGGAAAAACATTTCAAGCGACTGTAGAGGAATATTTACAGATAGGCTACATGTACAAACTTTTATAATAATCCAGTCATAATTAAGCTCCTAAGAATTTATTTTCACTATTTTACATAGAATAGGACACATTCATTGTAGGAAAAAACCTTGAGCAGTAAAGACATTCTTTTGGCAGTACAACCATAAAACCCTGTTGTATGACAAATCCTTATTAGGCCTTCAAGACGAAAGTTGTTCTTAACCGGATTATAATAATTTGGGCATTTTTGTGTTAGTTCATTTCTGACTTTACTAATGCACCGATTTTCATGAAAATTTCGGGACTGATAGGGTTTGATCCATATTGGATTAGTGTCAAGCCGATTTTTTTATTTTAATTTTATTTTCAAGTTATCTCCCCTGAAAGGAAAAACTCAATGTATTTATATATCAGTACAAAAAGAAAATTTCATAAATCTGTCATTAAAATGTGGGCAACACTCTTCCGCATCAATGAAGTACATAATGATTTTCCGCCATAACACTTTTGTTTCTCCTTTCCATATATGGAAAATTTTGTTCATTTTCACGGTTTTGACGGTACACCTCTTTGAAAATCTTCTTCTCACTCACGGCAACGTGAACTGATATGTGAGATAGAGATAGTAGGGCTGTAACGATTCACCGATACCTACGATACAGTCGTAACTTAGGAAATCGTGATTATTGTATCGTGAGCTTCCTGTATCGTGATACACTAAAAATAGATTTCACTTACTTAAAAATGAAAAGAAAAACTAAGTGAACACTATAAAACCAGCTAGTGTTGTGCAGTAACTGTTACTACAGTAAGCATTAAGCAATCTGATTCAAAAATAACTGTTTTTAAAGAAAAAAAAACGTTTTAATATTTGATTTTCGATCATCTTGTAACACAAAATTTCCACCATCTTGAATATTTCACAAAATATGCACTAAGTTATACTTTAAACAATGTATCGTGATACATACTGTATCGCCTGTCTGTATCGTGATACATATCGAATCGTGAGATTTCCCACGATACTAAGCCCTATGAGATAGCATGTTGGAAAGCCAAATGAACATTTAAAAAGTTATCAGTTTTCTCGTCCTTCACCTCAATTTATTGAACAATTATTGCGAAGGGTGGTTTTTGTGCTTCATGATCAGAAGGTCATAAATTGGTAACAGATAGTCTTACAGTGTATGAAAACCATTATTGAGATCTCTTTCCCATTATCAGCTTAACAATTCCACCCTAGATCAGTATCACATGAAAGTTGATAGCAAAGGCTCAGAGAGACATGTTGTACAGAACGCATATAACATTGCCGATGGTTCTTGCAAATTGACATGTCCACATGTGACAAGGCATGTAAGCGTGCACACTGCCCCATCTTGTCTCCGACCATATTTTATCTGTTTAAGCTACAGCTTAAAAAGTAATTAACATTGGGGTTTTTTTTCTATGGTTAAATGAGCGCCTAGGATGAATGAGTTCTTTTGATTGACCCACTTTTGTTTTGATCTCATTACTTTCCTTCTCCTAAATTAGGGCTGTAACAATTCATCGATACCTACGATACAATCGTAGCTAGGTATATCGTGATTATTGTATCGTGAGCTTCCTGTATCCAGATACACTTGAAATAGATTTCACTTAAAAATGAAAAGAAAAACTAAGTGAACACTATAAAACCAGTGCAGTAACTGTAACTACAGTAAGCATGAAGCAATCCGATTCATAAATAACTGTTTTTAAAGAAACATTTTTTTTTAATCTTGGATCATCTCATAACACAAAATTTCCACCATCTTGAATATTTAACAAAAACATGCACAAAGTTATACTTTAAACAATATATCTGTATCGTGATACATATCGAATCGTGAGATTTCCCATGATACTCAGCACTATCCTAAATTGCATTTAATCGTTACTTTTTTCTTTGGAATAAATAAGTTTAGTTAGATGCTGATTTAATCAAGTTGAATGCTCATTTCATCAAAAGTTAAACCCAAATATTGCCTGACCGTATGCTAATTTCTGAACCCCTGTGGTGTCAATATTTACAGTGTGAAGCTGTCTCATAAAATGATTGAGTCGTAGATTTCTCCATCCTCATAAAATTGCTCTTTATACAGTTGATGAATAATGTGCATTCATTCATTTCAAGAGACACACCCTCAGGGACATTCTTTGTCATGCGATTAGCAGTGATACTTAGCAAAGATGTAGGGCTATAAAAGTGATATCGTGAATGAATTGGTGAATCTTTGAATCTTAAACTTGTCATTCTTTTAGAAAGCAAGTTAATTTTTCAAACTGCAGCCCTTTTTGTGTGTAAAGACTCATCTAACATCAGAAAAATTTATTCAAATATCTTGGATTAAATCACCATTACATGCTAAACTGTAAATGGAGAGAAAAATTCTGTGTTGAAATGTGTTAGGCTATTTATAAAATGATAGCAGGTGTTGTATAATTGACATGCCATAAAAATGAATTTAAAATTCATCTTTTAGAGCAATATTATTTGTTAGAAAGATATGAAATGCATATTTTCAAATGTATAATTCCAAAACCACATTAAAAAGGTTTAAAAAGTTTGATGTATAATTCATTCAATATTAGCAATGTTATTGCAATAAATGACCTGTATATATTACAATATTTTGCACTATATTGCAATACTATATTGTGTGCAATACTCAGCCCTAATAATACATTGAAACAGAAGTAGGATTGTGTTATCTCCCTATTTCTTGTGACACAAGGACATGTAACTAAGAAGGGAAGTGATAATGTCTATCACAACAGACTCATCTTGTCCCATGTGGACTCAGAGTGAAAGAGGCTTAAGCTTTAATCCTCGCTTAAACTGCAGGTTACCAGATAAATAGCTTATTTTACTTGATCAACCTTTTATTGCTTTGATAATAGCTGACAAGACAACTGACAAGTGTCAACATTTTGGTTCGGACATTACGCTGCTAGGTCATTGAGAAAATATGCCCCATCTCGCTGGAGGCTGTTGACAGCGCAGTGCGCTGTTTTCGAAGTTATGCAGTATGGAGTTCAACTTTTATTCGGAAAACGTCGAGCATCTCGATGAATAATACCTGCTGGGATGTATTTATAGATAATAAATTTTGCATCGAAATGGTTTAGGGAGTTTCTAGTGGTAGATGACTAATACTGACTGAACATCACACATAAACTTAGGTGGAAAATTATTATGACAGAGTAATAGCATGTTTTATGTCAAACCTACAAAAAACTGTATGTAAGGGGAGATAACTGTTTTATTAAAAAATTTTACACATGTACCAATTCTTTCATTTCTTTTCAAAGGATTTTGCACAAGGTGAAAAATTTAAAATCATAAAACTAAATTTTGTTAAAAAATTATTTTTGAAAACCATCATTTTATTTAATAAAATATAACCATTTAATGATATTTTCCTTATCTGTAACAAATTAAGGTTTGTTTTTTAGAATGCATCAGTCGACACACTGTTGAATAAGGCATAAGCACTCATATGTTTCTTCAGTTCACACAATGATTGTGTTTCTCAGTAAAAATATAAAGACAATCACTCAAAATCAGCAAAATGTTCCAGCATCTATTGACTACATTATCCCTAGATGTCTACAGTCAGTAACATGTGAATGTGAAACTGTTCCTTTAAAGAATTTTACTAACTACTAAGCTACTGTTCTGTCATTTGACTTTCCAATTATCTTAGTTTCCAAAGCATGTTTACTGATACCCATGTGTTGTCTAGCATTTGAAGCTGAAGTCCAAATAGTAGGGTGGTACTTTATTTGTCTTTAATCAGGCGAGTCTTGATTAGTAAGGTACGCAAGGTAAACAAGCATAGGTGGCACCTGCCTTGTACGAAAGTGCCTGATTTTAGCTCATATGGCCTTAAAGGGCTTATGGCATGGCATGGTGTCCAGCGTCCGTTTGTCCATCCTTTAACTGTGTGCATTTTCGACTTCTTCTCCTGAAGCACCAGGCCCAGAAAGCTCAAACTTTGTGTACATACTCCTTGACTAGTGAGGATTGTAATTTATAGATTTGGTGGCCCTGTGACCCCTATTATCATCTTCTTCTCCAGAAGCGTAAGGCCTAGAAAGCTGAAAGCTGAAACCTTGCTTGCAGACTCCTTGACTAGCGAGGATTATAGTTTATAGATTTGCTTGCCCTTTGGCCCCTAATGAAAGCCACAAAGGCCACACCCTTAAAACCTATTTCCATCTTTTTCTTAAGAAGCTTAAAGCCTAGAAAAAGGTGAAGCCTTGTCTATAGATTCTTCAGTTAGATAAGGAGGATTTTAATTGTACATTTGGTGACCCTAAGTGGGAAGTACAGTGAACCACATTTTCCACACTCTACAGCAAAATTCTTTTGAAGTCTGATGAGCTACAGAGCCAATGGCTCTATTTTTACAATATAGTTCAATTTCGTATTGATAGAGTATCCACACATTTACAATGAATAATGATGAAACTAAGCAACAATGCCTTGCAATGCCATAGGAAGGTCTTTCACACTTCAGGGTTTAACAAGTTTGGAAAAAGGCTGAAAATTGGGCACTTGACATTAAAAAGCCGTAAAAACCTTGACAATCCTATCCCAAAAAAAGCCTTAGAACTACTGAAAAATCATTACAAAAGTCTTCAATTTACTACAAATCATCCTATTGATAATTTATTGATTTAAATTGGTGTGTCCACACATATTTCGAGTAACCCCTTACTAAAGTTACATTAGGGAAATCACACTTGTCCTTACTTGTTTGAATTCTTTGACCTTGAGTATAAATTAGCTATTTTAGGGCATATGATGCACTCATTTGAATTTTCAGTTGATGCAGTAAGTTGTTATATTCTTTACAGTTTGAACCAGTACAAATCAATAATTTACAACTTAGAAGTTGCGAAGTTACCTGCTATGAATTATAAGAAAAGTATAGACGGGTGGGTGGTCCAACTGCATGGGGAAGGATCGCTAAAAATATATATTATAATAAATAATTATAAAAATAATTATAAAAATAGTATTTGATGCAGAAAAAATCAGGAGGACCACCAAAAAATAATCGTATGGGTCCTCTGTGACTCCGTATTATTCTGATACAAATATCTAATCTTTCAATGAAAACACATTTCAGTATGATTTTCATGTCAAGATGGTATTAAAACATCAACCGATAACCATTCCATTATAGGCTATTCTTTATCAACCTTTTTAACAAGTATGATAATTTTTTTGAGGTCTCCTGAAATAGGAAAAGGACTCCTAAAAATATATGCTCTGAGTCCCCAGTACTCTCAGTTGTCATTGCCTGAATCCTGAATTATACATATGCAAGTTTTGACAAAGTTACTGGTTGAAATATAAAATCTTCAGGACATGCAATATACCGGTAGTAGTTGTTTGAGGTGATGTCTAATCACAGTACAATCTGTTGCTCTACCTGCAGGAGAAGCTGAAGCTGGTGACGGTGCTGGGTGCAGGTCTGCTGGTAGGCACAGCTCTAGCCGTCATCATCCCGGAGGGAGTTCACGCTATGTACGCTGGCGGAGGTCAGTAGGATTGGTACCAATCATATAGACGAAAGCTTTTCTATCCCCAGTTCAGAGGATCTTGTCACTGTTGTGACAATTACTTGTATATTTGCTTTAAAAAACAGTTTTTAGATCTTCATTTTTTTCTTTCAACTTCAAAACTTAAAAGGCTAATTGGTTTGTGCCGTTATTCCTCGTTTAATTATGCACATTTGCACCAAGTACCAAATTTGAAAAAGCTGTTTGCTTTCATAGGACAACATTCCCTGCCTGTGTCAAATACCTATATGTATACTATTTCATTTTTCACGACAACCATGTAAATGTATTTCATTCACTGTTTTATATAGTGTGTTTTCAATACCCAACTATTATCAACATAACCATGCAATGCAGGTTCCCATGACCACGCCCACCATCATGAGACCAAGTCTGTGGAGGCTGCAAACCCAGTCAAGGAAGGCGAGAGCAAGCTGACAGCTCACGACCACGAGCATGACCATGAGCACAAGCACGACCATGACATGTCTGAGGAACACTCTCGTATCGGGATCAGTCTTGTGTCGGGATTCATCTTCATGCTGCTAGTCGACCAGATCGGGGGTTCACATGTCCACGGGGCGCCGGGTAGGTGGAAGTCCACGTTGTTTAGTTATTCTCATTTCTTTCTTAGACAAATGCTCAAGATTGTTTTTGGCTTTGTTGTTGAATCTTTGATGGCCAGAGTTTGGCACTTCACTGGCTATATTTAAGTGGTAATGATTGTGATAACGCTTCTTACCAGTCTCCATCACCAGCCTACCCCCTTTTATGCAATAAAATCCAGATTAAAGCCCCATTATCATACAGTATCCTCGCACGTATATGACCAGGGGGCCCGGCAAACAAATATTTTGAAAATAGGGGGTGGGCTTTAAACCTGGAGTATGGTCCTATATCCGCGAGGATACGGTACTTGCATGCGGACGGTTCGTGGTGAAATTTAGCTATTGAGAAAAGAAATACATCACTAGGTGAAAAAATCTTTCGTCAAGGGTTTGATATCATGTTTACTGTAATGTTTAACTGTAATTTTAAAGAGCGTTTCTTGCAGGCTTAACGGCAGTGGCAGTGTGATTAGGAAATACAATCTATAAGCAGTCCCATTGGCTAATTATCCCCCGCAACAATGAAGTTGCGGGGGGTATGAAAATGGGTACCGTCCGTCCGTCTGTCCGTTACACTTTGTGTCTGGCTCATAACTTTCTACTAATCAACCACTTCAATTCAAATTCGTCATTGAAATGAGGAAACATGTAATAATGTGTCACATGAGTAACAGTTTTTAGCTCATCAGGACTGAAAGTCCAGATGGGCTTATGGCATGGCCCGTCGTCCGGCGTCCGTCCGTCGTCCGTCCGTAAACTTTTGACACTTTCGACTTCTCCTCATGAACCATACACATTAGAGAGCTGAAATTTTGTGTACAGGTACCTTAGCATATGGAGATTCTAATTTGTAACTTTTGTGACCCTGTGACCCCAAGTAGGGTCACAGGTGTCACAACTTTGAAAACCTATTTTCATCTTCTTCTTCAGTTCCAAAAGGAGTAGAGAGTTAAAAGTGATATGTGCAGACTCCTTGGACAATAAGGATTCTAATTTGTAACTTTGATGACTCTGTGACCCCAAATAGGGTCACAGGGGTCACAACCTTAAAAACCTATTTTCATCTTCTTGTCCAGTTCTAAAAGGACTAGAGAGTTGAAAGTGATATGTGCAGACTCCTTGGACAATAAGGATTCTAATTTGTAACTTTGGTGAACCTGTGACCCCAAATAGGGTCACAGGGGTCACAACCTTAAAAACTTATTTTCATCTTCTTCTCAAGTTCCAAAAGGTCTATAGAGCTGAAATTGTATGTGCAGACTCCTTGCCAATGGGGATTCTTATTTGTAGATTTCGTGACCCCATGACCCCAAATAGGGTCACACGGGTCACAACCTTAAAAACCTATTTTCATCTTCTCCAGTTCTAAAAGGACCAGAGAGTTGAAAATTATATGTGCAGACTCCTTGGCCAATGGAGATTCTTTATTGTAGATTTCGTGACCCCATGACCCCAAATAGGGTCACACGGGTCACAACCTTAAAAACCAATTCTCATCTTTTTCTCCAGTTCCAAAAGGAGTAGAGAGTTAAAAATGATATGTGCCGACTCCTTGACCAATGGGGATTCTCATTTGTAACTTGGGTGACCCTGTGACCCCAAATAGGGTCACAGGGGTCACAACCTTAAAAACCTATTTCATCTTCTTCTCCAGTTCCAAGAGGAGTAGAGAGTCAAAAATTATATGTGCAGACTCCTTGGACAATGGGGATTCTCATTAGCAGCCCCGTCTAAGGACGGGGCTGCTATCAGTTTTTGTGAAGTTTCCATCGCCGCCGCCGCGCCACTAAGCTTTCCAGAACTCTTATTCATACCTTACTACTCATACCTCGGGGGAACGATTTTGACATGTTCACTTTCAAGGTCAAAGGTCAAGGTCACAAGCTATGTATTCACTCTAAGAATTCCTTGTAAACGCGATAACTTGAAAAGTTTTTGTGCTATGAAGCTCTAACTTGGTATATATCATCCTTGGAAAAGTAAAAAATTTTGAAAAGGTTTTGGCTACAATCCATCAAAGGTCAAGGTCACAGCAAGGTCATGACGTAAGCATGTTTTAGCGAAAATGCTTTATTTTAACTATGAACACTTTTAATCAATACATGATTGTTATACTCAATAAAAAGTGTTCAATGATTGTGTGACCTTGAAGGTCAAAGGTCAAGGTCATGAGATATGAGTTATTACAAAATGCACTAAATTTGGGTATACCTTTATCCCATTTAGCTTTTCAGAACTCATGAACATGTCTAAATGTTAATACTTCCAGGGAATCATTATGACATGTTCACTTTCAAGTTCAAAGGTCAAGGTCACGAGTTATAAAATCACCACAAAATTCTTTGTAAACACGGTAACTTGAAAAGTTTTTGTGCTATGAAGCTCTAACTTGGTATATATCATCCTTGGAAAAGTAAAAAATTTTGAAAAGGTTTGGGCTACAATCTGTCAAAGGTCAAGGTCACAGCAAGGTCATGACTTAAGCATGGTTTAGCGAAAATGCTTAATTTTAACTATGATCACTTTTAATCAATACATGATTGTTATACTCAATAAAAAGTGTTCAATTATTGTGTGACCTTGAAGGTCAAAGGTCAAGGTCATGAGATATGAGTTATTGCAATTCCTTGTAAACACAATAACTTGAAAAGTTTTTGTGCTATGAAGTTTAGATTTTGTATATATTATCTCTTGAGAAGTACAACAAAGTTTTGGGTACCAACTGTCGAAGGTCAAGGTCACAGCAAGGTCAACATATATGGAGAAAATGGATTAATTTAATTTTTAAGACTTTATTTCATTACAATAATGTTATACTCAATGAAATGTGTTCATTGATTGTGTGACCTTGAGTGTCAAAGGTCAAGGTCACGAGAAAATTCCCAATTTGGTGAGGCCTGTAAAAGGCGGAACAGGGTAAGGCGAAACCCAAAGTTCCGGGGCTGCTCTGCTTTTGCGGTATCCCGCAAACGCTAATCTAGTTTGTAACTTTGGTGACCCTGTGACCCCAAATAGGCTCACAGGGGTCACAACCTAAAAAACTTATTTTCATCTTCTTCTCAAGTTCCAAAAGGTCTAGAGAGCTGAAATTATATGTGCAGACTCCTTGGCCAATGGGGATTCTAAATTGTAGATTTCGTGACCCCTTGACCCCAATTAGGGTCACAGAGGTCACAACCTTAAAACCTTATTTTCATCATTATCTTCAGTTACAAAAGGAGTAGAGAGTTAAAAATGATATGTGCAGACTCCTTGGACAATGGGGATTCTCATTTGTAACTTTGGTGACCCTGTGACCCCAAATAGACTCACAGGGGTCACAACCTTAAAAACCTATTTTTCTCCATTAGATGCATCCTGTAAAACAGGCGTCTTTATTTCTATCGCTTCACTACGAAATAGACCCTGTAGCCATACCCGTTATTTCCGCCGATTCAGCAAAATGGAAAGTCCATTTTCTATTAATAGTACACCAATCAAGAAACGCGTCTCATTTAGATGCACGGTGCAATACTCCGACTCAAGTACTTTATTTACTATGTGTATTATCTAATAAATCGATGTTATTTTATTGTAGTATTGATTGTTTGATAAGCATGTTAGATTAAGTTTGAAGACCTGAAGTTGAGTCTTTAATAAATTTGTTTCCGGTGTATTCCAATTGATTAACATGACTCGAAGTACAATTCATATGTTCTTCGTTGGGCCTATTCATCCTTATCGTACAGTGACATTACTCTCATGTTGCGATTTTGGTATCTTCAGCAAACCGCTAAATTCTAAGTCTTGTATTTTCAAGGACAAACATTCGTGCAGTTTAAATCATTTGCATAAAACAAATGTACAATAGTCAAAATTAAATTCAGGACTAAACCATTATGAAAACAAATGCAATGATTCATTAAAACTAGATGTCGACATATTTGTGTTAAAAAATACATTAACAACGAGCAGGAAATGGTTGATTAATGAGTAATGATAGTAAGTTTATTCGAAACGGGGCGTCACACGACTATACAAGGAAAGCTTTGATTGGATCTATAGATAAGCCATAGACTTTACTGTGATTGGTAGCTGCCGTGTCGGAGAAAATAAAGGGTATGGCTACAGGGTCTATTTCGTAGTGAAGCGATAGAAATAAAGACGCCTGTTTTACAGGATGCATTAGATGACAGTCTATGGCAAATTTATTTCTCCTTGGATATTTTAGTGTGGACACTCTTCACTGTCTTATATTGGTGATCTAGAGAGTGTTGAATAATAATAAATCATTTGGGTAAGGAAATTTATTCTGAAATCGTTACATTTGTTTTGTAAATTTTTTATAGGTTTTCTTGCAATAGGTTACATCAGTTTCATTTTTAGCTCATCTTGCCTGTATAATGCAAACTTGATATGATGCCTGATGAGCTACAGAGCCAATGGCTCTATTTTTTGAAAATCTACATAAAATATTAGGATTTTGGAGAAAAAGTGGTAAATTTGTAAGAAATCTGTTACAAGTCCCGTCCGGCTCACAACTTCTAAACCAATCATCACATATTGATCAAATTTGATATGGAGATACATAATCATCTGAAGGTGTGTCATGAAGAACAATATTGAAAATATTTTTATAAGATTTTACCTTTTTTGGCAAAAAATTAGGACTCTGGTGGAAACTGTTACAAGTTCTGTCCTGCCCACAAGTTCTAAACCAATCATCACATATTGTTTAAATTTGATATGGAGATACATAATCATCTGAAGGTGTGTCATGAAGAACAATATTGAAAATATTTTTATTAAATTTTGCCTTTTTTGGCAAAAAATGGGGACTGTTGGGTACTGTTTTAAGTTCTGTCCGGCACACAACTTCTAAACCAATTATCACATTTGGATCATATTTCATATGAAGATACACAATAATCTGAATGTTTGTCATGAAGAACAATTTTGAAAATATGTTTGTTTACATATGATCAAATTGATCTTTCAGATCCAAATACATAAATTCATTTGTTTGATTTTGATTTTGTCAGTTTACTTGAAATATGATAAGGAAAACCTATACATGTTGTGCAATTTGCGGGGGATATAGCTCGACCATGTCAGCTGCTTGTTTGAATCATACTGTTAGAAATTCTTATTTGTATTTGTGCAGCTATTGCTAAACGCGCAGAATTTTATTGGCTGGTTGAATATAGCGACACAAGGGTTTTGGTTCAATGGATAACAGATATTTGTTAGAGCTCATGCCAGAGACATCAATGATGTTGCAAAAAATTTCCCCTGAGTACTGTAGTACCCTTAATTGTTAAAGTCCTTTTCATTATGCATTTACACAAAAGGCAAGAAAGGGTGTCAATATTTTACATTACATTAGGGAACCAAACTAAAACCAAAGATCATTATGAGCAGCACAGATTTTATAAAACTCATTTTAGCTAAATACAAACAGGGTTTGTAACTTTAAAGGCACCACTCGACCGCATTTCGTCCGCCATTTTGAAACGTTTGCATTCCGAGAAAACAAATGTGCTGTATTATGCTTATTCATTAATAAAATAAAGAAATAATTACTTGACTGATATAAGAGGAGTATATTCACAAATAATTCATAATAAAAGTTACCAGTTACAACAACATTTTGTCGTTATAATGCATTCCACGATCGTAGCTTCGAAGATTGGCTTCATTTCACGATGTTTTTAATTTTCGAGCGATACACTTTATTCTTTGGCAAATTGTTTAATCTTTAACAACTGCAATGCTAACCTTACAAACATAATTGAAATTAAGTGTGAAATTTTCATGTAAAAATCATTTATAACTGTAAACTGGAAAGTCCTCCTGAATTTCGTTTCCACAAAAAATACCCCGCTCGAATGGTCCCTTTAACTTTTTGAAAGGAGTGATTTTATGCATCAAAGGGAGATAATAATTATGTAAATGCATGAGTTATCTCCCTTCCACTACATCAAAGATGTGAATGTTTCATTTGGCCTCTTTCAAGAGGCAGTGCTGTTATAGAACGGGTCCTTGGAAAATTTCCTCCCCTTTTTAGCTTGATGTCCCTTAAAATGATTAAATGTAGGATACTTTTACCATTGCAAAGGGGCCCATCTGCTATGAATAGGCCACTCTGCTTACCACCTAGGAACAACAATGAAAGGGTTACTTCAGATTTCAAACTTGAAGGCTTGTTTGTTTGGATTTTGAAAAATGGCAAGTCAACCTAGCCTCAATTAAACCCGTTTCACTCTTATATTGAGTCAAGCGAAATGTATTAGGGGGTCATGTCAGCCGATCTTTCGAATTGACCAATCAGGGCTTGGCTAACCATGCCGCAATAGTCTGCTTTCGCATATGATGGAGTGTTATAGGTCGCTGAAAGGTCAGCTGATGCTTGCTGCATCTTGCTAGACTCAATATGGGGGTAAAACGAGTGTTATTGAGGCTAGGTTTACTTAGACTGCTACCAAGAGATAACCGCTATTATATGTATATATATTTTGTGTTCTAGATGCTGAGGGAGGTCAGTCTCTGGTGCAGAACAGGAACAAGATCACAGCAACTCTGGGGCTGGTTGTACATGCTGCAGGTACATACTTTATGTTATGTGAATTGATATATATCAGTCTTTCTGATTGGTCGGTTTGGTCACATGACAGTATTGACGTCAAGCAATGCCAACCTGTGTGTGAGTCCATTGTTGATATAACTATCCAAGTATCTCTGGTTGCTAAAATATATCTGAGCTATTCCTGTTTCGAACCCGTAAATCATGTGTATTATGATACTGTAAATCAACTATCGCTTTGTGACTGTACTAAATAAATAATATTCCATAGTATTAAAGTGATGTCCCTTTTATTCAGAGAAGCAAAGAAGTTCAAGACCTTTTTTCATATACCGTAATAGGACAATTATAGACTTACGGTATGGTGAATATCATGTGTCCCAAGGTTGACAAATCTTGGATCAACTTCACCTGAAGTCAATAATTGTTTACCGGGGGTAATATCATTTGTTTGGTTTAAGGTTTTTAGCTCATCTGGCCTGTAAGGCCCGATGGGCTTATGGCATGGCATGGTGTCCGGCGTCCGTCCGTCCATCCGTCCGTCCATCCGTCCGTCCATCCGTCCGTAAACTTTGTGGAATTTCGACTTCTTCTCAAGAACCATAAGGCCTAGAAATCTAAAACTTTGTGTACAGACTCCTTGACTAGTGAGGATTAAAAACTGTAGCTTTGGTGGCCCTGTGACCCCTAATAAGGGCCACAGGGACCACGCCCTAAAAACCTATTTTGATCTTCTTCCCTAGAACCATGAGGCCTAGAAAGCTGAAACTTTGTGTACATACTCCTTGACTAGTAAGGATTATAAATTGTAGCTTTGGTGGCCCTGTGACCCCTAATAAGGGCCACAGGGGCCACGCCCTAAAAACCTAATTTCATCTTCTTCTCCAGAACCATGAGGCCTAGAAAACTGAAACTTTGTGTACAGACCCCTTACCTAGTGAGGATTATAAATTGTAGCTTTGGTGGCCCTGTGACCCTTAATAAGGGCCACAGGGGCCACGTCCTAAAAACCTTTTTCATCTTCTTCACCAGAACCATGAGGCCTAGAAAGCTGAAATTGTGTGTACAGACTCCTTGACTAGTGAGGATTATAAATTGTAGCTTTGGTGGCCCTGTGACCCCTAATAAGGACTACAGGGGCCACGCCCTAAAAACCTATTTTCATCTTCTTCTCCAGAACCATGAGGCCTAGAAATCTAAAACTTTGTGTACAGACTCCTTGACTAGTGAGGATTATAAATTGTAGCTTTGGTGGCCCTGTGACCCCTAATAAGGGCCACAGGGGCCACTCCCTAAAAACTTATTTTCATCTTCGTCCCCAGAACCATGAGGCCTAGAAAGCTGAAACTTTGTGTACAATCTCATTGACTAGTAAGGATTATAAATTGTAGCTTTGGTGGCCCTGTGACCCCTAATAAGGGCCACAGGGGCCACTCCCTAAAAACTTATTTTGATCTTCGTCCCCAGAACCATGAGGCCTAGAAAGCTGAAACTTTGTGTACAGACTCCTTGACTAGTGAGGATTATAAATTGTAGCTTTGGTGGCCCTGTGACCCCTAATTAGGACTACAGGGGCCACGCCCTAAAAACCTATTTTCATCTTCTTCTCCAGAACCATGAGGCCTAGAAATCTAAAACTTTGTGTACAGACTCCTTGACTAGTGAGGATTATAAATTGTAGCTTTGGTGGCCCTGTGACCCCTAATAAGGGCCACAGGGGCCACGCCCTAAAAACCTATTTTGATCTTCTTCCCTAGAACCATGAGGCCTAGAAAGCTGAAACTTTGTGTACAGACTCCTTGACTAGTGAGGATTATAAATTGTAGCTTTGGTGGCCCTGTGACCCCTAATTAGGACTACAGGGGCCACGCCCTAAAAACCTATTTTCATCTTCTTCTCCAGAACCATGAGGCCTAGAAATCTAAAACTTTGTGTACAGACTCCTTGACTAGTGAGGATTATAAATTGTAGCTTTGGTGGCCCTGTGACCCCTAATAAGGGCCACAGGGGCCACGCCCTAAAAACCTATTTTGATCTTCTTCCCTAGAACCATGAGGCCTAGAAAGCTGAAACTTTGTGAACAGACTCCTTGACTAGTAAGGATTATAAATTGTAGCTTTGGTGGCCCTGTGACCCCTAATAAGGGCCACAGGGGCCACGCCCTAAAAACCTATTTTGATCTTCTTCCCTAGAACCATGAGGCCTAGAAAGCTGAAACTTTGTGAACAGACTCCTTGACTAGTAAGGATTATAAATTGTAGCTTTGGTGGCCCTGTGACCCCTAATAAGGGCCACAGGGGCCACTCCCTAAAAACCTATTTTCATCTTCTTCTCCAGAACCATGAGGCCTAGAAAGCTGAAATTGTGTGTACAGACTCCTTGACTAGTGAGGATTATAAATTGTAGCTTTGGTGGTCCTGTGACCCCTAATAAGGGTCACAGGGGCCACGCCCTAAAAACCTATTTTCATCTTCTTCTCCAGAACCATGAGGCCTAGAAAGCTGAAACTTTGTGTACAGACTCCTTGACTGATGAGGATTATGAATTGTAGCTTTGGTGGTCCTGTGACCCCTAATATATATAAAGCATAAGTGATAATGAAGCCTGATGAGCTACAGAGCCAATGGCTCTATTTTTATATATTCAGGTACCGTATATTTCAATGTACACGAAACAGTCGACATGACAGACAACTCGTTGACAAGATTGCATAAGGGTAAATTTAGGTCGGTAATTTTTAAGTGAAATGTCATGTGTAATTAAAAAATAAATAAATTACTTACGGTGTTTGTTATTTTATTCAATGATTTATCATTTGCTTCTGATAACAAGCAAGGCTACAGTCAACAAATTATTTCATAATTCTCATTCAGAAATCTAATCAAACGTATTATATATATTTGTTTCAAGCCTTTTCATTCGTTAAAAGAACGGAAGTTGTAATAGTGCACCAATCAGAAAATCTAACACAAAATGCATATTGAAAAAGGCCAACCTGTGTAAAGAATAATTGCTGCCTAGTAAAAACTGAGTTATACATCGCCTTCATAATTGATAAAATAATTTGGACAGCATAAGTTTTGTTAAATATGTGCATAGAGAAAAATATTATCACAATATCAGTCATCAAAACAATGTTAATTGATAAATTAATCATTATAAATTTATTGTTATCTTTAATTATGTCAAGTTATTTCATCACGAGGTTCTATCTCGTATGACACCGACACTAACATAACATGTTATCGGCAAGCAAACACGTGTTGAATATTTCCTTTGGTCCAGTACATGGATAATTTTTATTGATAAGTTATTTTGAATTTTCATTATTATTTCTCTCTATATTTTCATTTAAAATGAACAATTAGACAAAAGTATTTTATTTTACAACATTAAATTTGAGATGACATCGATGATTGTGTAATGGACATTCGGTGTAAACATTGACTCGTTTGACTTGTTGGGTTAGCAGATACCCCTCACTTGGCCTCTAGAGTTTGACCTTGTCTATTAGGCGACCCCCTTCTATGACCCCCCAATTTCTGGTATAAAAAACTCGCCTTATAGACTGTAATATAAGGTACACTTTCTCAGACAGCAAGGGTTACAATATGAAAACTTGAAAATTATGGTATTGGGAAGTAATATGATTGTCAGAAAAGGTGATTTCTAAGGACACACTCAACTCATTAAATGGTTTCACAGGGACCATGAAAAATAATGATTTGTCCAACATTTTTCCGTATCCAACTTCAATTTTGTTGCTTGAAACTCAGCATTGTAAAGGCAGAACAACTGGCGCAACATTGTGACCGCCAAATTTCCAATGTTCTTCTTCTGAGGACAATAAAGTATTTTTCATTAATAGAATATTTTGAATACCAACATGTTTCCTTTGTGTTTAGCTGATGGAGTGGCTCTTGGTGCAGCTATAACCCTGTCGGAAGCTCATATCACAATGATTGTCTTCATCGCTATTATGCTGCACAAGGTGAGACAACTCCTGGCTGTCAAGCACTGCATTCTCTCCCTTCACAGAATTCTCATCTCATTTCTTATGAGGAATTTAATCCCTTATTTCTAATAAGATCAATTCAGTCAAGATCCTCCATATAATCAGTCATTTATTAAAGGGGTGAGGATGGACCGGGGTATTTTCACTTGCGTTTGTACAGTAATTGGGAAAGGCAATGGGCATTGGTCATTTGGCACATTTGATGAAAAAAAATGTCTTTTCATATAAGAAAATTATGGCAGTCTGATTAAAATCGGCCTAGTTCCAAGGAATAAAATATTCAAAATATTAACAGCACAGAGATATTGAATCCTCTACACTAGGTCTGACCGCACCCTTGTACCTCGCATGTTTATACCAGTAAAGCGCAGCCGAAACCCAGTCGTAAGCAGACCAATCACATCATCTCGGTTATAACACCACTGGCAGAGATCATGTTCAAAGCATCCTTAACAGGAGTTACTTGTCCCAAGCTTTATACCGAAGGCTTTTGCTGGCAGCTTGTGATTCGTTAGCTGAGTAAACACCAGAACATGCGACTAACTGGGATGCGAAGTATCATGTTTGATTCCCATACAGTTACCGGGTAGTGTTATTATTCCTCTGAACTAGGCAAATTTTAATTAGACTGAGCATTATGGTACCTAACATTTTGCAGTAATTACATAAAAGTCTAGAAATGGCCAATTCTCTTTCACAAATCCCTGGTTTGTACTTTGAACGACCCTCCCAAACTCGATATAATTTTCTCCAGACTCTTCCCTGATAGCTGTTTATTTTTTTCTGACCCTCCTCTGAAAACCACTGGCCAAAACATCCACAACCCTGTTAAACAAAAACAGTTGCTAATGTACTGTTGTACAGTTGGTGGATCACTGTACATATCATTCCTTGTGTAAATAATCTTTTAAAGTGTCATTGCATTGATAAATATACATTACAAGATTTGATAATCCATTCAGAATTACGATATCAATTTAACATATTCATGTGGTTAGATGAGTTGTAATTCATGTTCATAGGTCACTGATAGAAATTTCATTTATTGATTGTGCATCTTAACTATCGATTTGAGGACAATGGTATACAAAAATATAAAATGTCTTCTTTGTCCAAATCGAAATCATTTCTGTTTTCCAGGCTCCTGCAGCTTTCGGATTGGTTTCTTTTCTTCTACATGAAAATTTTGATCGGGCGAGGATACGTCGTCATCTACTGGCGTTTTCAGTGGCTGCCCCCTTGCTGTCTGTCATCACCTTCCTTGGACTCAGTCAGGTGAAGCTTCTGTTGTATATTCAGACCCAAATTTCAAATCTGACATTGTCCAGATGTCTGAAATGAATTTTCTGTTTCTGCCTGATCTTATGCTATTTTTAGTGTACATAGTTCATGGACAGTCTTTTTATCCAATCGGTATGACTATGTGGTACTGTTGGATATAGTAATTGCCTACTCTGTCCGCAATCATTTTTGTTTCCGATGAAGAATTTTTAAACTGCAAGACCAAGCAAAATGAAATTTTGTATGTGGATTAGTAAGCATGTGAAGATATAGCTTTTGGATTTCGTGTTTCTTGGAAATTTAATATTTGGTGATTTTGTTGAATTTTGGACTTACTGGCTACCAGTTGGATGTGTCATCTTCAGATGACTTTTGATTAAATGATACCTAAAAATGAATATTTCAGGAGACAAAGGAATATCTTCTCATGATAAAAAAACAATTTGTTTAATACAAATCTGATGTCTTTAAAGAAAAAGAAAAGTTCAATGATTGTGATTCTGTGGACCAAATCAATCTCATGTATTTTAACATTCTGAATTCATCTGAATAACACAGAATCTGTTCTCTCAACAGCAAAGTAAAGAGCAGCTGTCGGACATGCACACAACAGGGATCGCTATGCTGTTCAGTGCGGGCACATTCTTATACGTGGCCACGGTGCACGTGCTCCCGGAGATACAGACAGAGCACACACGGACCACTGCACCCGATGGGACTGTTATTGTGCGGGAGCATAAGGGCTTCAGAAAAATAGAACTCTTGGCATTAGTTACGGGATCCTTATTACCAGTTATTTTAGCGATTGGACACAAGCACTAAGAGCCATCTAGTCATAGAGACTTCTCATAGATATTTAAAGATAAAATTCACTTTTTATTATGGGCATCATTTTTCATGTGAGGTTTTGTACATATCTATCCTACCATTGAAAGACTGGTAGGAATGTTACAATCTGATGATTTAGGATTTATGGTTACATTTTGTAACTAAGAGTTAAGATGCATACTGAACTATATATATTTGTAAATCTATTAAGACTCTCCCTTGGTGCTTCATTCCAAGTGTTGAGATTTCAAATACATACCCTTGAATTCTGAGTATATTTCTTAACCAATAATGGTATTTGAGGGTATGTGTTTGAAAATTGAAGTTATATTCAAGTCAGTAGATGGATGTGTTTACTCGTTGTTGCAGGGAATGACTCCTCTTCCTTCGCAAAGCCTAAAACGCCACTTTCAGAACTGTCAGTTTTATGCCTTGCTGCAGACCCTTGAGTTTTCTGTGATCAGCACCCCTATAGATTGTAAGGAACCTACATTTACTTTCTGATTGGTCTATTGCTTTCTCTCATAGTAAGCTAGAGAGCAAGCACAAAAAAACTTAAGGGTATGCAGCAAGGCATAAAACTGACAGTTAGGAAACTTTCGTTTTTTGCTTTGCGTAGGAAGATGGCAATGACGAGGGTACGAAGCCAGGGGATGATTGATTTATATTGATTGAAGTCCATTTTCTTTTGTACAGATACTATAGTGGTAGTTGTATTATATTTGAAGGTGATTAGTTGAATTTGTGAGAAGCAACAAGTCCCACTTAAGGCCAAATCACTTTACCGATGTCATGACTCTATCTCATGCTAACAAAGGGTAATAGTCAGGTTTTGTACAAGTTTTATCTTTTAAAACCACTTCATTTCAGGATTTCACATTCATTTATCATGCTTGTATGATAGTTCAGTCAAATATCATGGCTAAAGGTGCACAATTGTAGAAAATATTGTGTAAGCGTTTAAAATAACAGTATAATACTGTCTTAGGTTATGATAGACTGGTAAAAACAAATTTTCCGACAATTTTTTTAAAATGAAATATTAAATGATATTATAATATATGATAATATTAAATTTAAAAAAATTAATCATAGTCTTCAAGAATTTATTAATGTTCAACTTCTTTGTTTTCAGGTTTTGTCATTATGGCTAAATGGTGTATTGGTATATTATTGGTATAAGGATCTAAACCATAGTGACAAAACATGAATTAGAGGTTAAATTATGCATAAAGGTTTGACTTTGTACTTAGAGTATGAAAAGCCACAATGATATTGAAATCTCATGCAAAATCATTGTGTGTTATAGAATGTATTTAATCAGAATATTAGAATTTTTAGCTCATCTGGCCTGTAAGGCCCGATGGGCTTATGGCATGGCATGGTGTCCGGCGTCCGTCCGTCCGTCCGTCCGTCCGTCCATCCGTCCGTAAACTTTGTGGAATTTCGACTTCTTCTCCAGAACCAAAAGGCCTAGAAAGCTGAAACTTTGTGTACAGACTCCTTGGCTAATGAGGATTATAAATTGTAGCTTTGGTGGTCCTGTGGCCCCTAATAAGGGCCACAGGGGCCACGCCCTAAAAACCTATTTTCATCTTCTTCTCCAGAACCATGAGGCCTAGAAAGCTGAAACTTTGTGTACAGACTCCTTGACTAGTGAGGATTATAAATTGTAGCTTTGGTGGCCATGTGACCCCTAATAAGGGCCACGGGCCACACCCTAAAAACCTATTTTCGTCTTCTTCTCCAGAACCATGAGGCCTAGAAAGCTGAAACTTTGTCTACAGATTCCTTGACTAGTGAGGATTATAAATTGTAGCTTTGGTGGCCCTGTGACCCCTAATAAGGGCCACAGGGGCCACGTCCTAAAAACCTATTTTCATCTTCTTCTCCAGAAGCATAAGGCCTAGAAAGCTGAAACTTTGTGTACAGACTCCTTGACTAGTGAGGATTATAAATTGTAGCTTTGGCGGCCTTGTGACCCCTAATAAGGGCCACGCCCTAAAAACCTATTTTCATCTTCTTCTCCAGAACCATAAGGCCTAGAAAGCTGAAACTTTGTGTACAGACTCCTTGATTATTGAGGATTATGAATTGTAGGTTTGGTGAACCTGTTGCTCCAATGAAGTATAAGGCCAGCCTTGAAAACTGTAACTTGTCGCCTATTATACTTAATTTTATGATTGGTGACCCTTTGGCCTCTACAAAGGGGGAATCACATTTGCCACACTCAACAGCATATATTGTAATTGACGACGAAGCCTGATGAGCTACAGAGCCAATGGCTCTATTTTATATATTTTTATTGTCTTCCACTGGTATATAGACAGTTGACTACTAGCGCAAGTCGACTGTCTCAAGGAGACCAAACCATGTTTTAAAGCAAAAGATCTAACTTACACATCTAAAGTCTGATTAAAATCGACCGTGCTCCGAGGAATAAAATATAAAATATATTTCCTCTATCGGGGCTCGAACCATTCGGGATATCCTCTCCGTCTCGGTCTGAATGCATCCACCTCTTTCGCGTGTTGCAATAACCAGTTTAGCGCCAGACCTAGTCGTAAGCTATCCAATCACATCCTCGTTTATAAATAGCGTTTAGCGGCGATTATGTATAACGTATGTTACACTGGAGTTACCTGCCCCTGAGGGATACCGAAGCTTTCACTGCGCTCCTTTCGATTGGCTAGATAAGCTTGCGTCAGAACATGCGGGCTATAGGGGTGCCTTCAGACTGAATGAGAGGAAAGCTGGGCTGGGTGAGGTTCGAACCCGCTAGAGATAATATTTTTACACTTTTTTCCTCGAATCACAGTCGATTTTAATCAGACTGACACATCTACATCTACGTCTAGTCTCGCTGAAAACCAAACTAGAAGGGACAGAATGACAGTGTTTAGATAATTTCCACAGAACTTATTTTTTTTACTTTTAGTTTTAGTTGTAAATTCATTACTATATATATTGAAAACATAATATGGCTTCTTGTTGCGAATCTTCACGAGTATTTACCCAAAACTTGTATGAGTGAATGCCATATTGGCATAATGTTATGGGTGAAGAATTCATGGAATTTCTCCCTTTGTAATTGTATGAAATTAAGATTTGAGAGATTTTTCATCTTTCATTTTCTTGTGTACACATGTTGTTGATTCATTGTGGAATATTTTGTTGAACGTTGTTGTTGTGTATGAATCATATGTATCATGATTTAAGATTCGAAATTCTTTATTCATAGCTTACTTGCATATTTATGATATCATCAATAGAACTTGTATTCATTCTATATTTGACGAGAACCTTAAAAAATCATTTTCAAAACAGCTGAATCAGAGTTAACTCTTTCTGGAATATTTATAAAAAGCCTTTCTTTTTACCTGAAGACCCTTTGCTTTGTTGCAGCTTATCAGTATTATTATGCATCGTTAATTTATGTAAGAACAAGTTTTGATGACTCTACTTCATTTAAATGAGAGGTTAGAATAGGCAAAAGTAAAGATGAGCACAATATTAAATTTTTGTTCTCACAATTGCAGATTTAAATTAATAATGCCTCTCAAAGAAGGAGCACTTAAATTGTTATTCTTGATAAACCTAATAAACCTAAACCTAATACTTGTTTCAGGTCTTAATTTTGAATGCAGTTTATGAAGATGTTAGCATATAACTCCAAAAAATTTGCATAAGCAATATTGATGTTGTTGCAAGGTTTGATTTTATATACCGTACCAACATTGAAAATAATGTTTATATAACTTGTATTGGTTCACCATTCCAACTTGCTTTGTCTCACTATAATCTAATTTATTACTTAATATTTGAAATTAATATATTTACCATCAAATCATCTTTTTACTTATTTTTTTATGTAGACAGATACATTTCTTTTTTGTAAGTTCTCGCCTTTATTGAAATCATTTCATGTATGTTAAGCTGACACGCAGATTAAGACAACTCACAAAGCATTGCCTTTATTGTTTCCTTGACTACGCAAAAAAAGAAATTCTTAAGACAGTACCTATTGATTCTATAGAGAATTAACTTTGTACCGGTAATAAATATTTCTTATAGTTGTGTCTGAATTTGTAGTGATGATAAAGATTTAACAATAAAGTATATAAGTATATTAAAAAATGGTGACCATTAAATTTACAAAAATGTTGATTTTGTTTAGTAACAAACTTTAGTTCAGTAACTGATTGAATATCCCCAGTAATACAAAAGTTCAGTGGCATGTTAATAAAGGGAGATCACTCTTACAGCCTTGTTTACATCCATACTAGAGATCCTCTGTGTGAATGTACAACAAAAGTTCAAGCCAACCTTAAGGTATGAGTTCATCTTTCTTCTATCATTTTGATGATAATTGTTACAGTGATAATGTTTGGAATTTTAATTCTTGAGAAAAAGACAACACTTGTCAGAAATGTTTGAAATTTAGGCTATAGATTTTAATAGAGTTTTTGTAAATTCATTAATAACACATTTGATCAAATGAACTTCAAATAAAAAGAAAATGTTGGTCTCTTCATTTTGTTTCAATCTGCATTTAGGATATAAATTCCAAGTTTGCAGTCAATATTCTCTAAAAGTGTTAAAAATACAAGCAAATTACCTCTCCTCAGATAATAACAACAGCCATCATGATATAGCTAATCGAGGATATCTTAAAAGTGTTTAAAATAAAGGCCATCCGCCAGTCCTTAAACTGGCTACTTTTTTTAAACTAGTCACTTTTCACAAATTTTCTATATTTTCCCCTAAGGAATTCACCGACTTATCTTCAGGACAGAAGTTTAAAGTGATAAAGATTCAAATATTATCCCTCTCCTGAGATAAAAATGTGATGAAAGTGTAAGTGTGATGGGAAGGGCGTGTGAAAGAACTTGTACATATTAACTGTGTGTTGACTGGGTGGTGAAGCAATGTCTTGACATGACACTTGTACCATGATTGTTGATATACTATGTACATAAAACATGTATTGAACATCTTCTGTCCTTACAATCTCGCACAAGCATTATGAAAATTATTTTTGAAATTCCTGTAGGAAATGAAATTTAAAATTTGCATTGTGCTTAGGTTTTTGGCAGTCTAAGTAAACCTAGCCTCAATATTTACTTAGACTGAGGTTTTTGGTAGATTATATTTCTAGAATCTATCCAAGGCAGCTTTATAGATGATAGAACAAACATGATTGGTAATGTAGTGAAGCTGATTATATAGTGAAAATACACATCTTTGTAGAAGAGCAAGACTATTTATTAATTGACCTTTGAACTTGTAGCCTTTTTTTCTTGTTCTATTGATGACGTTCTATGGACATTGTGATGTAATCTTATGTACTGTATTTATTTACTAAAATGTAAATAAATTAAAATTTATCTTTTTGTGTTGATTGTTTTTCTTTAACCAATGCCCAAATCACTATTGGATCTGGACAGTTTTGACCTGTGTTGAATGCATGGATCAAGCAACCAATATGTTTAAAAGGCAGTCTGGAAATACTTTAATGCAGAGGAAAATGGATGACAACTTCTTTGTTCATTATGCAAAGTTGTCTGCTTGAGAATGACACAAGAATCTGTGTCGAAAGGTTGCATACCATGAACAAAGAAGTTGTCATCCATATATTCCTCATTTTTGTCATTCCAACTTCTTAAATGCTTCTCAAAGATGGAAATACTTTATTGACAATCTGGGTTCGAACTCAACCCCGCAAGTATTTCCTCATGGTCTGACAGCACCCACCTTTGTCATATGTTTCTGAAGTTATCTCATCTAGCCAATCAAAAGGTGCCAGCAATGGCTGACAGTAATAATACCTAAGGGAAGGTAACTCCAGTGTATCATTCCTTATACATGATTGCAGCTTAAGATTATTTTAAAAAGAGAAGATAGGATCGCATATGACTGGAGTATATCTGTGCTAACTGGTTACATCAAGGTGCGAGTAAGTGGGCTGCAGTCAGACCTTGTAGAGGGAGAACTCTCAGAAAGAACACCTTTGATTCCTGGCAGCTTGAATATTTTGAAACTTTTATTCCCCATTCTCTCCCCACAGGCAGATCAAGTCATGTTGATTTAGCACCTGTTCTATTACGCCGAAATCCGTGGGTTCCGGCAGTTTTCCCTTGCGGAAAAAACTTTCATCTCAAATACATTTGAATTTCTTTATCAAATGACAAAGCTTCTCGCATGAAAAGGGTGGTTCATATCTCAATGCCTTTGCCTTGTTTCACTAGCCAAAATGATGATTTTAGAACAGCGTCGCTGATTGCACAACTAATCTTGATTGCCTCCAATCAGGCATCTCCCATTCTATCCCACAAACTCGTCGTAATAGAACAGAGGCTAAATCAACGTGACTTGATCTGCCTCTGTGGGGAGAGAATGTTATTCCCTGGAACACAGTTAATTTTAATGAAAGGTGTTTTGAAAAAAAATTGCTAAATATAAAATGATAAGAAGATAATGTCTGATTCAGGACTGAACAATATCAAATTGCTCTTCTTTTCTTTCTGGTACCAATATATCTTCTATGTAGGTCAGTTTTAAAGCATATGTTACTTTCATACAGAAAGTTCAATCACAGGACATTTTCTATACAGCAATTGTTCAGTGTCAACTTCAATTTACAAAAGGAGATACTCATAGATTTCTTAAAGAATTATTACGTGTTGGAATCGTTTGTACAAGTGTACAAGATGAACATTTCATGTAATGTATTGTATCATTTTTGTCTTTTTTTTCGTAAGTCAAACAACACAAATAAAACCACTACACAGAACTGAGATTGACATTTTTTTCTACTTGTAAGTTAATCATGAACAGTTTGCAAGGGTTTTTAATATAGCTCACAGTTGCCATAACAATCCTTGGTCAGGGTGTCTACCTTTCATAAATACCAAAATCTTGTTTATTTACATAATTTATGAGCCTGAAAAAAAATCTGTCTGAAAGACAAGTGTGATCATGCCATTGTTAAACCCCTGGCTTATGAAACCTATCAAATTATTAATGACGATATAAATTTTCTCTGAGTACAAAAGAATATGTCATGTAACACGTCAACGGTTTTAAATCATAAATTTCAGGATTTATGTTTTCTTAAAAAACCTGTATGCAAAATATTAGGCTACATTGTGCATGAGGTGACGTCAGTGACAATGCTACATGACGTCACGTTTCATATTTCATGTTAGATCTAGATTCGGGGTTGAAGTACAGTCGGTATTTGCTCGTATATAGATATTTTAGTAATTTCTTAGTGTTCGTCATACCATGTTTCCAACACTGCCTTCAGGGAAATCAGCATGTTCTTCGCTTGCGCTCAGGAAGTAAGAATATTGAGGCGCTCGTGTTGTAAAGAGAGACACTCTACTCGTATATTACTCTTTATATATCCAATATAAATTTTGATACGCGGTGATGTGATAACATAACTTATGCAATAAATAGAGGATATCTTCTGTTTCAAATGTGATGTCACTTATTTTTTATCGAGTGATTTGATGAAACCGGTATAATCATGAATACTTTTTCAAAACCTGAGAAAACTTTCTCACTGTTAGCATAAAGGTATCATAATAAATCATCTTTTAGTCTGCCATATGCGACGTTGCACGGCAACAATAACAGTTGAGTTAATGACACAGAGAAACCAATTTACTATAATTATTACCGAGCGATTCACTGACCTATTATAAAAACGAGCAAAACATAATACATGTAGTTTTTCCATTATGATGTAATGAGAGACCTATATTTCTTTTGCTAGTTCCGGCCGATGCTCGCAGGTTTCACCGCAATATATACCAACAATGGTGTTACGGTCTTTCTCTCTGCAATAATACTAGCAGCTGCGGTATGAGTGAAATAATCTTGAAAGCTGCAATAAACCCCACATCACTTCACCTCACTTCTATTTCCCTAATCGCAGGTCCTGGAGTGGTTTTTAGAAAACTGAATATGGATTAATTATTAGCTCTTGAGTGTATGTATGTATTTAGCCTAATTCTTGTTTTTAAATAGTATACGAAGAGTAAGCTAAAATGGGTATCGGGATTAGAATGTATGATAAACACAGATAAATGGATTTTACTTACAATTATTTTATTGAAAGTGTCTACCAGCAAATTTCAATTTGTGATTCGCAATTGTTTATAACATCCATTTACCGGCTACATTAGTTTAGTGTTCATGCTCTCATGGGATGTTACACCTAATGAATTCTAACTTGATGAAATAATAGTGATTGTAGACCTGATAAAGTCTGTTGAAAGCTAAAATTCTACACCCAGTAAGTTTCCATATACAACTGAACAAAAATTAGTAATTTGCTAACACATAATCGCAATAGGAATATAGGTTTAAATTGGTAAAAATCTTTGTAAGAAATCTATATTTTCCTGAAAATTCTTCCTTAGCAGTGAGTGACATCGCCAGGAATGTATCGCGTTTTACTCAAAAAATTTTTTACGGAAATGATGAGTTGGTTTACACTGATTTCCAAATATTCATAACAATAGAAACACTAACACGGAAATAATTCACTGGTTTTGATTAAATCTCGGTTATTATGTATTACGATTTTACATTAAACCTCTTGGATTATGACAAACATGCATGTATTAGTCAATTCTTTTCCCCAGTCTGATTAAAATCAACCGTGCTCCGAGGAATAAAATGTAAAAAATATTGTCTCTATCGGGGCTCGAACCATTCGGGATAATGAGAGGAAAGCCGGGATGGGTGGGGTTCGAACCCACAGGAACCCGATATCGTAAATAAAATTTAGGTAAAACGTAGATAAGAAAGACCCACCCCTCTATATAATTGAGTTTTTTTTATAGAGGGGTGGGTCTTTCTTATCTACGTTTTACCTGCATTTTATTTACGATATCGGGTTCCTGTGTTCGAACCCCGCTAGAGATAATATTTTTACACTTTTATTCCTCGATTTTAATCAGACTGTTCTTTTGCCGCACCCGCTCAGTTTGGACCTCGACTGGTTAGAAAATGCCTAGAAATTTTAATGATTTGAATGAGTGGACAGTAATTCAGTTCCACATCATTGTGAACCACAGGGTGAAATACATGATGTCAGGAAGATGAAAATAAATTGTTCCAATTGAAAGACGATGTATCTCAATTAAATGAGGCAGTAATGAAACAAATATATAATGTAAAGTTCATCAATGCGATACCATATTCTTACACAAAATAAATTAAAGGTGTTCACACAAAATGGCCGGCAATGGAATTTATGTGAATCTTTATGATTTGTTCTCTGGCAATGGATAATTCGTGGGTGTATGAGATTTTTGACACTATCAATATCCTACATTTAGCATTATTGAACAATTATCAGTAAAAAATGAAAAAAACGTGCTTCTGTCCATTTAAAGCGTGGATAGTTATTCAATTCGATGTGACTGTTATCCAAAATATGCTGCAGAAACTCATAAATGCTTGTAAACCATATGATGATGCATCAATAATAAATCGTTATTCAATGATCAATTTAGTTGATATAATTTATTTTCTTTGGTTTTGAATCATTTTTCTGTATAAGGCAAACTCGGGGTAATTGAGATAGGATTTTCTTTTATTGCTCTTAGGGAATTTGTTGTACATTTCAGTGAGCATGAAATTCAAAATTGTATGCATGATAAATACAACACATATATACAAATATTTATAAATGAACAAATAGTGTGATAATGAGCAATTACTGATTGTTAAGAATGGAAATGGACAAGGGCACAACTGACAAATTAGCGATAATTGGCACTGTACATTAATTGCAAGAGTCCTCCAACTTGCATGTGTCCATTTGATTTGGAGTAGTCATAATTAGAAGACATGGGTTGATTTTCGTCTGGTTTGGTATGGCATTGTATGGTGCAGTGTGGGTGATCCGGTTTGGAATTTCTTTGGGTCGCGTCAATTATTAATCCTTCATTTTAATTGATAGGATTCAGTTTTTTCCATCTACATTAATATGATAAAACTTAGTATTCTAATTAATCGGAGCTGAAATATATCAATTGTTCAGTCCCAATAAGTTCAATACTATTGTTAAATAAAAGTTTTATTTCATAATATAGGTAAAGTAAAACATGGATGAGAATACTTCACTGATTTATATAAGTTGAATCAGATTGAACAAATCATTTTTCCTTTTTTCATCATTCCCTTATGAATGAATGAGTTTATCTGTAGAGGGGCCATCATTACATTACAGAAAATGATACAAGCGCCATAAAATGCAATAGTAGTCAGGTAGATACAGCAATGTTTTCAAAATATTTTTACGCATTTTCAGACCGAGAAAGATAGATTTTGTCAAACAATTAACAGTTGTTGTATTTGTAGTAAACACCAATTGTTTAAATGTTTCCATTGTTTGATTATAACAGTAGTATCATTCCCTTATCAAATTATCAAATGTGTGGGTTTTATCTATATAAGTGACACTTTTGCATAAGAGCAAACGTGTATAGGAAACTGAAACCGTCCATCCTCGGTTAACCAGGTTCTAAATTGTCAATACTTTTCACTATTGATGTTGGTAACCAACGGAAGAGTCTCATTTTGTTAATTTACCTACATTTACTTACTTTGAGAAAGGGATTGTTTTCCTCTTCCTGTTAATGCCATAACGGCGTTTTACCATTACAAATGTGGTTTGAACAGATCAGCTGTGTATACATAGAGGATACTAAACGAGCTTCCATTTAATACCATTTTTATCAAACGAGTTAATTGATTTTGTTTTTCAAATAATAAATCCTACATAGAAGATGAATATCATGTAATGGTGATTGAAGATAAATACAGTCAAGAACGACAACTCTTCACTATAATGATGTTTATTATATAATGGAAACTGAATAAATTCTGTCTGTCTATAAAACGAGCTAAAGCGAGTATAATACTGAATAATACACTTGGATACAACTGGATACTAAGTAGAGCAGTTTGTAGTCTCCCAGTGCATATACCCCGACGTGCTTTCGCAAATTTCAAACTTGGAGTAGCAGGGCGATATGATCAGCTACCCGTGGAGCAGAGGACATGTCCTTTATGTGAAAATTGTTGTGTTGAAATTAATATCATGTTATAATAAACTGTCCTTTATATGATGATTGATGATATATGACGATACAATATGAAATAAATAAACTCATGGGAAGTTGTGTATAACCCTCGCTCTCGCTCGGGTAATACAAAAATTCACACTCTTTTCGTATGACACACTTCCTCAGGTAATTATCTCTATTTAAATATTACACTGCGGTATATATCTTACAGGACGAGTATAATTCATATAATTATTTATATAATTTATGTATAATTCTTTGGATTTATCCATATGACTTGCGGAAGTTTGTATTAAACTTCCTCTCTTATTAATTTATGGGGAAATTAAACTGTTACTAACGGGAAATTGCTGGAGGGAAATATTGTACAATTCTCTTACGACAATGCTTACTCAGTTAAATTTCTTCCCACAAAACACGTGAGTTTGACCAAATTATCTCGTGTAATTTATGTTCAAAGTCCGTCATGTTATGATGTTATTATGTGGACATTCATTCAATATTGTCATGCTTGGGAATTTGCATCGATTAATACATGCATACGAATCACGCTATTGTTTCAATTTAAAATATGATAATCTGACACTTTAACTCAATGAATACATTTCACTAAAGGTTATCATTATTTGTATGAACATGAATAAATATACTACAACGGTTATCAACATAACAACACTTCAAGATATGATTAATATTTGCTAAGTATGTCTTTTAACAAGTACTTAGAATTTATTTTGCCTTCGTTAAAGGAAAACAAGTTGTTCAAGTAATACAACTTTATTTGAATTGACAGTAAACGGTTTTAAGGTTCGCCTTTGTCCATTGTGTTGAACACGTGGGGAATAACCCTGTTACTATAAATAGCAACAAGCTGACAGTATCGGGAAATTTCTTCTTTGTTTCCATCTAAATATAAACGCTATTTATTTCCTCAGTGGTAGCTTTTTCAAAATTTCTATGCCAAAGGCTCACAGTAGATTATTTATCCTTAATGTGAAATCGTATGTATGTGAAATCGTAATGTACTGCCTTTTGATTGCAGAAAATGTTTTCTTAATAAATTCACAGAAGCCAGTTAGGTTACTTGAAAATAGTTGGTTTCGTCCCTTTTCTATGCTAATATCAACTGATAAACAAAAGAAACGTTACCTTCACAAACGAATAATTTCCTATCATGAGCAATAAATGAAATTGATACAGAAATACATTTCTTTAGAAACCAACTTTTTTAATCATATCATAATATATGTTTATTTTCTAAAAAATAACATCGTTTTTTAATTTAGAGGAGATTGGAGAGTCCAAAGGGCGATATTAGCTTGTTTTATAACGAGACTGAGTTACAGTATCCCTGCGTTATAATAAATGTCAAAGCAGCTTATAAATGTCATAATATTATATATTAATTAAATTTCTTAATTTCATGATTTTTTTTGCAAAATATTATGTCAAAACAAAGTTTGAAAAGGTGATAGGTGATATCTCTGAGGTGGTCTTAAATATCTAGTCTTTTATCTTTTAATTTGAAAAATTTCATATTAATTAATTTTCTCTAAAGATCAATCTTAGTAAACGTAGCCTCAATAATACTCGTTACACTCCCAATGTTGATCGAGAGCGCAGCGAGTATTACCAGAGACCCTATATACAGACATACATATACATACCCTGTATAGGATCTCTGGTATTATTTTAGTCTTGTTTACTTAGACTGTTCAAAGATGAAACGATGGATTTAATTTGATTGATAAAATATCGAAAAGACAAGATATCTTTTGGAAAGACAATGCCAAAGTATATATAAACATATCTAAAAAAGGATGATTTACTCATGTTCTTGGCCAATAAAATGACAAATTACATCATTTCTGCTGATTTTCTAAGCTAATTTAAACTCAGCGTGCTATTGTCACAGTTTCCGTTTACTTTATGTATACAGGGCGTGTGGGAGTTACAAGTCTTTTCTTATATATCCGTTTAAATAACCACAGAAATCTGTTACTTTTACGTTTACTGTTCTCATGTTCTTGGCCAATAAAATGACAAATTACATCATTTCTGCTGATTTTCTAAGCTAATTTAAACTCAGCGTGCTATTGTCACAGTTTCCGTTTACTTTATGTATACAGGGCGTGTGGGAGTTACAAGTCTTTTCTTATATATCCGTTAAAATAACCGCAGAAATATGTTACTTTTACTTTCGTGGCACGAACGGTAAAAGTAAAAGTAACGTGCTAAGCTTGGAATTATATATATTGTATTTCTAACAGGGATGAATGGAATAAAAAGTTATTAAGAAGAACCCACGCAAAGCTATAATGGTAAATATTGTCATGCTTTTAATGCATTTTGAATTTTTAGACTTTTTAAAAATTTAAAAAACAAAACAAAACAAAAAAACATACATGCATTCTTGCAGACAGAGAAAAGAACAAATATACACCTTAGGTACTGGGTTCGAATCCTAGGCTTATAAGCTCACCACCCATGCAAAGCTCTCACCTCGGGCCTCGGTTTGATTCACCGAAGGTCTTGTGCCCACCAATCACAATATTTTCTAATGGTGGGATGCATGTTTCGAATCCGAGATAGTGTTTTGCTGACTATTTTGCCCTTCAACTCTGTGGGTGGTATCAATCATTTACCATTAAATTTGTTCGCGAAACAATATTCAAAGAAGGGTTATCAGTTTTTCTTATAATTATTATTCGTAAATCGGAGAAACCTTTTTTTTAGATTTGGGTTTGAGTGATTTCGTTCCTATCTAAAAAAAAAACCTTTTGATTTATTCTTATAATCCAAATAAAGGTTTTTTGTGAATATATTTTTACAATTCGTATAATGGTTTTCTGTGAATTCAGAAGCGAGTACATTAAAAGTGAATAAATATATAATATGATAGTAGACAAACATATATAATTTATGATAAGATTACTCATCAAAATCAATAAACTAAGGGAGGATAAAAACCTTTCCGATCGAGATACTTTGTAAAACAATTCTATTCTCAATTGTTTTTCCAAAACAACAATCTAAAAACAAAAATGATCAATTCTTTGAGTTCTCTAAAACTGTAAGTATCGACGTAAATAAACTTATTATCTTTTCATTTTCATAGTTAAACATAGAACCATTTCCTATTATCTTAAACAGAAATAGAAAAAGAAAGTGATCAGCCCTAATGAAAGTGTTCTGTAAATGAAAGTAATATTTTTAAATATTCTTTAAATAGTTTGTTCAAATGTCTTCAGGAAATAACTTTTTTCTTATCACAAGTTAGAAACTTACATATGTAAATGGAATGAGTTTGTTAAATGAAACACACGGAGTTGTTCCAAGTCGACCCAGCAAAAGTTAGGCTAACTGCACGAAGTAGAGCTGTGCAGGCGAGGTTGTGGAAATATCACTAGCGGCCCCCGGATAAATAGGGAATTCCCCTTCTTCCTTATAAGGTGATGATCACGTGACCAGGAACGAGTAACCATCATCGGGCATTCAGATCGTATATTCGTAGTCGGGTTTTCCAACAAGAGCGTATTATAAACGGTTGAGTCCGGGTACAATCATTTCATTTGGTTTGTGATCAAGTCTGAGACGTTGATAGTGTTTAGTACTACTGTCAAATATTTGGGAGTAATTCGTGGCAGATGGATTCAACAACACACTCGCTCAGCAACATGGCGGATCTTGAAACAGACGGATCAGCGATAGGCGTACCGAGGCCTGAACTGGTGAAAATATTTCAGTCTCAAGAAACAAGACACGACTCTGGCATTAGTTCCATGGACTACACGAGTAAGAGTTTGAGGTCAATGGAAGACAATGTGTGTGAACCCACAATTGACGACATAAGCGATGACCTACACGTCGGTTTGAACAAAATGTGTATCACCGAGGAGACGATTGCCCCAGCTAAAGCGACATTTGTTTCTGCAGACCAAGGACAAGACGAAGGGTTTTACAGCAAGTCGATCACGGATGTTTCTTACAAATCTTATGAAGACTCTTCTTCTCAACCTGTGCAAGAACGATTTGGGCTAAATGTTAGCGTTGGACCCTCACAAGAAGCTATTGAGGCTTACATGCAAGATGACGATGGTGACACGTAAGTGCAAATTTATTTTATTATCTTTTTTTTTATCAAATTTTAAGATAATGTATTAGGGTAAAGTAGATGGGTTCGTTTTTCGGAGGGAGGTGACAGACGCCATTGTGCGGTGCAATGAAGCGAGACATTGCGCAGTAGAGTAACTGCGCAGCTATGGAGGTCAGAGCATTGTGTGGCCCGGTTATTACATGTACTCAGAAATAGACCAGTGGAAAGTCCACGATACTGCGTACGTGAGTGGTGAAGGGGAAAAACCTAATGCGTCACAGTATTGAATTGCGTCCTGGTGACAGAATGACAAACAAGTTGAATGTAGATAAGATATATTTATAAAAACGGAATGACATCAGCAGAAAATTTTATACATAAGACTTTTATATAAATTTTAGGTTATTTTTGTTTATTGTTAATACTCCTAAATAAAGAATTTCTTAATAACTTATAACTTAAAAATATATTGTTTAAAACTTTAAATATATAATATGATTATAAAAAAATATCTTTCTATTATAGCAAATTATATTTAATAAATATATTTAATTGAATATTATGTTTTAAGATATAAAAATTTATTAATTTCAAATATATAATTGTTTTATTGTATGTTTCAGGCAACTTCACATGGCTATCATCCAACTTGACGAGAACATCAGTTTGCAGTTGATAAACTTGGCACACAACTATGATTGGTTGAACCTCTGCAACAACATGCTGCAAACACCACTGCACTTGGCCGTCATCACAAAGCAAGCTAAGATCGTCCGACGTCTCATGTCTGCAGGAGCCTCTGTTGATGTGCGAGATCTCAACGGTAACACGCCCCTTCACATAGCAACCAGAGAAGGACACCAAGACATAGTTGCACACCTTCTCAAACCCGTCTACTACGAGGAAACTTCGGAAAACAAGTACGAAATCCCCTACCAGAGAATTCCTCAGGATTTGGAAGCCAAAAACTATGATGGTGGGTTTTCAATGAATATGAATTACAATAATATTTTAAGAGACAATTTTTAACTGTTGTTTAATATCAATTTCTCAATTTTCAAGTTCTTTGAAATTAGGTATTCATAAAGGAAATTCATGTCTGATAATGAGTTTAATTCAAAGTATTGATTATTTGAACTAAAAGTTATGATTTGTTTTTGCAGGTTTGACATGTCTTCACTTGGCAGCGCAAGGAACACATGTTGCTGTTATGGAAGCACTTTCTTTTAAAGGAGCCAAGATTAATGCTCAGGTATGTAACAATTCTAAGCAAATTTGCATCAAGTTAATTGTTAAAACCTAAATGTTTTAAAGAAGACAAAAATCTGAAATTTTGCATTGTAACAACAAAAATCAAAATTTGGATAAGAGAGAAAATAAATGGTTTGATAACTAAGAATATACAATGTTTGTCATAAGTTATCTTTGAATTAATTAAGATTTCCTATTTGTGTATTTCAGGATGGAAAGAGTGGTCGAACAGTCCTTCACTATGCCGCAGAATCTGGAAACAGGATACTTCTGGAGTTCTTGCTTGGGTGTCGCAAAATCAATCTTGACAGTGCCACTTACGGAGGGTTGACGCCAGTCGTCTTGGCTGCAGGCAGGAAATATGGAGATGTTGTTGGCATTCTACAAGCTCATGGCGCCGACTGCACCAGTTTACGGGAAGACTCAGACGAGGATGATGAAGATGTAAGTTTAAATTGTTTGAATATGATTTCTGTAAGGACCTTTACGTATAATTGATTGTTCATGAAAGTAATTGATTGTTCATGAAAGTAATTGATTGTTCATGAAAGTATTTAATTGTATCGGATTAAAGACAATAAAGGTAAAATATATGTTTTTTTAAGGTTTATATTGTTGATAAAGTGGAAAATTTTATGTCACTATTGGACGTTGTACTTATATTTTGTGTTCTATTTTTCAGATGATTGACGATTTCTGTCTGGCAGGCGAGCCCCTCTCTGTTCGATAAATGAAGTTCGAAGTGATAAAAGTTGATGTACTTTTGAAACACATCAGACGTTTCGGTGAATGAGAATTTTCTACCCTTGAGTAGGATTCAGACAACATTCCGTGAAAGACCTAATGTAATTAGGACTGACAGGACACCGTCCAGAAGCTGACCGATCTCTCAGACCGGCTTGCGCTTAGCCAATGAAATAAGTGTGGAGGTCAGGGTGGAATCATTGATAGACTCTCAGACTAACAGACAGACAACAGAGCCAATGAGCAGCTTTGTGTTCAACCAATAGAAATGGTCGATGTCGATCCGATTCGGCGTCATGGTGCAAACAGGCCCAGCACCGGCGTAATTCCGTTCAGCGCCAACAGTTACCATGGTAACTGATGCTTCAAGACTTGACTTTTGTGGTCTTAAAACTTTGAACTATATTTTAGTATTCAAGGAATGTGTTTGCAATGGACAAATTTTACCAATCTTAAATTGATCTATGAAGATAGTTAGTTGGATTTTCTAGACTTTGTGTGCAATTACTCAATTGATTATATGGAGGAATAAGGATCTATAACATAAAGTAGGAATTGGGAAAGACTGCTTTTACAATAGGCCATTTCTAGACTCTGCTGTAATTTTTGCATTTTCAAAGGGGAAATTGCCCTTATATCAATAGAAAACTTACAAATTTTAATGTGACATTTTTTCATCCAATGTGCAAAATGGCCCATGGTCCCTGCCTTTCCCAATCCCTGATAAAGTAAAGCTAATATCTACAGTTCATGTTGAGACCTTGAACATGAGAGTTATTACGCTCTGTCCTTTAATCGGGGCTTCATATTGAGTGACTGTACATGCTGTTAATAATGTTTAATATTTATACACAATGAAAATGCCTTTTCATAATTCAAAGATTTAGTTCAAAGATTTAAGATTGATTGACCAGACTGCAATCAGAAACAGAAGTGATTGAGTCCTTGATGTAGGAGACTTAGATAGTTGCAGTATTATGTATAAAGTTGATGTTATTTATTTGAATAAAATACTGAAATAAATATGTTTATTTGTGCTTTTTCAAGAATTGTGACAGCATGAATCAGATGTTTGACATCAAAATGTACACAATCTCAAGAAGAATGGATGATTACTTCAAGATGTCTACAAATAACGATGCAATGGTCGCATTTGAAACAATAATTCATCTTTATTAATGAGATGAGGTAACTCACTCTTATGGAACATCAATGCAATATACACTAAGTATTGTATATGAGGATTGAATACTTGCAAGCAAATATGACCGTGACCAACCATGTAGGCAATAAATCAAGTTTTCCTCAGGTGGATTGGGGAAAGACACTTAAAGAGACAGTCCTATCGGGGTAATTTTTTGTGGACACTTAAATGTCAAGTTATGACACTTGGATATTAATTTTGCAGGTGACGATGAACCAATGTTAATTTTTAACTTGAATTCAGTTACGTGAAAATATCAGTTTACCTCAATCCCATATTTAAGTAATGTGTTCATTGAAGACTTCTCTCTGTGATGGATCTATTAACTAGACAAGGACTAACATAAGTATATAGGGTGTCAAGTTGTATATGGACTTGAAAATCTTAGTCAATCCTAGACAATGACAAAATGAATGGATCTCTCTACAAGCCAAGACAAGTCATTCAATGTAAATATATATATAAAGATATATCTTATTTTATATCGTATTTCATTAAAAAATGACAAACATTCTGGAGCTAATGCTTTGTGATGAAGTAAAATTACTGGAACAAGTATTTAAATTTCACACAGTGTGAGTCTGTTCTATTTGTCACATAAATATATATATTCAATATAAAGAATGATTTATGATCTACAAGTCTAATATGAGCAAATTATTTTTCATGAAGTAAAATTACTGGAACACGATTATATTCCATACAGTAACAGAGTACGTGAATCTGTTCTATTTGTCACATGAACAAATTCATACTGTGTCAAGAATGATTTATGATCTACAAGTCCAAAGTTTAGACAGCTTCCTTGTTGAGTATGATGTGAGAGAAAGGACGGCCATTTCCGGGTCAAAGGTCAAGGTGCACAATAGAAATGCACAACCAGATTAATTCAAGTAGCTATTTTAACTCAATAAACAGAAGAATCGAATGATATGTGGTTTTGTTTTTTGGTGTACCAATATTTGCTCAAAGATCTTACTACATGATTGTCATGACAGACTTAAAAGCAGATAAAAAGCGCTGAACGCGTACGTTTCCAAGTACAGCTGGGTGGACTGAGTGCAATGTGAATAAAGTGCCATGCCAAGAGACACAACACAGTATGAGACCAAGGGTTGACTAACTTTTAGTATCTGAAATTAAAATACATATTAGATACAGCTATCTACTGTTTTATTGAAAGGAGCCCACTGAAGCTGTTCATGAAACCGCAGTGATCTAGACTTGGCACAATAACGTAGACTTGCATGGGGCTATCAAGATATTCCGTTTCAGGGGTAAGGACAGACTAGACCAAGGGCAAACATGTTTGTTGTATCAACCCGGATTCGATCCCGGGTCATTGGCGCGAGAGGTCAGCATGTTAACCACGTCATCAATGTACCAGTGTACTATAGCAGATAAACCAATGATGAGTTTGTATAGCGGCTGACATCAGCTGCATACTTGAAAAAGATAGTGGAAGTACCCTTAGGTACATGTTATAACTCCCAGTTATTGATAATGATGACGATTGATTATCATTTAGCAAGAGTTGAATACTAACTATGATCTACTGAAGGTAACAATCACAGCCAACATATGAATATAAAAAAATTCTCATTTTTACAGTACAACTTAATTTTTTTACAACATTATGCAAGTCAAATTGCAAAAGAGTAAGTTCGGGTAAACCGTCATTTCGACATATTGCGACATGGTATACCCCGTACTATCACATGACTCTGATATCGGTTACAGGTCACGAGTTTCTGAGATAACAACTACATAAACAGTGTCCCAGATATATGAATATGAACTGTATGGTTTTAAAAAATAATGTATGCATTTTACATATAGGCATATTCAAATAACTATTCCATTCAATTATTTGGCTTAAATCAGGTTGTTTTGATCGTTAAGTGCACGAGTACTGCTCCAGCCGCTCAACATCTGAATCAACATCGTCAATTAAAGCAACAGTCCTATCGGGGTACTTTTGGGGAAGAGTACCTCCCTGTTTCTACTGATATACGATCATTACATGATGTTCACACATATTTTCATATATGTTAGTGAGGGTATTATTTTAGTTGTTTTAGATTTAACAATTCGACAAAGAATAGAATGCATTACTGTGTCCTTTGGAATTCATTTTCCACAAAAAATACCGATAGGACTGTCCCTTTAATTCTCAAAAACTAGTTTAGACTCACTATGAATTGATATTATTAAGTTGTAGCTTCGGCGTACATTGTAAAACTGAATCATGCTCGCACGGGTTTTTTTCTACCAAAGCGTAATGCAATTGGCATTAATGGGTTTTGATGACCATTTGCATCATGAAACCTAACCACCATATGCAAAGGATATGTTCATGGACATCGTTAAAAATACGCGTTCTTTGTATCCTTACAGCACGGTTACCGTAATTTCTCCATTAATTCGACATCTCCAATAATTCGACCATATGATATTAGGTACTGCATTTATGCTCAAACATGAAGGCAAGAGTCAATCGTGCTCACATTTTCCGCTATTTTCTGGCATAACAACCAAATCTGAGTCTAAACTTTTGTCGAGCTATGTATATATTTACAGTTCAAAAACTAACGTCACCAAGTGTGAAATCAATAATACACCAAAGTATCAGAATTTACTTTCGTCAATAGCATTTTATCATAATACTATCAAAAAAAAATATATAAACGTGCTTCTTCCCCTTTAAATGGAATTATTTAAACGTATATTGAGATATGTTTATATGCAATGTTTATATTAGTAATACACAAGCATCTTCAATTGTTCACAAATTTGTTCTTCAAATACCAGAGTATTTTTGAACGAGGAAGTGACATATCTTCATTTACTCTTTGAAATTTGGATATCTATCTTCAGATCTTTGTATTTAGTTTCCAATAGAGGTAATTTCCCGTTTAATTATACATATTAAAGGGGCAGTAGCACGTTTTTTGATAATTTTATAGTTTAAATTTTTCTCTGATAATTGTAAGTTCATGTTAAATGTATTATATTGACAGTGTCAAAAATCTCATTACACAAGTCAATCATCCATAGTCGGAGGACAAAGTATGAAGATTCACATAAAATCCATTGGCGGCCATTTTTTGTGAACACTTTTAATTCATTTTGTGTAAGAAAAAGGAATGGCATTGCTAAACTGAACATTACATATTTGAATTATTACTGCTCCATTTAGTTTAAATACACTGTCTTTCTGTTGGAACCATTAATTTTCATTTTCCTGACATCACCTTATATTCCCCCTAAAAACATGCTACTGCCAGAGACATGAGACATGTATGCAATTTCAGGCCCTGACATGTTTGAACAACCACAGCGCAGAAGAAGAAAAGGAGAAATTACGACACTGTTGGTATCACGAAATGTTATATACTCCTCACACAAAACTAAGCAAAACGAATATTTTTCAGGACATTATGTTTATCATATAAGTAGCCATACATCGGGAAATAATGTAGGCAGATGAATCTATAGCATAAATAACATTAATTCAGATAATTGATGCCAATGGATGGACACAACCATCCTTAAAACACATGCAAAATGAACAAAATGCTTGCGATAAAAAATTACATGTTGCTTAATTTTTTGTGAGGCGTATATACTGTGCAGAGTGCATATCATTCTTGTATCGCAGTTTTTAGCATTATGAACTACATAAAACGACAGCCTTCGTATTATCCATGTGCATCCTGAACAATGGCTGACAGCGCATAGATTCAGATACTGTTCATGCTATTTACGTAGTTTTCAAGGCACACCGTAACAAAAATAGTTTTTATCTGTAAACAAACAGGACATGTTACACAGAGACACGACTCTAGTCGACACCAGCAGGTGCTCGTCACGTGACCAAGTCCTGATCGGAAGGTTTGGGATATCGTAATGTACTTTTCGTGCTTTTAACGTTTAAAAATATGCATAGTTTGTGAGATTTGGAGGGAATTTCGCGGATTTGCTTTACAATCCCATAAAGAATAAGAAAAGATGCTAACTGTACCGGAATGATTAATTCTATTATTTTGTGTCTAAATCTGTATTATAAATTGTACCAAGGATTTTCATAGCATAGTGAGCTATGAAAATCCATGATTGTGCTTGATCTGATAGACTGTTTATATAATTATGTAAGATGGATTATGAATAATATGATCTCTCATGATGAATCATATTACAAATAGATGAGAGTCTTGGAAATACTCAAATGCTTATCATATTCTATTTTACTTCCATGTACTCATTTAGCATACACTATGAGAGTCATGGATGTACTCAAAAGCTTATCATATTCTATTTTACTTCCATGTACTCATTTAGCATACACTATGAGAGTCATGGATGTACTCAAAAGCTTATCATATTCTATTTTACTTCCATGTACTCATTGGACATACACTATGTCTATATACAACTTTCGACATTGATCTTGCCACACCGTATATAGTGATGAATGCATTTGTACCTGAACATTAGTCAGATATCAATATACTAGTAGATCATGTACTATTCTGATGTTACAGTTAGTCACTAGTTACACAACACAGCCAGCCAGTTCGTCGCCCAGCGAGTTGCTCGGCTATATCGCTAACAAACACTAGCTGGCACGCTGCCAGATAACAGTGCGTCAATACCCTGTTGATTTCATCTTTGTAAGCACCTAGCTGGTTGACCGAGTTCTCAAAAGGGGATTCCCCTTCCCGCTTCCCGCACCAGCTACCAGTACACGTATTGATTTTCTTAGCGCTCAGCTTTAGCGAGTGAAAGCATTTGCAATGAATGAATGATTTGATGACGCTAGGACTTACCCAGTTCTTTGTCATAGCTGATGTTTACGTTCTCTTTGTTTACTAAAATTACAGAATGATGTCAATAACGAATATTTATTTCGGTTCATAAGAAAAATCGATTGTCACAAGCATCAGCAAAATACCAAAGTGTAATCGATATATTCAACACTGCGTTTTGAAAACACATCAAAACCGAAAGCTATTATTTTCGCCATACATCGACAATGGTTATCACAAAATGAAAACAATTTCTAGAAATTCACAGAGAGAAAATGGAAATGAAACTTTAAGCAGAGGAATTTATGAATGACTACTGGTTCCAAGAAGTTGTCATCCATATATTTCTCTGCATTATTGTCATTCCAACTTCTAAAAAGAGGAAATTAAACTTAATCTTTACCAATAAATGTCTGATAATGAAACAAAACTAATGCTTTGAAAATATACGCTATCAAACTAATCCTATACTACTACCGCCACCACCACTACTACTACTACTACTACTACTGCTACTGCTACTGCTACTGCTACTGCTTACAACTACTACTACTACTACTACTACTACTACTACTACTACTACTACTACTACTACTACTACTACTACTACTTCTACTACTAATCATATACTACTACTACTACTACTTACAACGACTACTACTACTACTTATGCTACTACTACTACTACTACTTCTACTACTACAACTAATATTACTACTACTACTACTAAACTAATCATATATTACTACTACTATCATCGTTGGTTCTGTTAAGATATCATTTATTGTTTCAGTTATATGTACTGCCACTAAAATATATGATCATATTAATCATAAAACCAACATCCTTGTAACGCTTTGATGATAAGGAAGAACCATGAAGTGTTCGCACTAAACGACCTGTAAACCGATCCTTGAGAAGAAGGTGACTCGGTTCAATATGATGCTCAAGTGGATCTTTGTTTGTCTTATCCCTTGATGTATGTATGTGTAGTTATGACACAAACATACCGTGTGAACTTATTGACAAGTCATAGATGTTTTACGGATCACTACCGGCGTGACAAGACATAAAAATATGTTGATCTTCTTTCCTTTCTTAACTATCTCAAACGAATTCTTTACTTCCCAAACAGGTTAATTGGAACTCTGCCAGGTGATTTGACAAATTTGATTAATTGGTTCATTCTCTACCCACAGAGGAATCTCAGTGCGAGCAACCTAGGGTATGACTGAGCTGCCCCTGCTAGGGTATGACTGAGCTGCCTCTGTGGGGAGAGGATGTAAATGGTTATGGATGTCGATTTCGTCTTTACCCCTAGTTTTAATGCTGAACTATAATTGATCTCAGAAATACGAAGGTTTTCATGGTGGAAATATGCAATTATTTAATGTAACTACAGTTGAAGTCAGTTACCTTTTACATAAGCAGATGAACGCGAGGAGACTTTTAATGCAGTGATAAACATATAGCTTTGGTTTGTGTTGCATGGACGATATTTGTTATTATTTGTTTTCTTGTTAAGATCATGGATGGTTATAGGTTTTTCACCAACGTTGTCTCTCTAAGTCTTTTGATTTAGATGATATGTTTTTATTTATGTTAATACATTTCAAAACTTTAAGTGATATAAAGGGAAATGTATCATTTAGTTTTGTGAATCCTAATAACCATCTTTGTAACGGTTAGAACACAAAACAAACCATTTATTTCATTTCTTAAAAACAACCTTTTCTCACTTATTATTCTATTGCGGCACAAATTTTTCAAATTGTATATAACTGTATATATTTACTATTTTTTAGAATCTTGAGAGGGAAACTTAATTAATTTGGCTTCGTAATATCCGTTCATATGTCAACTTTGGTTGAATCAGGTTTGAAGTGTTTGACATGTTCCTAAAATACAACCCAGGAAGAATGTACATCCACAATATAAAATTTTCTGTCCAAAATTTCATCTAATTAATTTTTTTTTTCAGTCTCATAGATATATTTATTTACACCTAAACTTCAGTTTCAGTTCTTTCCATTGACCACCCACACACATTCCCCACGTCAGCTACGTATAACCATGCATGACCCATGAAATGGTTTTATTAACCACTGGTTAAATCCATCGCTGATGAAAGGTTGACGAAGGTTGCTCCCAGAAATAGACCAAACTTGTCCTGTGGGTTTAAATTCCATATGTGTAGGTTGTTCCTCATTCTAACATGGCGACATATAATTATTTTATAAATATACACTCCTCAAGACATCTCAAACTTTTGATAGGAAAACCCTACTTTTCTTTATGCGATGTTGTTTTTGTTATGTTTTTTTTTAGAAATAGTCCGTTCATGTTGTCCACATGGCCTAAAGGGCCGTAGCACGTGTTTTTTTAAAAAAATTTTTTTATCTATTATTGTACGTTAATGCTAAATGTATTATTTGGATAGCGTCAAAACTCTCATAACATAATTCAATCATCCATAGTCAGAGAACAAAGTATAAAGATTCACGTAAAATCCATTGGCGGCCTTTTTGTGTGAACACCTTTAATTCAGTTTGTGTTAGAAAAAGGAATCGCAGGGCTAAACTTTACATTATATATTTGAATGATTACTGCTTCATTTAGTTTAAATACATTGTCTTTCAATTGGAACCATTAATTTTAATTTTCTTCTCATTACCTTAATTACCCCCTTCAACGTGATACTGCCCTTTTAATATTTGTCCATTTTTGTTTGTGTTTCATCGTCCAAGTCTGAACGCTCTTCTTTAGCACACGTTTTTCAGGGACTTGTTCGAGGTATTTGCAATATTTCTTGAATTTGATTTAAGGGTGGAGGGAAGACAAATTTACATTGTCATCTGCAGGATATTCATTTAAGAAAATGTATTATGATTGATGTTTTATCAGCATGATAATGTATAAATATTTCAAAGAATGTTTATGCAATTAACAGTTTGCAGAAATGAAACAACATTGAACGACCTTATACGATATCAGTATAATTTAATTGAATGATCTGCAAAAATATTTAAATACGAATGTGTTATGAGTAAAATCTGTTTCATCATGTTATATTCTCCGATCTTCCCTCACTGACTCAACACATACAGTATTTGATTTTGTTATAAGCAGTTTATCGATGATTTGGAGTCTGAATGACACATGATAATAATAAGATGGTTGCAAATCAAAAAGATAGTCGATTCATTAAAATAAAAAAGACATGAAAGGAAGTATTTATGTTAGAAAATATATTACAATAAGATTGTATAAGAAATTCAATATTTTGAAGATTTGCCAGCACGCTAAATTCACCCACATGCACCTAGGGTGAATAAATATAAACACATATGAAGTTCACTTCAAAATATTTGATAGTTTTGTGAAAAACACATTTATTAACAAGATATGAAATATTTTACAACACAGCACTAAGTTAATTAGACGAGGGAGCACAGTCATTAACTACACTTCGGGAAATACCTTCTTGTAAAAAGCCCCGCCCACGTGTAGGGTGTATCAACACTACCTACCCCAAATAATGCTTACAATAATGCTAATAATGTTAACATAAGCGACTGTGGGGATGGTGAGGGATTACTCCCATTACAACGCTATGATTAGCAATAGAACCAAATTGCGTAGGAATCTTGTAGTCTCTATTTTAAGGGCAATTCATCTATAACACCTACGTTTTTCCAAGCCGTAGCTTGAGTAAATCAGTAAATGCTAACGTTACAGCTATTTCTGACTAGGAATGGCTAGGGGATTCCCCTTCTTCGTCTTCTCGCATCTGCAACCCTAGACTAATGTTCAGTCTCTAAAAATACTCTTTGAACAGATTTATTTATCGATAACAGAAAAAGAGTCGCTGAGTTCACTTCAGATCTAGACTTGCTGTTCGAGATGTTATGTTTAGGACAAAATATTTTGAACTACATGCAGCTGGGCGATAGACAAGGCGTCATGATCACAGCATAAGTTAAACCCTCAATTGTTCTAAAACTGTAGAGACCTTTTCGTAAAATGAAAGTAAAACACGAGAAACCTTTGCATCCGTCATATATTTCATAACCATTTTCAATGATTTTTATGAAATTCCAAAGGCTTTTCACTTTGACTAAAAGAACAAGTTTATGTGAAGAATTTAAAACTTTTTAATGTTTTTTAATGCAGTGGGTGCCATTGTCCGAAGGACTCTTTGGTTAGAATATACTCATTAATTCGGCACAACGTTTACATACATTTTGTTTAAACCTATGTATTTATCATGAACCTTCCCTTAATACAACAAACTTACATTATGTGATACTTTCTTTAAATGTCCAAATATAATATTCAAGCTTTGTTGACAATGTTGGGGTTTTGTTTGAGTAAAGATTGTAATGAGTTATATACTATCAAAACAATATACTCGTATTGAGAACGGAGCTTTTAATATTTCACAACATTCATAAGGTGTTGTGAAAACAATGTGTCTTTTAAATTTCTGAATAGAAATGTCTATAACCGTTCATTAATTAGGGCAAGCAAAGGGATAAAATGTGGAAATTATTTGCAGCCCTTGATAGAATTCGTCAAATCTGTTTTATACCAGGATTGCCATCAATATCTAACTACATTTTCATTTATGTCGTATATTAACAATAATTAGCAAATGATATGTTTATAATAATTCATCTTTTATACTTGGTAAACGTAATATCATGCACGTTTTTTATTTAGGTATACTGTAGAGTAATGTATCTATAACAACTCTATTCATCGATAAAACTATGATTTCTTCTTTTAAACTCAAATCTATTTTTCTATAAATTATTTTATACGCCCCTCGAAATTATCATTTGTTTGTTTCAAGTTACAATCACATCAAACTAATGTCATATAAACCATGCAAGATGAGACAACCAAAAAAGTGCATAATTTAGGATTAACACTGATTAGATCGACAGCTGATATCGTGACTACGTTTGTAAAGGTAAATATGGGTAAATATTGACACGCCCATCTGGAACCACGCCCACTTTTAACCACACCCAACTAGAATAATTGATAGATACGTTAGCAACGGGTGTGTATATTGGGTGTTACCTATTAACATGTCTATCGCGCTTGAATGCCGGTTTTACAGTTAACACTGAGTGTAATTTTTCTTATCATATTCTGAAAACTAGAATACCTTTTTCATTCGACTATTACATGTGTGTTTGCCAAAATCTGTATATATGCACAGAAACGACACGATATATAGGCCATCGTTTGTTAAGAGGAAGTGGAAACAATTAATCACATTTTATGGGATTGTGAACCTAGTTTACGATTGTGGAACGAAATAGAATCGTGGTTGAATTAAGTACAATTGAAACTTAAATTTACACACGAAATTATCTTCTTTGGAATGAAAGGAAAAAAACAATAATCCTGTAAATGCGATCATTTTATTTGTCAAAAACATATCTATAGATGCAGCCTGAATACTTTGAAACCCAAGTTAGAATACATAAAAGTGAAATTAAACGTTATCATAATATGTCAAGATATGTATTTCTGTCAACAGAATCTGGAGAAATGTATTTTGAATATTGCAACATTACATTTACTACTTGGAAAATAAATCGGCCGGATTCTGAATTTGTATACGTTAACTATGAATGTATATATGTGAAATATGTTTCTTTTGAACAATGTAAATGCCTGTATCTTAAAATAAAGAAAATAAAAAAAAAGTGTATGAATAAAATAAATATCATCAATGTTGTGTCTCACATTGACATAGAAATTTGATCGTGTAATGTCCAATGTTGATGTTGTGATTGGACATTATCATGGGTTGTTGTTGAAACGGCGATTATTGATTTTCTCTCATAAATGTAGTTGCAACACTGTTATGTATGTTACTCTCAATAGACACGGGTTTCTGATTAGTGTGATCGTGATATCGCACAGGAGGTCTTGATTCAAAATTTCATTTTATAGATACAAGGGTATTTTTCATGTGATACAAACGTTCTCCCATTCTCTCCCCACAGAGGCAGCTCAGTCATACCTGAGCTAACTCGGGTATGACTGAGCTGCCTTTGTGGGGAGAGAATGACGTTCTCCTAAATGTATTATTATTTAGTTAAAGTCACTAATTGAACATTAAAAGGGCAGAAGTACGTTTTAAGGGGGGATTTAAGATAATGTCAGCAAAATGAAAATAAATGGTTCCAATAGATGGACAATTTATTTAAACTAAATGAAGCAGTAGTAAATCAAATATATAATGTAAAGTTCGGCCATGCGATTACATTTTATACACAAAATTAATTTTATGTGTTCACACAAAAATGGCTTCGAATGGACTTTATGTGAATCTTTATAATTTATTCTCTCACTATGGATAATTGTGTGTAATTGTGGATAAGTGTGTAATGAGATTTTTGACATTATCAAAGAAATACATTTAGCATTAACATTTAATTATCAGTGAAAAATATAAAATTTTTAAAAAAAAAACGTGCTACCGCCCCTTTAAAAAGATATGTCGATGAAAAAACAAAGTCTACGTGTGTGCACTCACACACATAAGACCCCCTCAGTATACGAAGATGGATTTCCCCCATCTCCATCTCGTTCATATTAACTTGCTCGGGTCGAAAGAAATGATTCACTGAACTAACACTGTTAAGTTGAAACTTTTGTACAAATCAGGGCGTTGAAGTACTTTTATTACACTGTATAGTAAATATGATGTGGTTTTCTTATCGTAGATTTAAGTGCTTGACTAATATGTGTCACACACATGTGGCATTTGAGGATAATCTATTTTGTGTTTTAGGAATTCCCAATCAGCTGATATTGTATATTTCACTGCACCTGGTGTCGGGGAAATGACAGGTGGTTGATATAGAACTTTAGAAATACGCCTTTGAATATTGAAATAGACGATTTTATGATAAATATGAAATCGTGCCAGGAAGCTTAATTTATTGAAAGCAATATTTCAATACCTTTAGAGAAACTTTAAGATGATAGACCTTTGTTCGACACAGCTCAGTGGATCGGAAAACTTTTTTACAAAAGAATTTTTCGATGTTTTGTCTAATTTTACAATAATAATTATAAGCATAAAATAAATATTATGTGACCAACCCCTGAAAGCCATCATATTTTTCATGACTCCATACTGATGTCTGTTCATAATTAATGAGTTTGTCTTAAATTTTTATGACCCACCCCAAAGGCTGTTTTACCCCAAAATATCCCCCAATGCGCCCCCCCCCCCATCCCCCCTGCCCCTTTATATGCAATTTTACATTAATGATTATAAGCAAACTAAGTTTGGTAGGGGGATCTTTAACAAACCTTTTGTTCAGAATAAGTAATATTGCAGTACTTAAGCATTTCGTTTGTACTTATTCTTTATCGCATAAGATTTGATGCTCGTGAAACAAATTCATGTTTTTGGATGCCTCTCTCGATGCCACATATATTTCAGTAACTCCATTAGTAAAGATTGCACATGAAATATAACAACACTTGAACAAACTATGCAACATATTTCTCAAATCACACATAGCAGTTGTCAAGTTAGAAGAGTTTTTCACAACAGCTTTACAATATTCTTGGCGTACTCTGAATTTGGTATATTTGAAACTCTCCTGGGAGCACGTACACCCCTGCAACTCGTTTTGTAAATGTCGATACGAAAATATGCTCATACACGACCACTATGTTCGTTGTGAGGTTATAACAACAGTACTGTAGATACTCTCCCTCTATGTTCATAAACCAGCTTACTTAAACTACATGAGCTTGTACCCATTGAATTTCACGGTTCATAGGGTCAATTTGTTCTGCTCTATAACTGTGTAAAAGCTAGGAGCCTATATACAGTCTTGGCCCTCATCCATAAAGTCTAGAGTTTACTGAAATTCAGTCAGTTTTTATAAAATATTCAACTGCACGGAGGATATGGAATCCTCTACACTAGAACTCAGCGGAGAGAATACCTATCGAAGTAACAAGTTCGATTCCCATAGAGTTAATATTTTTAAACTTTTATTCCTCGAATGCAGGCAGATTGTAATCAGACTGGCTGAAATCTTAAATAACATATTTTTATGCAAATCCTTGAAAACATACTTTGCATGGAAGAAAGTATGAACTAGAAGAAAAAGTAAATTTCTTAACAATATATGAAGATATAGACAAGTCAACGCCATTTTGAAATACCCATATGTAATGCATGAAAAATACCCCAATAAAAAAAGATATACTTTCAAGGAGGATATGTGTAATCGGAAAAACAACACACTTAATGCATATATCTTATAACGTCACGATGCCTTAAGACTGAAGATTATTTATACTTAGTCATATACCGTATTTCCTCTGATAAGCGCCGGGTCTCCAATAAGCGCCGGGCCTCTCATAAGCGCCGGGGGGTCATAGGTAGTTGAGAAAATAAGCGCCGGGCCTCTAATAAGCGCCGGGTCTCTAATAAGCGCCGGGTCCAAACCATTGAATTAATGTCCATTAGTAAATATTTTACTGATATTCATTGAAAATACTGTCTAACACAAACTTCAATTTTCTATGAAGGAAATAAGCGCCGGGCCTCCAATAAGCGCCGGGCCTCTAATAAGCGCCGGGGGGTAAAATGGTGGTGAAAAAATAAGCGCCCGGGCGCTTATTAGAGGAAATACGGTAGATCAAATCAAAAGCGGATGTAGGTTACACTAGGGAAATTTTACAACTCATATCTACATACAATATTAACTAAGCTGTATTATGTAATGGGAAAGTAAGTAATTTAGGCTGACTGTAGGTATAACCAGTCCATGTAATATACTAACAATGGCTTCTTGAGTGCCCGGGCAGGGTTTCCCACTAGGCGAGCTAGCGTATGTAAGCATGTAGATATATCTCTGCACGCTAGGTCAAGTGCAGAGATGTAGGTCAGATCTAATGCAGTGTAAACCAACAACCATGAGCTGGCAAACCGGATTTACCGTCGGTTGAAAAGGCAAAATTTCCCATAACATAAGCGATTTCGAAAAGTATTGCTCTAGATAGTAAATGAGCTGTTTTGAGCATCTAAAGAATATATTTATATTTTGTACTGCACATATCCTTGAAGTTATAGAAATATACACTGCTGGCAAACTCCCATACTGACAGCTGAGATACCAACATATGCAAGCAAAATTTTGTCAGGCCCGTAGCAAGCAGGGGGATGGGGGTTGGGGAGCCTGCCTCCAACTAATTTCAAACTAATCAGATGTATATGAAGATAGGTAAAGCAAACGTAAAAACCGTCAAATACACAAATATTGTAAAGATTTTCCCTTTTGCTGCAAGAAGCCCCCCCCCCCCCCGCTTTTGAAAATTGACTGTGAGCACTTGTTCATAGACAGCCTGGAAAAGTTTGGTGTTTCGCAATGTTATACGTGCTTTGCTTTCAACATCATGATTATACGTAACCGTTTATTTAATTGTTACGGCTCTCACAAGTCTATGCCTGTATTTTTGTGTTACTTATAAAACATTTTTTTTGCATGGATGAAAATGTGTTAAAGTGTAAATGCAATGCAGTTAAAGATCTACGTGGCGTAGTCAAAGAAATGGAAACTATAAAATAGCGATGTCAAACACGTTTTTGGAACGTTGTTTTTAAGATGCATTTACTGAACAATATATGATTGAGCCCAGTGACAATGTATTACCATTAAAATACCCGAATGATCGAAGGTTTAAATAAGTCCGACCAACGCATTGACAGCATGTTAACACCGCCTGTCCGCTCAATACTTTGGATAACGACGATTGGATAAAGCAAATCGTACGGCAACGGGTAGAAAGAGTACTGTTTGAAATTCAATACTGAGTATTATAGAATGCACAGTAACGAAAGAACTATATGATTGAGCTACATATATAGGCTTCATATTTGCCTTGCAATAACCTTGATACAATGTAAAAGTGCTGTCAGCATGAAACATGTTTTGCAATAATGGTGTTAAAATATCATACAGAAAACCGATTAAGGTCTTGCAAATCGGAAACAAATGCAATTTTAGCAATAAAAACGTCACTAAACATTGTCACAATTTGTATTGGTTGTTTATTCGGTTTGAGCATGGTAACCCAACCAAGTCCATTATTATGCAAATAAACGACGGACTGTAATACGAAAACGTAAGCTCGAGAAAAGCACATAGTAACTTCCTTGTCCCACAAATAGTCCGTACTGATACAAGGTCAAGGTCAAACATAGTATTATATATCTTCCTGAGAATACTGGTGGGGAACTCCCGGGCCCGTTTGAACGCTCAAAAGGAGTTATATTAGACTACTTCACCCAAGGCAGATAACAATGTGTGCAGTTGAAGTGTTCTATTGACAAGTCTGCTATATCATGGTTGCCCCCGGGAAGTAAATAGCAGTGTATCTAACTGTTATATATCAGTACAATTACAACTGCGCATTAGTGCAATGCTCTACAACATAATCTTTGTCGGGGCTTTTATACAGATTAAGGAACTCACTTCCTTTTAAGATCATGCCTTGAAGACATCGATAGAAATAAGTACGCATATGTGACTCGACTCGTTGGTCTGGTCTCTTTCAATTTATGATCTTTGCTTATTCGTACAATAACAAACACTGGATATTTTTACAGGAAACCTAGCACACTTACTCCCTTAGACAGGAATAAATCTTAATATGGACTTCTTAGCTACTCATACTCGACCGTTAATAATGCCAAACGTCGTCATCATCATGGTTAAAACTACTATCATAACTAGCACCATAATAACAAGCATCATCATCATCGACGTCATCGTCGTCGTCATCATCGTCGTCGTCGTCATCCAGTCGTCGTCATCATCATCGTCATCACGATATGATAACCATGATAACAGAAACTGATATCACGCCCCATCTACATTATCAGTTATCACCTTTATCAATCACAACCTTTGCGGCAACTACATGTACAACCACTGCCATTAACAATGTGTTATATTCGCCATTACTACCATCATCATCATCATCGTCATCATCAATTCTTTGACTACAATTATCATTAACACAATTGCCACTACGATCAATTCTGCGACTACGATTATCCTTACTACAAAAACCATCAATTCTAGTACAATACTACAATTATAAATATTTTGACTACAATTATCTCTATTACCGTCATCAATTCTACAACTAAGTTAATCATTTCCAACACAATCATCATCAATACAACGACATCAATTATCCTTACTACTACCACTATTCTCATTAATACAACGACTTCAATTACCCTTACTGCTACCACTATTATCATCAATACAACGACATCAATTATCCTTACTACTACCACTATTCTCATTAATACAACGACTTCAATTACCCTTACTGCTACCACTATTATCATCAATACAACGACTTCAATTACCCTTACTGCTACCACTATTATCATCAATACAACGACTTCAATTACCCTTACTGCTACCACTATTATCATCAATACAACGACTTCAATTACCCTTACTGCTACCACTATTATCATCAATACAACGACTTCAATTACCCTTACTGCTACCACTATTATCATCAATACAACGACATCAATTATCCTTACTACTACCACTATTCTCATTAATACAACGACTTCAATTACCCTTACTGCTACCACTATTATCATCAATACAACGACATCAATTATCCTTACTACTACCACTATTCTCATTAATACAACGACTTCAATTACCCTTACTGCTACCACTATTATCATCAATACAACGACTTCAATTACCCTTACTGCTACCACTATTATCATCAATACAACGACTTCAATTACCCTTACTGCTACCACTATTATCATCAATACAACGACTTCAATTACCCTTACTGCTACCACTATTATCATCAATACAACGACTTCAATTACCCTTACTGCTACCACTATTATCATCAATACAACGACTTCAATTACCCTTACTGCTACCACTATTATCATCAATACAACGACTTCAATTACCCTTACTGCTACCACTATTATCATCAATACAACGACTTCAATTACCCTTACTGCTACCACTATTATCATCAATACAACGACTTCAATTACCCTTACTGCTACCACTATTATCATCAATACAACGACTTCAATTACCCTTACTGCTACCACTATTATCATCAATACAACGACTTCAATTACCCTTACTGCTACCACTATTATCATCAATACAACGACTTCGATTATCCTTACTACTACCACGACATCTTCAATACAACGACTTCAATTACCCTTTCTGCTACCACGACATCTTCAATACAACGACTTCGATTATCCTTACTACTACCACGACATCATCAATACAGCGACTCCGATTGTCCTTACTACTACCACGACATCTTCAATACAACGACTTCGATTGTCCTTACTACTACCACGACATCTTCAATACAACGACTTCGATTGTCCTTACTACTACCACGACATCTTCAATACAACGACTTCGATTATCCTTACTACTACCACGACATCTTCAATACAACGACTTCGATTATCCTTACTACTACCACGACATTTTCAATACAGCGACTTCGATTATCCTTATTACTACCACGACATCATCAATACAACGACTTCGATTATCCTTACTACTACCACGACATCTTCAATACAACGACTTCGATTATCCTTACTACTACCACGACATTTTCAATACAGCGACTTCGATTATCCTTATTACTACCACGACATCATCAATACAACGACTTCGATTATCCTTACTACTACCACGACATCTTCAATACAACGACTTCGATTATCCTTACTACTACCACGACATCTTCAATACAACGACTTCGATTATCCTTACTACTACCACGACATCTTCAATACAACGACTTCGATTATCCTTACTACTACCACGACATTTTCAATACAGCGACTTCGATTATCCTTATTACTACCACGACATCTTCAATACAACGACTTCGATTATCCTTACTACTACCACGACATCTTCAATACAACGACTTCGATTATCCTTATTACTACCACGACATCATCAATACAACGACTTCGATTATCCTTACTACTACCACGACATCTTCAATACAACGACTTCGATTATCCTTACTACTACCACGACATCTTCAATACAACGACTTCGATTATCCTTACTACTACCACGACATCTTCAATACAACGACTTCGATTATCCTTACTACTACCACGACATTTTCAATACAGCGACTTCGATTATCCTTATTACTACCACGACATCTTCAATACAACGACTTCGATTATCCTTACTACTACCACGACATTTTCAATACAGCGACTTCGATTATCCTTATTACTACCACGACATCTTCAATACAACGACTTCGATTACCCTTACTACTACCACGACATCTTCAATACAACGACTTCGATTATCCTTACTACTACCACGATCATCTTCAATACAACGAAGGCGATTATTATCATCACCACAATTATCATCAATACAACGAGAACAATTATCATTACCACCACCACCATCACCATTAAAACTACGGCTACGGTTATCATTACCAACACTATAATCATCAATAAATACAACGACCACGACTATATCTACCAACATCACCACATTCAATACTTCGACTACGATTATCATTATCACCACACTCATTATCAAATTTAGACAACGATCGTTATAATCACCACGATCACCATCAATAAAACGACTACGATTATCATTAACAACCCAATCGTCTTCAATAAAACGACTACGATTATCATTAACACCCCAATCGTCTTCAATACAACGACTACGATTACCATTAACAACCCAATCGTCTTCAATACAACGACTACGGTTATCATTAACAACCCAATCGTCTTCAATAAAACGATTACGATTACCATTAACACCCCCATCGTCTTCAATAAAACGACTACGATTATCATTAACACCCCAATCGTCTTCAATACAACGACTACGATTATCATTAACAACCCAATCGTCTTCAATACAACGACTACGGTTATCATTAACAACCCAATCGTCTTCAATACAACGACTACGATTATCATTAAGACCCCAATCGTCTTCAATACAACGACTACGATTATCATTAACACCCCAATCGTCTTCAATACAACGACTACGATTATCATTAAGACCCCAATCGTCTTCAATAAAACGACTACGATTACCATTACTACCACCACCACCAATACAACGACTACGATTATCATTAACACCCCAATCGTCTTCAATAAAACGACTACGATTATCATTAACAACCCAATCGTCTTCAATAAAACGACTACGATTATCATTAACAACCCAATCGTCTTCAATACAACGACTACGATTATCATTACTACCACCACCACCAATACAACGACTACGATTATCATTAACACCCCAATCGTCTTCAATACAACGACTACGATTATCATTAACAACCCAATCGTCTTCAATACAACGACTACGATTATCATAAACACCCCAATCGTCTTCAATACAACGACTACGATTATCATTAACAACCCAATCGTCTTCAATAAAACGACTACGATTATCATTAACACCCCAATCGTCTTCAATACAACGACTACGATTATCATTAACAACCCAATCGTCTTCAATACAACGACTACGATTACCATTAACAACCCAATCGTCTTCAATACAACGACTACGATTATCATTACTACCACCACCATCAATACAACAACTACGATTAAGCAACAACAAAACTACGACCACATTTATGAATTCCAACATCACATACACACCTCACAAAACCATCATGACATTGTCGTTGACTACATTTCCATTTTGTGTACATTTCAGTACGGTAAGAATAGGTATCAGGTTTTGTTATTCTAGTAAACAAGATGGTATGGAGAATCAAAGTTCACAAAAGTCAATGACAGTTGTCGACTCTCGAAGTGTCACTTTCAATGCGTTAAAATAAAACTGCGATTTATAGGTAACTATTGTATATTACTCAATAACCATACAATCTGATATCAAATCTACTTTTAAAACATTTAAGAAGAAATTTTAAAAATGTGATTTAAGTTCGGAATATCATCGTGGTATTGATAAAAGTGAATGAAATAGATATGAATACAAAGCTATATTTCGATATTTTCTGTCCATACACGGACATAAATCTGAAGAAAAAACCCAAGACAAGAAGATCCTTATAGAGCCGAAAACCACAGAAGGAAACAGAAGCTACCCAATAAAAACCAGGATGATGACGTCATTGGCAGCTCATGGGTGAAGTCGTTCCAGTGAACGAGTTTCTATGCGAAGGATGGAGTTGTAAACATGTTTACCTGTTTTCGTAACCATAACGAAATTGCATATTTTTTGTGTTTTTTTTAACAAAACATCGTATAATTATGTATCCCCTGTGAATATCATAATATACACAATGAAGGATATATGTTCTTGAGATGTTTTTCTCCTTGAAGTAGGGAGGGAAAATGTAACTCACGAAACACGTAAATATTCACATATGCTAAGACAACTGTAAAGATTATAACTTTTTGACAAAATTAATAGGTAAACAATATGACAAAGTTGTAAAATGGGTTATAATAAGGATCCCTTTCTTTCGCATCAAATCTTCAAAGCGATTGATGTCGTTGGGTATCGTATTCAAATGTTGTAATATTTCATTCCAGCCACAATCATAGCATTTTATCAATAACATTGGCTTCGTTACTTTTCTGCGGATACCGAAATGTTCCGCGATAACTTGCCTTAAACCAGCCCAAATTCCCAGGTTAATGTCTTTGTTGAGGATTTGCTATCTACTTTAAAAACATTTAAGAAGAAATTCTAAAAATGTGATTTAAGTTCGGAATATCATCGTGGTATTGATAAAAGTGAATGAAATAGATATGAATACAAAGCAATATTGTGATTAATTTCAAGTTATTTTCTGTCCATACACGGACATAAATCTAAAAAAACAAGACAAGAATATCCTTATAGAGCCGAAAACCACAGAAGGAAACAGAAGCGATCCAATAAAAAACAGGATAATGACGTCACAAGCAGCTCTTGCGTGAAGTCGTTCCAGTGAACGAGTTTCTATGCGTAGGATGGAGTTGTAAACATGTTTACCTGTTTTCGTAACCATAAAAAAATTGCATATTTTTAGTGTTTTTGTTTTATAACAATACAACCTAGAATTATTTATCACCTTGTGGATATCACAATATACACAATGAAGGATATATGTTGTTGAGATGTTTTTCTCCTTGAATATTCACATATGCTAAGACAACTGTAAAGATTATACCTTAAAGGGGCAGTAGCACGTTTTAGTGGGAATATAAGGTGATGTCAGGGAAATGAAATTAATGGTTCCAATTGAAAGACAATGTATTTAAACTAAATGGAGCAGTAATAATTCAAACATATAATGTAAAGTTTAGCCATGCGATTCCTTTTTCTTTCGTAAATGAATAAAAGGTGTTCACAAAAAATTGGCCGCCAATGGATTTTATGTGAATCTTCAAACTTTGTCCTCTGACTGTGGATGATTGGCTTGTACAATGAGAATTTTGACACTATCAAAATAATACATTTAGCATTAGGATACAATTATCACTGAAAATGTCAAAAATTAAAATCATCAAAAAACGTGCTACTGCCCCTTTAAACCAGCCCACATTCCCAGGTTAATGTCTTTGTTGAGGATTTTCTATTAATGTCGACTTGTAACTCACACCAATAAATGGTAAATCAAAATTCAGGATCAAGGTTGAAAAGACCGATGGATGACCACAACATCAAGTGCCAAAAAAGTCTGATAATCTTCGATTCCCTGAGTGCTTTGTACGAGGTAACCGATTGTCAAATCTAAAAGACAATTATGATAACAATATTTTACAAAGCTCTATTGAATAACACAAGATACTCACCAAAATGAAAAATATAAATTGACCAAATCATAAGATAAGATAGAAACTAAAAACATGCTCTCAAGCATTTCAAACACTAAAAGTCCTTTTTCATGTTATGTTCGCAAGCCAAGCATAATTTCATAAAACTTGATTACCTTTATCGATAGAAATTTGAGGTGTTAAGATGATAATACTGATACATAATTATCAATATTTATTTCCGAAGCCAAAACATTTAACAAATCCAGAAGAAGTAAAATGTAGAAGTGTATATTATTTAAAATGTCACATGAAGCAAACTAATTTTCTAAAATTGGATGAACATCAAACATCCATTTCGTTAATAATAATATTCATGTAAATCATAATACTGAAACCTGATTGAAGTACCATATGAAAAGTTATTGAGTCGCATTTCATTTGACTGCATTGAATTCACAAAAACAATGAAGAATATGATATGGAAAGAAAATGATGTATATTTAAATCTAATATTTCAAACATTTTCAAGCATGTACGTTATGTTTATGCATATACATTTATTTAAGAGAAAAACCTAAGTGTGTTTTCGTGGTCTAACGAATTTCCGACCATAGAAATAAACCAATGGAATTCGAAGATTTTGAAATGTCATGGTAGAATATGTTATATCTGATGTTGACCCAAGCGAAAAATATTTCGATTCATCTATTAGTTTAATCACATACAGGACCAAAACATAATAGTACGGCTAACGGACAATGTCAGCTGCGCTATTCTTAAACATCCGGTTGTCTCTGATTGGATGAAACAACAGGAAGTGACCTCTTGGCATTATCTCATATTAGTGGCAATTACTCTATATTGTTTTCAGGATGTAATGTCAATAACATATATATAATATAGACAGGGGATTGACGTAAAATGCGACAGTGTTTACTTTAATCAAAACGTCTTGATGGACAATTATAAACCGTATGCAGCTTATAAGTTAAAGTGGCATAGCCCGTTTTTTGTGTGGAAAATTTATATTTTTAATTTTTCACTGATAATTGTACGTTAATGCTAAAAGTATTATTTTTATAGCGTCAAAATTCTCATTACACAAACAAATCATCCATAGTCAGAGAACAAACTATAAAGATACACATAAAGTCCATTGGCGGCCATTATGGTGTGAACACCATTATTCACTTCGTGTAAAAAAAAGGAATCGCATGGTTGTCTAAATACATTGTCTTTCCATTGGAACAATTTATTTTCATTTTCCTGACATCACCTTATTTCCCCCCTGAAAATGTGCTACTGCCCCTTAAACTAGTACTACTAGTGAAGTGTGCACAGTTTGCGAGTTTCAAACAGGTTATAACCGTGTGCACAAACAATTTATTTCTTATTTAATCTGACTAGTCAATCTTTTAACTCGAACTCACTGTGCAATGCTACATTGTTAAAATAGTTCTCATGTCCACACGACCTTGTTTCGTCAATAAGCAGGCACGCCGATTTGTATAACCTCCATAATGTGAGAGTTATTTTTTATAACCGCCACTTTAGGGTTTATTGAAATGTATACCGGTCACATGACCTTGCTAGATCCAATCTGAAGGGAGCATATCGCTTGAATTTCATAGTTTGAATATATTCAATACATGATCTGATCTGATCTGATATGATATGATATGATATGATATGATATGATATGATATGATATGATATGATATGATATGATATGAAATAAAGTTCCGTTCACGTCAATGAAGCGTCAAACGTATTAAACCTTTGGTTTATTCTTGTAGAAAGGATTATTAATTGCCCATGTTAATTAACAAACCTTTGGCGGTTTGCAAAAACATAAAGTGTGTTATCATTCTGTGGACTTCATCAAGGATCATCGTATTACTCCAAACGAACAAACGTTTCGTAACTGAATTCAGTCATACTTGTTAAGAAAAGTAATTTGACGTTGTCTACTTGGTGATACTAACGCTTGATTGTTCAAAATGTACAGACAGACTAGAAGCCTATGCAGTGTAGCTTATATAATTTATTACCCTAAATAACTTCGACCAATTTTAAAATCAGCAAACTTGATATTGCCTGTCGTAAAACATTCAACTATCTAATAAAAAACACTCCAGATGAACAAAAAAACTACGCTAAGAAAGTGGAAAGTAACACAATGAGAAGGCATACTATATTGTTATTCAATGGATACAGTTACAGTTACAGATAACTGATATTTTTCTAAAGGTATAAGATTGGATGATGGCTTTATTATCTCAAGGGGAACTTTGTTTTACATCTTATAAAGTGCTCAAGTTTAAAACAACGACAAAGATAAAACAGATATATACATTAATCACATAACATATTATCGCTATATCATGCGACAACATATTATAATAATTTCGCAACTTTTGCGAAATGGAATACATGTTCTGCAATGTGGTAATTTTGGAATGTGCAGTTAATGTTGAAAATTTAGTGTAGTGAGGCGGAAGATGAGCATATGTTTTACTTTCCTCTCAGGGAATAGGGCGGTATACTGATATCATATTGTCTACTTCCTCGCAAAATTTCTATGATCCATGGGTGTTAAATGGGAATTAAACTCTCTCGGCAAGTGCACTGCCATATCTATTGAATGTAAAGTGATATATGTATAATAATATAGAATCACATATGTTTAAGTAGCAAGTCCAGAAGAGTTGTTTTGTCAACATTTAAGATAAACCTCAAATCGTAACAAAATAGAATCAAAACTATCTGTGATTCAGGCAGTCGGACGGTCCGTTTCTTTACACACACTGGCATAACGAATGCAAGGAATAGTCAAAACATCCTTATTTCAATAAAAAAAAATGGATTGATAAACAAGTTACATGTTTATTTCAATGTCGTTCTAAAGATAAACAAAACCATTGATAGATGACATATACAAATAAAAAAAACGTATGTCAAAAATCATTGTAAAAGGTACGCGAAAACAAAATGTTGTTGAACAAATCAGCTTTTTAAAGGGGCAGTAGCACGTTTTTAGGGGGAATATAAGGTGATGTCAGGAAAATAAAAATTAATGGTTCCAATTGAAAGACAATCATCAACATCATCAACTTTATTCAAGTATATAGGCCCCTGGGCCCAAATACAGGTACATGTAAACACATATTTCATATACAAATATAATAAGTAACAATACGCAGAACTTACGAGAAGTAGATAACATGAAAATAATAATTAATCACAAGAAATTTATTTCAATGTATTTCAACTAAATGGAGCAGTAGTAATTCAAATATAAAACGTAAAGTGTAGCCATGCGATTCCTCTTTCTTACACACAATGAATTAAAGGTGTTCACACAAAAATGGCTGCCAATGAATTTTATGTGAATCTTTATAATTTGTTCTCTGACTATGGATGATTGATTTGTGTAATGAGATTTTTGACACTATCAAAGTTATACATTTAGCTGTAACGTACAATTATCAGCGAAAATATGAAAATATAAAATTGTCAAAAAACGTGCTACTGCCCATTTAATTAAATCAATGTTTGTTACGAACTTAATTCCATATTTCATTACGTAAATTGAAGAATCTCACATGTTTATCCTTATATGTAAACCATATGATCAATAATTGTTTTCAATTAAATCTTAAAACAGCCATATACATTTCCACAAGCCAAATTCACACGTTAAATTTGCATTGATATTAGTTATGTCACCTATCAAACATCATCAACACATAACTGTCATTCTGACTGCTTTCAATAAGTTTCAAAATTACGTTTAAATAATTGACGACCGTCAAAATCGACTTGAAACCTTTCTGTTGTTACTCTTCAACGTCAATAAGCATCAATATAATAATTTCCATAATTTCATAAAATTCCGATACTTTTCCATCAAATGACATTGACATACGAGACCCCGAACAACTTACGGAGGGGCTCTTTAAATGGGGCATGCTAAAACTTGAATACATCAGATAAAAACAACACTTATTTCTTGAAAACGACTATAAGATTCCTAAGAAAACTTGACTAACAGATAATTTTTCTTCATTCAAGATACTGACAATGTCGTGTGAATGCAGAAATATTTCATTCTAACATTTTACAAGTGTAAACATATTTTACAAATATAAAAGGATGTGAAAATTTGAAAACAGCGACTAAAACTGACATATTTGACGAATATAACACTAATTTGGCCAATATATATGTTTTAGCAGTTCGAGGTAAAAGTTAGTAAATACATAAACACGGTTCAGTGTCAGTACCAAGAAATGCGGATATTTTATCACTCTCGATTTATTTTAGACATGTCCGGAAAACAGAATCCTGTTACCAGCACGATAAAACACGGGATAGACCCTGACTATATTAGAATAGCGAGTCTGGACCAGATTAATGGATACGAGTAATTCTTTAGTAATGTTCAGCTGGTTTCCGTGACAGGAAAACAGTTAAAACATCCAAATAAGGTTAGGTTAAGTCCTTATATTATCAGATTGTGACTGTTGGGGTTTTCAGCTCCGGAAAATGAAATAGTGTTACTTTTGCAGGAGATCTATATTGTCACTGAATTTCCATGCACGTGACGCCGGAAGTAAATGTGAAAAAACCTCCCATTCACAGGGGACATTCATGGGTTTCATTCCGGGTTATCATTTCATTTCAATAAAAAAACTGAATAATCTTTAGGAAATGTTAATCCACGTGATGATTTGAACTTTATAATTTTAATTTCCTCTAAATTGCAGCTATACGCATGTAGGATTTTTCGCTGAAAAAGAAGATTAATCATTTAATAGTTCACCATTATTCAAAAAATATCAATAACTATAACGATAGTTCTACTTATAGGGATAGGGGGTTCTTTGATTTCACTCAAAACAATTGTTTCTTCGATCAAACGAACATCTTGTTTAGTTTTATCATTCTGAGTCATGCAGGGGAGTATATATACTGAAACTTCTGAAATGTTTTACAGTTAATATGAAATCACGTGTATATGATACGTATATATACTGAAACTTCTAGATATATTTTACAGTTAATATAGAATCACGTGTATGATACGTATATACACTGAAACCTCTGATAAATTGTACAATTCATACGTGAATGTATACTGAACCACTGATAAATTATCCAGACATTTTAGTCAACACATTTATTTACTTAGTGAGCACTAACTTCGCGTTAGTTCTGAGCTTTATCCTATACCAGCATGACTAATTGCCTCAGTCGAGTGGCTCAGGGTGTTTTATGTATATCTTTTAGAGATTTATCTAAGTACCATTAATTCGTTTTCCTAAAATTATCAAGACCAACTTTGTAAAGAACTGGGATTTTCAACACATATTGTTTTGCTTTGAAACGAACGTAGATGGCATAATTAATGATATAAATTTAAAACATCTCATAGATTCATCCGCAAACGGCAATTGTGTGATAAATTCTTGTTCTTCATTAACGTCTTATAACAGGCATGTAGGTTCTTAAGCCAAATTCCCACGTCCAATTTACATGAATACTAGTTATAGTACCTATCAAACATTCTTAACCCATGACTGTCATTGCTTAGATGTCATGTTGTCATGCTTAAGATGAACTTCCAAAACTACGTGTTACTGATTGACACGCATCGTTGTCCGATTTTCGATCATAATTACGACTTCAAACCTTTCTATATAATGTTGATTGGCTCTAAAATGGTACTTTTCTGCAAAAGTTGAAATTAACTTATCGATCCCAACTTGAAACCTTCCTATTGTCACTTTACAACGTCAATTAGCATCATATCAAACTTTCCTCCGACAGTCAATACTTTTCCATCAACTAACACTATAGATAAATTTCTGTTAAATGTTAGCAAATATGTATACTATTTCATTCATTCATTTCATTTTTGTAATTTTTCTAAACATATTGTCTGAGTGTTACATTTCGTTTGTATTAAGTGTACATGGGCCAAAGGCCTTCCTACTGAAATAAACTTACTTACTATAGATAAAGTTTGGCATATATGACCCATAATAACTCACGGAATTGTTCTTTAACATGTTGTTATTTTATTTCAGCACTCCTCTAATAAACATAAAATGGCACAGCGCCAAAGATTCAACGCATTAGGGAAATAAAATGAATTCTAATAATAATATAGTAAGGTTTACCCGCTTCCGTAATGCCTCTTTGTAACTTTGCGTACATTTAAAGGGGCAGTAGCACGTTTTTAGGGGGAATATATGGTGATGTCAGGAAAATGAAAATTAATGGTTCCAATCGAAAGACAATGTATTTAAACTAAAAGGAGCAGTAATAATTCAAAAATATAACGTAAAGTTTAGCCATGCGATCTATTTTCTTTCATAAAATGAATTAAAGGTGTTCACACAAAAATGGTCGCCAATGGATTTTATGTGAATTTTCATACTTTGTCCTCTGACTATGGATGATTGGCTTGTGTTATGAGATTTTTGACACTGTCAAAATAATACATTAAACATTAACTTTCAATTATTAATGAAAAAATTAAAATATAAAATTATCAAAAAACGTGCTACTGCCCCTTTAAGTACAACGGTTCGTGAATGAAGAAGGACAGAGTACGTCTCCCTAACTAATTCCTGGTTCATACAAACTTGATATCATAGTTATTTAACAGCTTCCTTGGTGTTTTCGGTACTTTCTTCTTCACCCTTTCCCTCTATGTACAGTTTATCTCCTTGTGAAATACCAAGATGCCCCCCCCCCCCCCCCCCCCCCCTTTCCTTCCCCTTTGAAAAATATTTATTTTAGATCAGATAAAACCACAACAAAAATAAATCAATCGTTATAGTTATATAGGTATAAAAGTACGTTATGGTTCCGAAGGCCCAAGGTTCAAATTCGTCGCTTCTGAAATATCCAAAGTAAAATATAGACAATTATATACTGTTTGATAGGAGAGGGCTGTTGTGTAGAACGTTAGATTAAAAACACTATTTAAGCATGCTTGTAAGAGGTTCCTGCTTAAAGGGACAATCCAATCGGGATAATTTTGTGAAAACGAAATTCAAGAAGACGCAGTGATTCATTTTAGTTTGTCAAATTGCTAAATCTAGAACAAATAAATGTTACCCTCTTAAACATATATATGAAAATAAGCGTATCATGGAATAACCATATATAAGTATAAACAGGGAAGTACTTTGTTTCCCAAAAAATAACCGATAGGATTAGTCTGTCATCCAGACCCTAAAGCCAAAAAAATTAATTGATGACCAACCCAGTCTAGAAAAGTATAGCAAGTCTAGATCGCTCAGCTTAAGTTAAAGCTTCTTCTGGGCTCCATTTTTTTATTATACATGAATTGTCTAAAATGTTATCAATATTGAAAAAAAAATACTTCTGAGACTAAATGTTAGTATACGATAGGACTGACACTTTCAGCAAAAACGTTCAGCCATTTAACATGTACTTAAATAAGGTAAGCCCAAAACTGTTCTGCAAACAAACAAATCTCGTTGCAAAATTGACGACATTCGATTGGTGATGTTAATTGAACCTGATTACCAACCACGTAGTTACATGAAACGCACTCTACCCCTTGTATTGGAGTCTTTATAAATCTTATAATTTTGTAAAAAGTGACACTTTCATCGCAACCTTAGATTACCTATGCGTAGAATTTTATGTCAAAATAAATGTAAAATTTTCCTTGAATAAATAAAGAGTATTGAGTATTTAGTACCAGAGAAACTATCACCACGCCCCTCTTGAATTAGAGAACAAAACAGATCTTGTAACACAACAGAGGAAAGTGTTATGTAGATTTATTTGCAATGGTTGCCATACTTGATATACAATGAGAATATTAAACTGTGATATTTGTTTAAATTGCTCAAAGAAAGCTATGCAAAATATGACTTTTCGTAATAAAACATCTACTATGTGATTGTATCGTATATCATGGGGTATAAGGCGAATTTTTGATACCAGAGATTTTGGGGTTCATGATCAAAGAGGTCGCCTTATATACAAGGTATATGTTTTGTAAAAGCAAAAGTAACCTTATTTATTAAAAACATCGACAAAATTAATGATATTCTTTTCTTTCAGCGAACCTTGCAAAGTTCAAACACGATTTTACATGTTACATCGGATCATGATACCACACCCTGTTTTGTATATATGTTGTACTCCTACGATGGGCGTGTCCCCTCGCTGTACTGCAAATGCTTCAATGCCCCTGATGACCTCACTGACCTTTAGTCTTTCAGCCACCTACTCAGGGGATTCCCCTTGATAGTCACGTGACATACCAACCGCCTTAGTTACATAGTGAATCGGCAATATTTTATACAGGTCTCTGCATGGTTGAAATACTTTTGCGACATTTTGTACAATCTATTTCCTTGTGTGAATTTTGTATGCCTCAAATAACCTATTAGATTCAATGCATACCATGTTTGTTTTAGTTTATTTCCTCATTCAAATGAGTGTATATATTTATAAATAAATTTTATTATTTTTCTCGTGTATAACTGAGTCATTGGATGAATTACAATTTTTATTAAACAAGCTTGTGGAAAATGACTTTGATAAATAAAATATAACGTTACGCATTGTTATTTAAGGTAATGCGATATAGACCTGTCAAAACTTACAAAATGATCATACATATACGTATACCAATACCAATAATATATCAAACAATCTTGATTGAAATGCAACTATTTTGAAAGCAAGTGAAACATAAGATCAATTCACCATTCATATCGAGATTTTTCATGCACATAATGTTTTTTACAGACGGACATGAAAACTTATATTCGAAATTAATTCTTGATATCACGTATTGTATGGGGAAACATTTTAACAATTTAGAGAGGTTACGTTGTAGATGCTTGAAAACATATCTTTACATGTTTTAATTTTAAAAAGTCCGTTAGCAATTTGGATATTTTCCTATTTCTTGCTAATCACAAATTAAATTTATTTTAACTTGCTAATATCAGTTATCTCTTAACTTGCTATTCGCACATTTGGAATTATTCTATTCTGCAAACATAAAGCTAAAAGTATCGTAATTAACTTCAAAATGCATTTACATCTGTATTCACTTACGGAAAGATTACCAATCCAGCCGGTTATTCTTCTTAATATCCTTTGTTCTTTCCTCTCGGAATTTTTTTTTAGATTCTGAAGTGAACAAAGAAGAAAGTTGTATTGGAAAGAAGCTTATATAATACTAATTTACTTGGCCATAGCTTTTAGATACCGTTGACAGTTAAAATCTTGTTTCCACCCTCAGATATCTTTTTTTAAACACGGCCCCAGATTTTTAAGGATATTACCTAAATATCATTGTTAAAGTTCTGACGATCTAAAATGTCAGTTGTTATCATTCTTTCTAAAGATTGATCCTATTTTAAAAGAAAGATTGTGAAAACTTCAATAGAAAACACATTGAAATTATAATTGTAATACTGTTTGGATAGAAAGTGATTTTAAAGGGATGGCCAAATAAGTATATTGTCAATAAAAGATTATAGTCAAAGGTTGTCTCATTTTTCAATTCACTTTGTCGTATAGAAGAATGCACCGCAAACGGAAAACCTTTTAACATATAAAGCCAAATCATTCATAATATGAACCCACACAGTAACGGTCATATAATGACTCAAGTTCACTCGCTCGTTCTTAATGAACCCACGCACACGATGACATTAACGCAACATTCATGTACATTCACGCCAGTGAAACCGATCACTATTCCCGTGCCGCATGGACTGCACGGAGCTCATGCGGAAACGGGGATTCCCCTACTCTACGCGTACCACGTTGCACGTTTATAAAGCAAGGCTTGGCAACTTTTTAAGTGCAGTTGTACGTCTTTGGAATATCGGTCACCCATCCCGTTTTGCTTTATGGGGAATAGTGTTAGGTGGTATAGCAATGTTTTGTAAAGTGATATGTGTACAAATCGCCTACTTCTTTATAAATTTAATATATAAATGAATACTAAAATTGTAATATACGTATTTTCCGTACACACATTTATCGGTTCATCATTAGATTACTATATTATTAGAAGTAGTCTTATATTTTGATTTGAGTGCCACACGCATCATGACATTTTATAAACAGAACATGGCACACACTATAAACAATGCGTCGAGCCACAACTGGCTTATGAGACACTAAAAATGACACTTTACTGTTCAAGTAATAAATACATGTTTTTGAATATAAAATGTCTAACCGAATTAAAAGTAATTTTAATCTCGAGAATATACTTGAATTATTCTACCTTTCGTAGCATTTACACCATGTACATATATTACGCAGTAGAATCAGATGGCAATGAGCAAAATATACGTGTCGAAAACATGTGAATAAAACTATTTCCGTACAACAACTTCACATAACTAGACTTCGCAGTTAGGAATTCAATGTACGTTGTATAAAGGAGAATTAAGCAGGAATATGTGCGGGTTTTAAGATTAAATTATGCGTGTCAACTTGTTGACAAAAGAAAAAAATTATCCTAGAAGTGTAATGTGCAACAAAAAAACAAAACAAATAAAGGAATTAAAAATCCAATGAACGTTTTAATTTGAGAAGAGACTAGTAAAGAAATATTTCCAAAACATACATATATTCAATATAAATACAGATTCGTTGACATTTTCCGATGTTGAAAAATGTAGGAAAATAAACATTTGTGCATATTTTCTACCATTTCCACATAACATTTTTAGATTTCAGATTTCAGATTTCAGATTTCAGATTTTAGATTTTAGATTTTAGATTTTAGATTTCAGATCTCAGATCTCAGATTTTAGATTTCAGATTTTAGATTTCAGATGTTAGATTTCAGATTTTAGATTTTAGATTTTAGATTTTAGATTTCAGATTTTAGATTTCAGATTTCAGATTTCAGATTTCAGATTTCAGATTTCTATTAGAATAAATCATTCGAATACGGCCTAGATGATAATACCATAACGATCACCAAATTGCACATTTTTCTACCATCCAATTTGTAAAATGTTTTGGGCATATAACCGTCATTAATTAAGTTATTATTAAAACTCTTCAATTTGGTAAGAAGTCTAGGTAAGAGTTTGTATTGAAATATGTTATGGAATATTATGTGCCTTTATATAAAAAAGGGAGTTAACAAATTATTAGTTTTCTGTATAAGTAACTATTTTTGCCAGAGTTTCTGTGAACTTGTTTAATGGAAAATAATGCTAACATTTCATGCGCATTTTTAGATAAGAAATCCTTTTGAAGAGTATTGTCGGCTATCTGTCGGCCATCTTGCTTTTTGACCTAAAGTAATGCCATAACAAGCCTTTCCATACTCGCAGAGGCTATTGTGGACGTCATAGTCAGTACTTTTCCTTTTCGAGTGAATGCGAACTTTGTCATATTGTAAATTTTTAAGCAAAAAAATATAACACTCAGTAAAATGGTTCATATGAATTGCAATAGAAATAGCGTGGATTAATAATATAATCAGGAATTTGTCCTCCAATTTCGTTTCAACCAAAATACTCGATTTACTCGAGAATATTTTGGACATATATTGTAGACATTATTATCTAAATAAAACTTGATTTGGTTGAATTCGTAAATCAAAGTATTTTCAATAGATTTGCTCTTCATTGGTGCATCTTTTATTTTCTGTTTTAGGATTTTAGTATGTGTACGTTTCGAAACAATTAATGTTACTTCCATCAATAAATTTATATGAACACATTTTAAAGGGTATATGCATCCTGTCTCCGGGTACGAATGTTACGCTAACTCCACTAATCTGTATCCTGGGCTGCGTTCGTTTTGACCCACTCGAGTGTAATCTTGCGCATGCTCGGATGCCACTAAGAGCGAACGACTTGTATGTTCTCTTGAGTGTCGCACTTGGTTGCCTTGCTGTAAACAATATGGCCGAAAAATTGAATTTTTCACAAACAATTTATGATTAAATTTTAACAACACATGGTCTCCAAAATCACAGGTATGTTATAGATTTCCTTTAACCAAATCTAAACCTCACATTGGCATGTTGCTAATGTGTTAAAACAAACTTATATTTAAGTAAGTATGCCTGTGGTATGTTATAAACACTGTGTCAAGTGACGTACTTCCGTTACTCTCACGACCTCCCTCCCCGATTTAGCAGGAGGGACATTGAGTGACTCTAGAGTGCACACGAGAGTGACACTATGGTCGTTCGATTAGGAATTTCATCGCTCGTGCGACACACTCTGTGCAAAACGAACGCAGCCCCAGGTTCAGAAGCTAGATTCGCTCGCGAGGCCCGACTTGGGATGTAACCAATCAAATCATTTTCTCGCCACCTTCTCGATAAAATTTCAACGAGAAAATGATTTGATTGGTATATCCCAAGTTCGTTCCCTGAGACAGGATGGGGTTAATGATTCATTATCAATTATATGCTTTTTACACTACCATTTCATTTAAATAAAAAATTATAATCGTCAAAAACGTTTGGTGATAATATGAATTGAAAATCTCAAATTTTGCCAATAATGCATGTAAATGTATATCAATTTTCAGTATTGCTATTGAAGAAGAGACAGGGTTTGATAATAGATTGCGCATGCGCATGCATTCCGGATATAACCGTGACCCGGACAGAACTCGAACACTGGTAGATATATATGTTTAATGATTGTTGGCTCTCTCTCCTGGCCGTTCAGCCAGCTGCATCCGTCATCGTGACGATATCCTTGTATCCCGCTGTCACCATTATACTATAAAATAAATCATATATTGTATAGTACTCACGGAAATAGAAGTAAAATGTTTTTTTTGCCGACTATTTGTTTGTCTGGAAAAACCTTGAAATTTCAGTTCTATATATCAATTCACAAAGGTTTTTTCCCAACAATATTGGTTTACAAGAGAGAAACGTGTCATTTTAACACCTTGAAACACCAGCAAATTGTTATAAGTCGCAATGTATATGATTCTAAAAGAAATAAACGCAAACAAAACCAACATTTCATTTCTTTTTCCGTGAGTATTTTAGAACGAAATTCCATTTGTCCATAGTGCATCATGCGTATTAAAAACACGCATCATGCGTAATAAAAACACTTTACACTAATATAGTAGAAGTTGATTCTATATACGCGTTGTGCGAACACGCACTACGCATTGCGTATCACGAGTACATGGAATCGAATTCTACTGTATAGTCAGGCGTTTAATACGCATTGCGCACTACGCATGATACATTTCGGACACATTGAATCTAGGTTTTAATGTTTGCACAGCTAAAAAAACCCGAAACCTTGCCCTTTTTGACTCACAAATTTCATTTACAACATAATGCGGAATGTCCAATTCTAATGAATTTATAAAAACACATTCAATGAGATATCTGAAGACGACGATAAAGCATGTTTACTAAAAAGTAAAAAGTTCAATTTCTTTATGAAGTTAATATGTGTGCTTGATCGTCAATGGCTGTTCGACTAATCTCCCTGGAATTGATGGGGATAACATGGCTTCATTAGCAAATCATCACAAAGTAAAAAAAAAATCAAAATCAGTGCTCCTATAGTACTAGAAGTCATGTAATATAATTAACGAGAAATTACATCTGTGTGTTGCTTCCGTGTGATGTATGGCAATTTCACGTCAATCGTAGAAAATTTATAACAATTTCCCCAAGAATTAATTCCTTCCTGCAGTGTAAATTATAAAGACAAGCCACATACTTGTTCTGTCTGACGAGGAACTTCACGTGCAGATTGCCTGTACTTTATAGTACTCACGGAAATAGAGTATTCTTTATTTGGAACTACTTTGGTATTAGCTAAGTATGCATAGCTCTGATCTCGTTGTGGTCAGAGCTATGCATACTTAGCTACTATATGGTATCAGATAGTTTTTGTATTATCATCCGAAACATTTGAGTTTAAAAGAGAGAAAAATACGTTATTTTTGCGCCTCGAAATATGTTTCGGATGCAAGAATTTGTACGTAAATGAGTTGTAATCTCAGTACAGTCCAATAGAATGCCTCATTTTATGTTCAAGGATTAATATCTATCTTATGTAATCTACTATGTATACCTTATGGGATTTTAAAATTCATAAAATAATTGAGAAAATTATGTTGTTTTCTTTATGTTTAGAGACATAAATGCGTGTTACTTACTCATTTCATTCATGACTTGTGTTGTCATTTGCACAGAAGCTCTGGCAACGCACGTGCAACTGCACATTCCCGTGAAAAGGGCATTGCAGTTTTATTGCTATGTGCATTGCTGAAAATGACGTATGCTGTAACATGTTTCCAAACGTGTTGCAAATATGTTATTTGTTTGCTTTTATCTTTAAAAAGACTATAAACATCATATTTTTAGATTTGCATTTTTGCATTCAAAAGGCCTAGTTGGGAAAAACGTAGGTTTTTCAACATCTGTAAGAATTACAAATATCAGTCAAGTGAAAAAAACAAACGCAAAAGAACAAAATGTTATTTCCGTGAGTACTTTCGGGGATTCCCCGGTCATTTTCCTGGGACGCCAACCGGATGTTGAATACCCAGGTTCGGGGCTGTAAAGCGATATCAAAAGGTTTACACTGCGCATTAGTATCGTCATGACTTTCACGTATTTTCCAGTCTCACGTGTGGTTATCATTTCAGTTTGAAATTTTGAGATTAAGAACTATGTCAAGGTTAGCCATTGTAAAACAAATTATTTTACTTGTCCGGATTTTTGCAAAACACTCATGAAAAATACTTTTGAAAGCAATTTAGGCATTAACCAAATAAACTGCAGCATATCTAAGAATAGGCCTACCAATTGCAACCCGGATATTTTGCGAAAATGATAATTTAAAATAGTTAGTTGTTTAATTGTTTATAACTGATTAAAAATTTCGTTGTCGAAATAGTCAGTGCTGTATGAAATGTACGTAGCACACATACATTTATCTGTAACTTCATCAATGCATAATCACAGAACGACGCCACTAATGGCTGCAGTATTTCCCAAACGGCGTAAAAACAATAACTCACCCACAGAAAGGCTTTAATAGATAGCACTCTCTCCAATTTACCGTTGAACTCCAACAAATGTTAACATGCATAGATTCACTTCATTTGGCATGCACTGATAGGCTGATGTATGTAGATAGTATCAAGATCATAATCAAACAGCTGACATCGTCGATTTATATCCTTCGCAGATGGCACATTATTTACAGATTCTAAAATATCTTTATCACTTCAAAGTGCATAAAGTTCTACCACTGTTTTGCTAATGAAGATTCCAATAGATTATAATACTCATTAGTATGATACTATATGATACTAAAATTGTAATGTTTTAAAGAATATGAGGAAGTAAACTATTTCATTCCAAACACTAAATTAGTAATAAATCAACATATATTAACTGTTGGCGTTTTTGGGTCAAATTTTTAAATATATTTTCAAATCCTTTAATAGATGCTACCAAACTGCTTAACTGATAAAGTAAATCAGGTCATTAGGTAAAAGAAATGAATTTCTTAGTTATCATTTTGGATCCAGAAATCAATGTTTAAATATGTATATTTATAAGTCTTCAATATTCCTTTCGATCTTCATAATAAATTCGGTCCTAGCAAAGCCTAAAGAGAACAATATATGATTCAGACACTACTCACTACTTAGTTGTTGCAGGGGATAAAATGCATTCAAATACGATCGAAGGGAGACAACTCTGTATAATGGAACAGACATATGCACAGCTCATGCCCTAAAGTGGTTAAGCACGCTAAGATTCATCGACAAAACCGGAGAGACGAAGTTATTCTCACTCGTTTAAGACTTGGTCATTGTGGACTCAATGCTTACAAGCACTTTATAGTCAATGATTCATCTCCTTCATGTGTTCATTGTTTTAATAATTGTCCAGAGACTGTCATTCATTATCTTGTTGAATGTGAGGGACATAAACATCATCGTGAAGAACTCAGAGAGGTTGTTATGTCCAAATCAAATAATTTCTCACTGAGATCTATTCTTGGTGAAAATTTGATGTTTGGTGAAGTCCAAAGATCAGTTTTGAATTTTGTCAAGAACACTGGCAAATATGATCTCATATAACATTTTATGCTCAATTTTAACTTTTAAACGTTTTTAACTCTCAATAATCACTCCTAGTGCAGGGCGCATGTAGGTCATCCTTGGCCTAAACTTCGCCCTTAATTTCACCTACCTACCTACCTACATGTATACATGAGTAAAAATCACCTAGCCTGTAAGTAGTTTGATAAGGTTGTTACCACCGGTTCTTTCACTTTGATTATTTTAGAAAACGTGTTTTTATTTTTCAAGCTTTATTTACAGTAAAATCTAAACCTATAAAAACTAGCAAACACAAAAAAGGTATCATTCCCCATCAAATACGTTTTATAATGTAAAAATTACCCAATATCAAATAAACCAAATTCTTAAAAAAGAGCATTTGGCTCTGTAGCTCACCAGACTTTTTATTCAAATAAGTTTTTGTTGAGTGGTTTGACCTATTGATTTCTAAAAAGGGTCAGGGGTCACAGTAGATATGTATCAGCCACGAGCACTGTATAGAAAGTTTGAGCTTTTCTACGCCTTTTGCTTTTGAGACAAATATTTAGGGCGTGACCAATTGTTAGCGACCACATGTTATCAAATATAGAGTTAATAATCACAATAAGCTAAGATGTTTGCTAACAAAGTTTCAACCTATTGGCCTTTTTATTCCGGAGAAGTCGATATGACAATTTTTTGATTGGCTTTGCCAGGTTATACTCCGATATTGAGTCTAGTGTAGATTCAGTAAAAGGTCGCCTCAGTCGGCCTTTGGGCGACCTATATGACCCTCACATCAAACGTGAGGTGGCCGAATGGATTTATCTGATCATAAAATGGCGACTAATGGTATTATTTGTTTGAAATTTGAAATTTGAACGTTATTTGCGAATGCAGACTATTGCTGTTTGTCAAGATGAGTCTTGATTGGTCAATTCGATAGGTAGGCAGACGCGACGAATTACTTTCTAGACTCAATATCGGAGGGTAGCGGGTATTTTTGAGGCTACGTTTACTTAGACTGCAAGGTTATATAGCAAAGAAAATTCAATAAGTCGGAAATTAAATAATCATTAGGACATTGAAACGGAGGTAATCAAACTTGTTATATTGAATGAGGAATGCATTTACACAGAGCAGAAAGTTTTAATACATTATATATCTCAAATCGTTGTACAAATATATATATAACAAAACTATAATGATTCAATGATTCCGGTGAAGCAGTCGATGATTTCGTAAATAGCAAACTTTCATTACGACCCTGATGACGTCATTCAGTTCTTTACACACACGTGGTAGTGTAACACATTTCCCTGTTTGCCGGGATTCACTCGCAATATTTTGAAGCCAGTTTCTTCAAGAAGTTCGCGGGCTTGTTCCAAACTCCAAGCAGCACCTAGACCGATTCCGCCATTTTGCTCTAGGCTCGCTGGGAGACACAGGAAGGTACTCATTCCGTACAGTGAGCATGCGCTCATATCTCCGACTATATCCGTTCTGTTTTTCTTGGTGTGGATGTCCGCCATTACGAAGTAGCCGCCATCTTTGAGAGACCGGCGGATTTCCCGCAGAGCTTTGTGTGGGTCTGACAGATCATGTACGACGTCAAAACAAACAACAAGATCAAACTTCTCGACCATATTGTCCGGGAGGTTACAGATATCGACATTTTCGTAGGTAACGTTTTCCAGGTTTTTCTTCTTTGCGCCTTCTCTGGCCATTCCTAGAGCTTTGTCTGATACGTCACTTCCGTGGATACGACTGTTGGGGAACTCACTCGCGAGACATTGCGAGAGTATACCGGTGCCACAACCTATCTCGCCAACGTCAATTCCTGTCTCTGTGGAGGAAACAAGTCAAACCTATAGCAATTGACCTTTCGAACGCTACCTTGTAAAACGAGACCAATCCAGAAATATCTACCTTTTGTAAAACATATTTACCAATTAAAGCACAATTCATCATTAAGTAGGAATACAAAAGGTACCAAACTGGGTAGAATGCAATAGATAATAAGGGAATTCGAAAGAATGATACAAGTTCATCAATACAGAGCAGAAAATGCTTAACGTTACCTAGCTGGGTAGAATGCAAAAGGTAACCGAGCTAAGAAGGGAATGAATGATACAAGTTATCAAGCTATACAGGAGCAAAAGCTAAACATTACCTAGCTGGGGTAGAAGTTCACTGATGGCCGGGAGAAGCTCGTCCTGAACATTCTTCTCCTGGGACACGACCCGCATCTCATTGAACACGTTGAAGATACCCGGGAACTTCTCGTGACCAACGCCTGAAATATAATTGTCACAACTGTTCTGTTATGATCGAAGCGTTCATAAAATATTCAAGTTTGAACTATTTAATGACCAAATATTGTAATCTGAATTCCATAAATTTATATCTCGATGGGTACGGTCCATACTCAAACATGCTCAAACACTATTACTAAGGAAAATTTCAAGTGTTGATAAAGTCATCAGGAGACATCGTTAAAAAGAATCAGACTCCTTTTTGAAAGAAACATTTGTTTAAATGTTTTTGTTGGTAGTAGTGAGGTTATTTTTTTTGAAAAGATTTTACAACGTGAGAGTTAAAAAACAAAATGGGTACTGCAAGTTATCATTTAGTTCTGAGGTCTTATAGGCATAGACCCACAGAGAAATTAGTTCTGGTAGTGGTATAGGTTCTATAACTAGTATTGAATTTAGACTCTCATACTTCGGGAACGTCCTCAGTTCTCAGAATTCTTAACTGTGTTAATAGCTCCCAGTAATGAAGACCCTTCTCTCCGAAGTTCTTTGAAATCGTTTACAAACCGATATTTTTAGCTACCACCAAAGTTTAAGGTTAATTCAAGTACATGACCTCATAGCGGCATCTGATAATATAGACCAATCCCGCTAAAGCATTTGGGGGATCTTTCTTACTGCCTCTATCAATTTTACCTTGAGGTCCGTCCGTGTAGAAGCAAGCCTTTACAGCATCGTATCTTGTGGCGTAGTTGGCAAACAGACTGGCCGATATCCCGATCATGCGCAAAGCGGGTTTGTGAGACTTGGGTATAAAATACCTTGTGGGGCTGTCACCGTCGACTTCCACCGCCTCGCATGCAGCCATACACCCCAACCATTCTCGAACGTACCTGAGGCATCAGAGCGTTTTAAATAATTTAAATAAGTTACAGACTCAGTCATGCAAGACAGATAATTATGCATCGCAAGCAATAGTTACCTTAGTGATTGGGAAGGGCAGGGGGGCATGGACAATTTTGCACATGATGAAAAAATGGCCGATTAAGATTTTGAAGTTTACTATTGTATTAATGGGCAATGTCTCATTTGAATTTCAGAAATGTATTAAAAAAAACCCCTGAAAATGGCCAATTGTCAAAGATGTCTTTACCAAACCCTGTTTTCCTGACTTGAACTTGATCCAGAATCTTACTTAATGTCCTTTCCCTTGCACCTTATATTTACACAATCTCATTAAAATCATTTCGTACCTAACACTCGTAAAAATTGGACACAGAAATGTAAACATTTTACAGGAGAGTTAGACCAGAATGAATAGTCTAGGAATCTATCAAAATATTGATTTTGAACATCTTTTTGCACTCAGAAGTTTCTTTTTATGGTCATGTTTAGCTTGCTGTAGCCAAAATATGTGTTTTAGATCAAAACAAGTATTTCCCTAGCCTCCTTTCGGACGATTACCTTTAATTACCACGCTTCATTTCGCAAAAGTCGTGTGAAATTCCACCGTGTGTGAAGTAAAATATGTGTACACCTTTGACAGAGGTTTCTTGCCAATGTGAAACTATGAAATTATGAAATATATCTGAGAATGAATTACTCCTTTAAAGATATAAGTTATGTTTGTTTCAATTTTAATCTTTAAAAAGACCGTCAATTTTCAGAAAATGTTGAACTGTAAACTCATCGATTAGAACTGCTTGTGTTAGCATTTTACTGCTGCTTCATTGGATTCCTTCAAAATATTGACGACCACATAACAAATATCCTAGTGCCCTTTATAAATCATGTTTTGACGACCTACTTGATTTGATAAATCTAAAATTAATCAAAGAGGCACTCCATGGTTTATTGGAATGGTTTATTGGAATGACATTTGCCAACCCTCAACAATGGTGTTATTTCGTCATAAATTCAAACGTAGTTAAGAACTGATCTTAAGATGAGACTTGAATCAAGTTGAATACTATAGTCAGTATTTAAAAATAGTTAATTCTTTGAAATAAGCTGCCGTACATTTTCTTAGAAAACTATCGGTTGTTAATATAATGTACTTTGGGATTAATATCAACACAAATGTTAAGTCAAAGCCAAACAAAAAACTCATAATGATGTTACTTTTAAGGGATTCTCCTGTTAAACAAACAGAGCTCAGGAAAACAGGGAAACATGCTTATCATCATTATGTTACTTTAGAGCAACAGCTGACTAGTACGTCTTGATAAAAGTTGACATTGACATTTAGATTTGACATTGACATTATTCATCAAGTTTGACATACGTAACTGCAACTACGCACGGACACATTCTTTAAAGAGCCACCCCGTGATTTTCCACACGTTTTGCTTCGAAACGAACATAGTTGACATAATTAATTATATTAATTCAAAACATCTCACATATTCATCCCCAAATGATAATTCGGCCTATATATATTATTTCTTGTTTTCAATAAACATTTATAATGTTCAGTCATACATATTCATACAAGTCATATTTACACGTACGTTCTACATGAATGCTAGTTATCTCACCTATCAAACATTATCAATTAGTATTTGTCTTCTGATTACTTAAGATAAGCTTTAAAAATTACGTTTGACTGATTGACGCGCGCCAATGTCCGATTTTCGATCATACCGTATTTCCTCGAATAGCCGGCATTCAACTACGGGAGCAATAATTAATCAACCCTACCCCGGCCTCTATTCGAGATCCGGCGTTTATTCGAGGCCCGGCGTCAATTCGAGGAAATACGGCAATCTCGATTTCAAAGCTTCCTACTGTTACAGTCGATACTTTCGATCAAATGACATGATTGATAAAGTTTAGCAGATATGACCCAAAACAACTCCCGGAGTGCCTCTTTAAAGGGCTAATAGAATCACTGGAATAAACCACCTCTCCTTGAGCTTGGCACGTTCTGCTATCTCTTGTGACGTCAGACTCTCGTCGGAAGCGGCCATGACGTCAAAGATACCGACCTCGTGACCCACAGCGAGGCAGAGGGCAGCGGTTCCCCCGGTGGAATAGCCACACATCGTCTCCGTCCATTTGTCGGTTGCCATGGTAACTAGACTATGAACATGGTAAAGAAGTTCAATTGTTAGCCCATTCCATTTATGCCAGTCATTATTTGGTTGCACAGTGCACTAGGTTGGCAGCTTTATATATATTGCTATACATTTAAAGAGAACAAAATGTTTACTCAATAGCCTGTAAGTAATCGAATATTCAATAAATTGGATCGTGAGTTTCAAGAATTCACTAACACTCAAATCGATAAAATACACGATTTCTGTGTGTTTGTCTCAAATTGTGAAAAAAAAACACACAATATATAGAGCAAGATAGGCCTATAGGACACGATTCGATGTCTCCAAAATTAATATAGCTTGTCACCGAGTCTGGATTTTGATCTACATGTCTAAGATAATTGAAGGAAATGAAGGTTATGTTAAGATTGAGTCATGTCAAGACAACAGAAAAATACTCCCACAAAAATGAAATGCGCTCAAGTACTGCAGCTATAGTTTCCTAACGTTCGTGAAATGCACCTATCGGCATATCTATCATTCATCACAATAACTAGTTGAGACACCACATACAATTTAAGGTATTAATAATCTTGCATTCCGTAATGAACTGATGCATGTTGTGTACAGTGTTGACATCTCAATGTTTGTATGGCTAATATTGTGTCTTGAGAGGAGTAGAGCAAAGCAACTTACAGTGTTTACAAACCCGGAACCCACGCTTTAGACTGGTTGATCACGTGATCGACTCAAACCGGTGAAGATCGAAATACTAGCCCCATAAGATTCATTTACAGTTGATCAGTTCAAAGCATGTTTCTTTGAATTTTTTTTATCATATAAACTTTTAAATGAACTGTTTAAATTATTATACTGATTATATTGAATATATAATTAAAACATTAATTAATCTAGGTTTGCAAAACATATCGTTTTTAAGTGACCGCATTTTGAGAAGATCCCTGCCAAATGAGATACGAAACAAATGTTTTTACAACATAATAAGTCCATCTTGGCTTTTGTCAATTTTACATACTTGATTTTTTTGTTCATTTCATTATAAACAATTAATACTGTTATAATAACTGAGATTTTTTCATGATCTTAAATGGATTAGCATACAAAAATATATACACATTATAAAAAAAAAACTAATTTATATAGATTAATAATGTTATTCCATGTTTTCAAATGTGGTTAAAAGAGGCAGTAGCACATTTTTAGGGGGAATATAAGGTGATGTCAGGAAAATGAAAATTAATGGTTCCAATTGAAAGACAATGCATTAAAACTAAATGAAGCAGTAATAATTCAAATATATAATGTAAAGTTTAGCCATATGATTCCCCTTTCTTACACAAAATGAATTAAAGGTGTTCACACAAAATGGCCGCCCATGGATTTCCGGTGAATCTTCATACTTTATCCTCTGACTATGGATGATTGGTTTGTGTTATAAAATTTGGACACTATCAAAATATAACATTTATCATAAACTTACTATGATCAGTGAAAATTTAAAAATATAAAATTATCAAAAAACGTGCTACTGCCCAATTAAAAAGAGTAAAATACCGTTTACCCCTAAATTGATGAATTATAACATTTACTTGTTTCCAATAATGACGAAAACGGCCAAAACTTAGTAACAAGAAAAAATTCTACGCTTCCGTTAATTGATTTTTGTTATGTGAATATATTTTTATCATGTTATATAACCAACCAAACACAGGCAAACTGTAACTGTATTGCGCATTCGGTAGATAGCTAATTAAAAGTCATTAGCGATCGCCATCGTCCTCTTTTCGGTCACAAATTAAGACAAAATGCTAAAGCAAAACGTATTTATATGTATTTTTCAGAACAACTAGTAGGACAAAACCATATTTGTCATATATGAGTTTTGTAACATATTCTATGTGACTTAACTTTCATCTTGTGGAAAAGAAAATGTAGAAAAGGAATAATTCCTAACATCTTATATGATGCTTGCAGTGAAGTACTACCGGGACTATTAAAACTTACCATTTGTTCTTTTTAATATACCGGACACATGATACATCTCCATATCAAACTCATAGACACATGGTAACGAAACAAGCACAGATGCAGTACGGAACTGACATGCATTGACCCTTCGGTTTTTTTGCATTGAAATATGGCTTTTTCTTTTTCTGAAGCGGACTGAAACAGAATTTAAGATAACTAAGTCTTAATCCTCTAGAGGTGGCACGTGGTATGAATCGTTTCTGCTGCCTGGTAACTTTTATGATTTCTTTTTTTTTGACCATTGGTTTTTTTAAAAGTGTAATTCGGACACATGGTAAAGTTCCATTTCAAATATCTTAATGGTGGTAACGTATTTGAAATATCATATCAAACTCCTGGATGCAGGGTAACGTATTTAACAAATGATAAATCGTCAAACTCCTGGATGCAGGGTAACGTATTTAACACATGATAAATCTGCATATCAAACTCCTGGATGAAGGGTCACGTATTTAACACATGATAAATCTGACTACTAGACTCCTTAATGCAGGGTAACGTATTTAACACGTGATAAATCTCCATATCAATATCCCGGATGTAGGATAACGTATCTCACACATGATAAATGTCCATGTCAATCTCCCGGATGCAGGGTAACGTATTTAACACATGATAAATCTGCATATTAGACTCCTGGATGCAAGGTAACGTATTTAACACTTGATAAATCTCCATATCAATATCCCGGATGTAGGATAACGTATCTCACACATGATAAATGTCCATGTCAATCTCCCGGATGCAGGGTAACGTATTTAACACATGATAAATCTGCATATTAGACTCCTGGATGCAAGGTAACGTATTTAACACTTGATAAATCCTCATTTCAAACTCTTGAATGCAGGATAACGTACGCGTACTTAATAAATAATTAATCGGCATATCAAAATCCTGGGTGCAGGGTAACGTATTTACCTCGTGATAAATTTACATATCATTATCCTGGATGGAGGATAACGTTTTTGTTTTGACGTATCCTCTATAGGTGGGTTCCCAAACTGCTTTTTGGCAAATGCATTCAATTCTATGTCACTTGACTTCCTGCATTAAGATATGTTGGTTGTCATCCATATATTCCTCTTCCTCGTTGTCATTCGACCGGAGTGGGGTATAAAACAGATATACCCACACTTCCCTCAGTGCATCACTCAATACACTTCCTGTTTGAATCTTTGTTTCTCGGCTCCTCGGAGACCCACGATTCAAACAGGAGGTGTATTGAGCGATCCACACCAGGAAGTGTGGGTATACCTCTCACCTCTTTTTATATCATTTCGTTCGCGCATAGGAGTTTTTGAGATTTTGTATGGCTTGCGCAACGCTTAACTTTGCACATGATTGGTCTGCTGTAAGGAACTGGGTTTTGTTTTATAATTTTGGAAGAACTCTTTTGTTGACAGACAATTTTTTTCAGCATGTAAATGTAAAAAATAAACGATAAATGCATTATTGTTTGTAAATATAACATGACAAGCAGCGGGGGAAAATACTTTATTTTGAACAATGCACTGACAGATGAGTAAAACAGATATCGCTATGTTACACGGTGAGATCGGACTGACAGGTGGTATCATACAAGTAAGTAAGTAGCTGTGCCGCGTAGAGACGACTGAGAAGTCACACATATATAGTAAGTTGGGTGGGAAGTAGTATCTATCGGAAGAAGGAAACACCGGTTGAGACAAAAGTGACTCCGTAACGTCCTAGCGGATTAACTCCCTTTGATTGGGGTTATCTCCCTTATCCTGTCACTTGGTAAAGGGGAATAACCCACATTCCTAAATTTGCACAAGAACATGGAATTTATACGACAAATAACACATAGTTTTCAGTCAAGAAGGACAATACCGCTGTATATTTAAAGCATATACAAGTAACATGAACTCATTAGATAGGTCTATAATTAGTAAAGGTGAGATGGAACAGGTTGAAATTGGTTTATGAAGTCACTTCGGATTGATGGACTTTTCTAGGGGCTGTGTCTACGGAGTCATATATTTTGAAATATCATTATTATTAATATCATTCTTTTAAGTTCAGGGGGAGGGGGGCAACCGATAACGCTCATTTAAGTGCTGGTACAGGGTATTTGATTGGTGCTCAAAGCGAGGGGTAATTCTTCACAAAAGCCAGTATAACGCCAAATAACGCACAACATCTTTAGACATATGGTAACAACAAACAAGAGCAAGTCCCACTTCAAACCTTACTTTTTAGCGAAATATACAATTCATATTAAAAATATTGAATTAAAATTGGTTACGGGTTATGATACAGATAAGATTCGAAAATCATAGATAAAAATCACAATTGGAATTCCTTAAAGATTTACAATGTGGTCTGAAGTAGTTTTTCTCTGCAATGATATGAACACAATGATATCTTCCAATCACAGCCCTTGGGATTTGGGTAAATATTGCACTTTTCCCAGCCCTTCACATGGATATTGTAATCACAGACTTATATAAATCAATAATGGATAATGTATTCTTTTATGGAAACATCTCGATGTAAATCGTACGTCTCCGGAAGTAAAATACAAGTTCATGAGGGGAGATAACTCTCAACCCAGTGTGCACTCCACTGAATATAATGATAAACTTTGCGAACTTAATGTCTTAATCATAAATATGAATTTTAATACTGAAACTTACATACCGACATTTGATTTCTGTTAAAATGGTAACGGAGGTATCACGTTCATTGTCGTCTAAAGGTTGAATTTTTAAGTGTTAAGTAAAGCATACTTAATTGTGTGATTATGTCGTTTTGCATCAACGCACAAAAATTAACGTTACCAAAATAACAAGGAATCAAATATGTACAGTATAATTCTTATCTGCCTCAACCCGGTCATTTTACGACGGGGTAGTTACTGTGGTTGCTTGAACTCAAATCCTTTCTTTGCAATGACCCTCTTTTTCTCTCCTTTGAAATATGGATTGGGGGCTTTTTCTTTAGTCGACTGAAACAGAATTTGAAATAACTAAGTCTTAATCTTCTAGATGTGGTCACGTGGTATGAATCGTTCCTGCTGATTGGTCACTCTTCTGATTTAAAGGAAAACTTCTAGGTATACTGAAGCAAAAAAAAACGTTTGTAAAATAATTATCTCGTTTATGTTAAGTAGTTTTTTCTTAAGAGTATGATAGGTAAAAAAAACACAAACAAAGCAGCTTAATGTTCGACAACTACCAATTGTCAAATCCTTCAATCGATGTTCTACTAACATATTTACACTTTTCAACATTTTCAAACAGAGTACATACATAGCAATAACAATAAAAAAAACTTGATTATAAATAACACTATTTTTTAACTTCGCTGGAAGAAAAAAATGGCCAGCCTATATAACGGAATCGTTTCTCTCCTTAATACTTTTCCTTTAGAGATTCTTGTGATAACCAGTGTACTACTTCAAAACTGTATAGCCACATATGCAATATAAGCTGAATCTCATACATAAATCAACTACTGTATAAGTTTATAGTCAGGACACTGGACCTTGATGACCATACCAATAATTGCTTTCTGGGAGCTTTTAACATGTTTTGAATAGCTAGCTGATCAATACTTCAAAACTCCATAACACTATAATTTTTCTTCGTTACAATGTATAGATAAGATTGTACAGACTTGAAACAGTTACAATTTTACAAATTTGGTTGCATTGAGTCATAAACAATGTTTTCATCACTTAAGAACCTTTTGCTTTTTGTTTGAGTATTCTATAAAGACAAAGTTAAACATGTTGAACAACAGTTGAAGGTATTTATTAAAGTTTTAGAACAATATTTCAAAACTCATTTGTGATTTTTGTCAAGCATACGCGTCAGACTCAAATAACGAATGTCTCTGAACAATGTTCACGTCAAAATTCTTCAAATGAGCGAATAACATATGTATGCTTCACGCAAACTAATCTTATCTTTAGTAAAAATTCTAAAATTTGAAAAATTTGAAAAACATAATATTTTCCTAAAATTAAGCTTACAAGACTTAATGAAGCTTTAATCTTATGTTAGGGTCTGACTGACAGATTAAACGCAGACAAACGGGATGGTATATACTACATATCCAGGTAACAAACTTACTCGCTTATTCCTGCTGTATTCCGGGGATTTCTTGGCAACCAGTGTCGGTCTTTCTGCCTCCTGGAAGGAACCAAAAGTAAAATATTTAATACACCAAACTACACTAAACACGCATTTCAAACGGAGATGACCCAAATAACTTTAATTGCTGTCTTGAGGCTATACAATACAGCATTACAACATTGACAATCAGAACGAAGAGAGTTTTGTTCATATTGCAGTCTAAGTAAACCTATCCTCAATAGTATCCGTTTCACTCCTATACTGAGTGAAGCTGATAATATTGAGACTAGGTTTACTTGGACTGAAATATTTTTTATTGAAAATTTGACACATGATGGTATCAACTGAAGTGTGTAATTTCTTTTGCCAGGCAGTTTATAGGAAAGCCCTTCCACGGACTCCACTACCACAACCATCCTGTCTCAGGGTACGAACGTTGCTATCTTCACTATACACTGTACATATTTGTGTAGTTAGCGTAACGTTCGTACCATGAGACAGGATGCCACAACAACATTCCAAGCGAGTCCAACTTCTCCCAATGGACACTCACCATCTCAGTCCCTCCCATGGTGTCCAGTTCGTCCATGACCTGCTTGATGGCGGCGCTGTCCCCCTGGCTCTTGCTGCTGACCGTGCCACGCCCCTCCGGACAAGAGAACATGTGCTCGGTGTCACACGGACAGTCCTGCTTGGACATCATCAGACGGTTGTTTTCAGCAGAGTTGTCGAAATCCTCGATACACTTGTTTTCTTTTGCTGTAGGTAAAGAAGCAAATACTGTGACATGTATCTGGAGGAGGCGTTGCTGAGTTCTATGATGTTTTGTTGTAAAGTAATGATAATGTAATATTGGATATTTATTAGGCGCACATTTCCATCCACTAGTGCATGCTCAAGGCGCTACCAACCTTTTTATCCTGGTCTAACTAAAGCTGATATATCTGTCGCTAGAAGGTCAACACCAACATAACTCTTTACCAGGTACCCATTTACTACTGGGAGAATAGAGACACGTTTTGAATAAAGTTTCTTGGCCAAGGTGACACCACAAATTTCTCAACTTGTGTCTCAGTGTCGGGCAGGGAACGAAACCTTCAAACTCTCAGTTTATTAAGCAGTTAGCGGGTAACCCAGTCATTCAGCGAGTGTATCTCTACTAAGCTATCATTAATGATCTGTATAAAGTGTGAGTCTTTTAAGGGCTAAATATTCAAGGGGGTAAAATAAATGTTTAACCTATAGTAAGATTATATTTACAAATACAGCATACTCCTGTTCTATAGATATAAACATCATAAGCTCTCACCGTTGTATCCAATAGGGCAGGGGTTAGGGGGGTTGCAGTAGGCTGGCAGGGGTTTGTCGTTCTTCTGGCTTGGCTTGTTGTCTGTTAATATACATAAATATATACATTGTTATTAAGATAATTTCCCAAACATAAACTATCGATATTAATTTATTTATTTAATTTGATTGCATCAAAAAACTACATTTTGGGGTTTTTTTTCTTACAAATTCACCTGTAAAGTAGTCATGGTCATAGACATTTTCCCTCGCTGTACATTAACATTCAAAAATGTATTTTTGTTTGAAAATTGAGAGGAGTCATGTTTTAAGTTCATACTCCTTCAATTTGAAAAGGTTGATATCAATTATTCATAAATGAATTAACTTTTATCCACAAATCTGTAACTCTGAAATGAATGTCATCATTTATTACATATCGGTTTTTGTGGAGCATTCAAATCATTTGAACTTACCAGAAATAGCCTGTGAGCCAAACAACGAGCTCTGCTCAATGTGTTCTTGATCCCTGAGGTGGGTCCCCCCGAACTGTGCGTCTTTATACATGGAGTCGTCATATGGCGCGATCCAGTCGTCTCCACTACGGCTGTCGATGTCGTCGCTCAGATATTCGTCGAAGGTGTTTTGGATCGGCATACGGTAGAGCCGCGCCATGTCCAGTAGGGTGTCATAGGACGGGTCCAAGGAGTAGTCGGCAGAGCACATGCAGAGAGCTGCAGCCAGCACGATTAGGAACCTCATTGTAGCTGGCAGACTGCAAAGAAGCGCACGTAAAATATGATTAAGGCATAAAAATATATGTGTTGAAGCGCACGTAAAATATGATTTGGACATAATAATGGTTGGTTGAAGCAAACGTAAAATACGAACTTGGACATAATAATTGATGTGTGAAAGCGTAGGTCAAATATCATTTGGGTATAATGATTGATGAGTGGAAGCGCACGTAAAATATAATTTAGGCATTATTATGAATATTTGGTAGTGCAAGTAAAATATGAATTTAGGCATAATAATGGATGTGTAGAAGGGAGGGAAAATGAAGTGTATGACATGGTGACCCTTTGGAAGAGGACATAATTTGTTTTTTTTAAATAGTGACTTAGATACAAACTAGTTAATCTAACTTGAATGTTGAGTGAAACTTGTATAATATAGTTTATGGACAAATACAACTCTCGTCGTATTATAATGAATAAATGCAACGAGAAAACGCCATTCAAAAGGTTTTGTATGACACCAAACAGGCTGACAGATTACAGTGATATTCACTTCGTTAACACAATAATATCCATCAATATAGTGCATGAAGGATTTATTGCTATAAGTCCTTAGCGATTCATGAAAAGAGTATCTTATTGATTAATTTTGTTACGCATATTAGTGATTTGATTTCGACTTGGTTAACTAGAAGGCTGAAATAGTATTTATCTTAAACTTTAGCTATATGACATCTTTAAAATCGATGAAAATATGATTTTTCAGAGTATGAAAAATAAAATCTTCACAACAACAAAATATAGTTCATTTTCCCAATTCGCGTTTCAACGATGGCTTTTTTCCACTTAATGTCACCGTAAATAGTATTAAATAATGTCATTGAACATCTCGCAGGGATTTTCTGTAAGAATTTTGTTAGCATCGCACAGGTTAGGAAAATTCATTCTTCGTTACGGTAACATATTGACAATAAAATAATGTGTTTTGACTATTGCGTTTTGTAAGACTTTAGTGTAACTCAATAGAATTTGTGTCGAAAATCGTTCTGCTTGTAATTGAAATGACGGGGGAATATTTCAATTGAGCATCCTGTCTGTTGAGATGGTAACTATCATTGCGTGTTGAAAATGTCAAAAATAAATAATTTAATTCACATTTTTATATTATACATAATTAGATTGAATCTAGTCCTAGATAATATGCTTAAATATCCCTTCACTCCTGTAACGTGTAATAGTAAAAGTATTTAAAATGTTTGCTTATAAATTTATCTACAAAGGGGCATTCAAATGCGGTCTCAGCCGGCCTTAGTTAATGTACAAGTTCAACTATACAAAGAAACCGAGATAAAAGAATTCAACAAAACAACATCCTATATTTAAACATCTTCAGCCAGAACTCTTTGAGCTCATGTTTAGACAACGTCATTGTTATCGATTGGTTCCAATTTGTTCGAAAATGCCAAGAGGCACACTTATCGACTGGTAGAGCCTGGCAGTCGCGCGGGGACTGAGATAAAACAGAGACTGCTAATTGCTTTTGACTGAAGGTACGTAGGGTTAACAATGACATTACATGTTCATGTTTACGTCACAGCGTTAAATACCTAGAGTGAATTCAGAAGGCTGGCAACGAAGGGTTAACAATGACATTAGTGGTTCACCGAATGACGTCACAACGTCAAATAACAGTGGTGGATTCACGCAAGGGGGAGGGGGTGACTTTGTTTGCTGCCCCAATTGTCACTTTTATACCTTAAACTATATAAATTTGACAATAACTGATTTAAGATATATTAATTATTTCTCTGTCTTTGTGGAAAACATCAATAACTAAGCCTACAACTACTGAAAGCCTTAACAAACGGCAACCCATTGTCTAAGTAGGTGATGACATTGAATGTCAACAGATTTACGTCACAACGTAAAATACCAATGTTGGATTCGGGGTTGACTTTTTTGGCTGCCCCCATTGTTATTTATATACCTTGAACTATATAAATTTGACAAAAAATTGATTTAAGATATATTGATTCGTTCTATGTCTACCTGGAAATGTCAATATCTTTGATAACTGCAAGCTTATTTCAACCAACAACCCATTGTCTTAGTAGATAATGACATTGAATGTCCACAGATTTACGTCAAAACGTTAAATACCTACCTAAAGACCTACCTATATGTTGACCGCCCTTATTGTTATTTTGAACCTCGAACTGTATAAATTTGACATACAGATTTAAATATTTGTCTGTCTGTGTGAAAATGTCAATATCTAATATACTACTGCAAGCTTATACCAACGACAACCCACTGTCAATGATGTAGATATACGTCACAGCGATAAATAGCAATGGTGGAAGAGTTGTACGTACATGTTTTCCCGCACTTTTGTCACTTTTGAACCTTGAACTGTATAAATTTGACATAAACTGGTTATAAATATATAGGCATTTGTCTGTATGTGTTGGAAAATGTCAATATAGATAACTGCAAGCTTATACAAACGGCAACCAATTGTCCTAGTAAATAATGACATTGCATGTCCACAGATATACGTCACAACTTTAAACGCCAATGGTAAATGCTGAAGGGAGGGGGGGGGGGGGGGGGTGTACCCTATATGTTTGCCGCATTATTGTCACGTTTGAACCTTGAACTGTATAAATTTGACATAAACTGGTTTTAGATCTAATTATTTCTCTGTCAGTGTCGAGAAATGTCAATATGTAAGATACTACTGCAGCTTATACATCTGAAACCCACTGTCCAAGAAACCAGAGATGAGACAACTGGAAATAAAGCTCTCACGCAGCGCTGGCCCCCGGAGAGATTGACAATTAACAATGTGCGTGTGAGTTGTTTCATGTATTATAAAACCAATTTGAAACCAATTTGTATGAAATACATTTGTTTTTGCAGAACGGCATGTGTTTAAAACAATCAACAACATCCTTGACGTACACACCGGCTTGAAAACCAAATATACACCATTCAATTAGCTAGAATCTCCTTCTGAATACCGAGAGAATTGTTTACAAATAGAAAAAGATAATTGATTTGCTGTCTTGTCCTAAGTGAGGAAAGAATTAAAAAACATCTTTTTCCCTATCAAGCATTCGTGTTTTTCTAAATGAAACATACATTCCTTGTCAAAAATAATTTCATTTGATTTATAAAAATAAAATCACAATAACGTGACTTGCTTGTAAATAATTACATGTTAAAAAAATATAAAAAACGACTCTCTGTTTGTCACTATCAGATCTTGGAATAATTTTCAGTGCTTTTCAACAGTTAACAGGCACCAATAATCCCTTTGTAGGACAATCTATTCCTTCTCGAATGTTTCCTCATCACATAAACTCCCTCCAATACGACATCCCTCTTGACCGCGGCCCTCTAATCCGACCTTACTTGTCAAACGGCATAAGAAAGAAAAATGGATTTCTATTGATGAACAGTTTGGCTGGCATTCTTGAAGTTAGGAACACAAAGGACATTCTATGGACATGATTTCACTCCCGCGTGTTTCCTTTTCATGAAAACATCCCTTTCCTATGAAATCGACATCTCTCTTATCCAAAACAACATGTAAACGACATATCTATTCTATCAAGAATATTTTCTTAACACATTACAATCTTGTTCTAATGTGTGAACCGTTATTCGCTTAACCTATATCGGTGAACAAAATAAGCTGTTTTCGAAACATCACATTCATCTTAATTGTTAGCTCCCTATATTCAAGATTACACTGTACAATGCATGCACTTTATCATCAAGACAGCGATTTTTTGTTTTTATGCAATTCATCAACAAAGAAATGAAGAATTGTTAAACTAATACAATATATTGACTTTTTTTGGCGTAAGTCATATAAAGAACAAATATAATCCACTTAGCGTCTTCTTAATCTGTGCCTGATGGCAGATGTTCGTAATCTATGTTAGAGTAATTGCCACCGCGTCATTGTCCAAATATTACTTCATGCTGAATAATTAACTGGTCACGAATATCAATAAACCAATTCTCCTCGAGATCACCCAATAGCTTTGTTTACAACACTTATAGCCGATGTGTCAGTCAACTAGTTATTGATATAGTAATCTGGCCACCTGTCATGGGAACTATTGTTATCAATCTAAGGGATATATATTTGGTATGTCTCATGTCTTTGTGAATCTTTTGTATTATGACTTCCATTTTATCAATATAATTGTTTTATCGATTTTATGGGTAGATGTTGGTTTAAGTTTATAGTGCCAATTTTTATGTAAATGACATGTCAACATTTGCGTATTTCTCTCTCTCTCTCTCTCTGTCCGTCTGTCTGTCTGTCTCTCTGTGTCTCTGTCTGTCTCTCCCTCTCCCACTCCGTCTCTCTCAGATTGTAGACAGACAGACAGACAGACAATAGTTTATTCACGTCTCATTTATGCAGAATAACATTGTTATAACGGATTTGTTATATTTTCTATCAACGAAGATAGTTTTGTTTAAATCTGGAAATCTAATATTGTTAGGTTATTGATTATCAATCTTTTTATCATCTGCCTTAGTGGCGTTATTTGAATTGATAAAGGAAGTGTCTTGTTTGAGTGAATTATTGTTTCAATTCTAAATATAAAAATGAACAAAACCTGGTTAAATTCTAAAAATGATACACTGTTATTTTATAACAATGCTAAATACAATATTGCATTATTATTTCTGGTATAATTTTGTGATATTCGTAAGCACCAACTTGTTAAAAGCAAGGAAGCAAGATCAAATACAATTTTGTTATTAACAACATGTTTATTTCTGTTTCTGTTTTAATTTATTCCAAAGTGCTCAAGAAAGTGGCCTTCCCTTTAAATGACACCAATACTTAAATTCACAGCCGGTAATTCTTCAATTTCTGACACGACAAACATTATCTGTTTGAGCTGGGACAAGTGACCAATCTACCCACTTCGTAATCATTTACATTGTATATATCGCATACATCTATATCTCTAAATCATGACGTTATGTATCCTTCGTCTTAAAAGGTTGATTGTACAACTGAATTCTTGGTCATTTTTGGGGAAAATACTTTTCTAAGAAGAAAGGTATGTTTTCTTCAATGTACACAAATATGATCTTTAGAGCTTTCAAGTCTAAACAATTTGAATCATAAATTACGTTTAGCAATGACCTATGTAATTGACTTCTGTCAAGCAATTAGGTCTTGGCCTCTTACAGTTCCCGATCGATACATAAACAGACACCTTAGAATTAGAATGCAAGCAAAATCTGATTACAAATAATTGGAAATATCTTTCCAAATTTCGGCAGAAACGGTTGACATTATTCAATAAAACTGTATTTTCGATGTCACAAATGTGGACATATGTTAGACATATAGCGTCGACACATCTCAATACAGAGCCATGTTCTTACAACCTAGTAAATCCATCAAATATATTCTGGTAAACATGTATCTAACGGGTTGGATTTGGCTGTACATAATACTGAAACCTCTACTCACCTTGTGTGCTTTAGTTCTGGGAGGAAGCAGAGAAAATGGCCGATTCTTTGACGTCAGTCCCGAACAAGCTTCCGTTTGTTAATATTCAACAGATCTCATTAGATATGAAGAGTTATTACTACTACTTCTTAAGGAATGGAGTGGTCCAAGTTCCAAAGGGTTTCAACACATTTACAGCAGACCAAATATCAGCGTTGTTTTAATATGATTGGATCCAAAGGTTCGCGTTGATGTATTTCAGGAGTCGCAACCTGCTACTGTGCTTGTGAGAATAAACCGTATCGATTTTATCCTCATATTGGTCTTCATACTATCGTCTCTCCCCTCCTGTTAATGGCGTCGTCTAGTTGTCATGGTAACCATGAAAGATCAATACGTTCATCCATTTACAGGCGACACAGCGATGACGTAGCTACTGATAACAGGCTACGTTATAGATCTTTAACAGTTTGGATGTGCTGATTCATTATGTTTTGTACACTTGAATCTATCCTCTGATAAAAAATATATACTATTTCACAATATATTTATAAACATTTAGAAGAATTTAAGTCGTCTCAATCTACTTTTTAAGATAAAGTATAAAGGAATTATTTAATCTACAAGTTAATGTTGTACATTATAGTGTTTTTTACATGCATTTTTTACATGCATTAAACTGACTTGAAATGGTATGTTTAGAACATGCTTTCAAATAAGATAAACCAAATTTATAAAAACGACACAATACATTTAGACCTCAATAATTCGAATGCTTTCGTTTTTCTTTAAAAACGTTCGGAAAATAAAATGTTCGGACTACTGAAACGAACCTAACAAGTTGGAGTAACTTCCCTTTGAATCAACAGACAGACCAGAACATAATTAGAATATCAAATGAGTTTATTTCATATACATTTGTACACATAACAACTAAGATACATATATCAATAAAACAATTTTACAGAGTACACATAATCTCTCTTCTTTTCTGATGTTATACCATTTACCTGGTTCTATTGGTTCTGATTATGTCTCCCCCGAAGAGTCGGGAGACATATTGGTTTTAGCTGAGTTCGCGTCGGCGTCGGCGTCGGCGTCGGCGTTCCCATTTCGTTTCCGGAGCATATCTCTAAAACTATGTGACCGATCATCACCAAACTTGGTATATTGTCTCTCCAAATCATGTAGATGTGCCTTTTGGAGGTTTGAGATTTTGTAAAATTTAATTTTTTTAATTCCATGGCAACAATTTGGACTTAGTCTTTTCCAAGGGTAGCGTTGGTTTCCAGAGCAGATCTCTAAAACTATGTGACCGATCATCACCAAACTTGGTATATTGTCTCTCCAAATCATGTAGATGTGCCTTTTGGAGGTTTGAGATTTTGTAAAATTTAATTTTTTTAATTCCATGGCAACAATTTGGACTTAGTCTTTTCCAAGGGTAGCGTTGGTTTCCAGAGCAGATCTCTAAAACTATGTGACCGATCATCACCAAACTTGGTATATTGTCTCTCCAAATCATGTAGATGTGCCTTTTGGAGGTTTGAGATTTAAAACAAATTATTTTGTTTATTTCCATGCAATTTTGAATATTTTGTTTGCTACAATTGTGGAGTTGATTATTCAAGTTGAATTATACAGAGAACATGAATGGTGCTTTATGATAGTATTGTTTAGAGGATTGGAGCATTTGAGGAAGGGGGAGACATCTGTTTTTACGGGTAAAAACACTTTCTAGTTTTAACTTGAAGAACCTGCCAAGTACAGATTAGGTACTCAGTGGCTTGAAGACCCACTTCCTTTCGTCACCAACGGATTATCGAGGTCTGACTGTATCATTATGGTAACAGTAACAATTTTAAGATTGTTATATGTTATATGCCAGAAACCCTGGTTCGAATCCCGGTGGTGACACTAAAAATTGTAACTTGGGTCTCAACCTGTGTTGTGGCCCTGGGCAAGGCACTTTATCCACATTGCACTCGGTCCATTAAGCTGTTAAGATTGGTACCTGAAAACTGGAAAAGAGTGGTCGTGATAAGGGCTTGATAGCAGCTTTGAAAGTAGACTCCTTCAGGGTGATAGTGTAGGACTTTGGGTAAGAATGCACATGATAACTCATTACAGTATTACTCATGTTATATTTGGATACAAAGAAAAGAGAAATGATGTATTAAATTTGATTCTTATTGTAACTAAACATTATATTTATATTTGTAAATGCCAGAACAGAAAACCACATATTAACGGCCTTAAATCAATTTTACAAGACACCTACAACGTCAGTAAGGAGCGTCTCTTCACTGATTGTAGATTGTAGAAATTTATCTCCTTCTGGTCATCATGCCACAGTCTTTTCACATAATTTGTATCCATAATTGTAAATTTTGTATACCGTGTCTGATCGATTTGATAACTATGTTTATAATGAAGAAAATGAATATTACAGTTGTATAGTATATTTGTGGTGCCTACAAAAAGAAATATAGTGATAAAAAAAAGAATGCACATGATTAATATTACTGTTAATGAAAACAGAAACGCACCAGTCCTGTAGGATTAATGCTATTGCGAAGTACTGTTATACAATCTATCCACTTTCTTGTGTAATTTTATTTGTTTGGCAAATTATTTAACCAATTAATGTATTATTATAAAGAATATGAGACAAAGAACGTTAAACAATCAAGTTTGCTTTATTTTAAAATGAAGTGTGTACCACAATCTTTTCAGGATATCTATTCTTATCATAATATATCTACTTGAGATGATACATTTACAGTTTACTTATATGTGTTATCAACCCTTTAAAATTATATTTGGACGACGATTTTGATGTAAAAACATAAATGGGATGTCCACGTGAGCATTGCGCTATTAAAAGGGGGTCTGCAACCTGAATTTATAACTTCCAGTGTTTTATTAGCAGGGCCCGAACGAGTCGTAAATACTCGGTAGGGACCAAATCGTTTGGTTGCGAACCGCTTACAGCTGACAGCCAGTACCAAGTTTGTGTCATGTGACCCCCCTTACCCGTCTGGATGCTCTTGTTAACGATGGTCAATGAGGTTTCACGAGCCAGGTTGTTGATCCCCTTTAAGTGATAAACTTGAATCTTGCTTGCAGCTTCCTTGCCACTTTTAGAATTTCATATATCCTAACGTGCTTTTCACGTATATACTTGTGTCACACCCATAAACCTTTTCGTGTATTTGAGACAACAGTTTTCGTATACACAATTTCATTAAAAACTGTAACTCGGTAGAAAAAGAATAGTTGTTAAAAAGGAATGAATGCAAGTTACAATGAACATACTCATTCACCAAACTATGAATATTGTTTGTTTTAAATGAGTTGCTGACGTATTCTGTTCATAAATACCTTGGTTAAGTAATGAATTTCTGAACTTCGCATGTCAAAATTGTTCATAAATACCTTGGTTAAATAATGAATTTCTGAACTTCGCATGTCAAAATTGTTCATAAATACCTTGGTTGAATAATGAATTTCTGAACTTCGCATGCCAAATTGTTCATAAATACCTTGGCTAAATAATGAATTTCTGAACTTCGTATGTCAAAATTGTTCATAAATACCTTGGTTGAATTATGAATTTCTGAACTTCGCATGTCAAAACAGTTCATAAATACCTTGGTTGAATAATGAATTTCTGAACTTTGAATGTCAAAACAGTTCATAAATACCTTGGTTGAATAATGAATTTATGAACTTTGCATGTCAAAACTGTTCATAAATACCTTGGTTGAATAATGAATTTCTGAACTTCGCATGTCAAAATTGATCATAAATACCTTGGTTGAATAATGAATTTCTGAACTTCGCATGTAAAAACTGTTCATAAATACCTTGGTTAAATAATGAATTTCTGAACTTCGCATGTCAATTTTTTCACTTAGCATGTATTTGCGTTCCTGGATTGTAAGGCTTGAAAAAGTGAAACAAAATAAAAAGCCTTCTTCACTACCGGACGACGTTCTATCGTTTATACATAACCATTGAGCAGTAAAATTGACTATAAAAAAACGATTAATATGATACCTTTCGTTTGAAATAATCACAATAATCACCTCATTGTAATGATTTGTGTCTTTGAACGTTTAAAATATTGTTCCGTTAAAATCAGTACAATATGAGCACCATTGCAATAACAAGTTTTCAAGTAACATGTAAAAGAATTAATCTCTTTTGAAAACGATACAAGAATATGTGTTGAAATGCTTTTTTAAAAGTTTGCACCAAGTTTGAATGTAATGAAGTTAGTATATGGTTTTGAAATTGCAATTAGAAGAGTATTATAGATATTCTTTGATCTAGTTGAGTCAAGATGCTCAAGACATGTTTGCATAGAGAAGGATGGAAAGTTCGTTTCCGTCAAGTGTAGCTCGAGTGTAATATATATGTTATAGATATACCAACAATTCCCGAGGTGTATCGCCCAATACACCTCTGCGATCCAAACAGGAGGTGTTTGGAGCGATACACGTTGGTAAGTGGGAGTATATCTACAAGATATAGTACCTCTCTGCGATACTTCATAGGTTGTATTGGTTCAAATTATATGAGTACTTATTATATAAGCTTTCAAGCATAATCAACTAGATTTAATTACGTTTAACTGATCATGATTGACGCACGTTATTGTCCGATTTTCCATCAAAATCACCACTTCAAACCTACCTATTATTACTATAGACTGTCGGTTGGATCTAAAATGCTATACTTACTTTTTACAATTGATACTCCTTGATAAAATGATTTTGTTTTTAAAGGGGCAGTAGCACGTTTTTAGGGGAAATATAAGGTGATGTCAGGAAAATGAAAATAAATGGTTCCAATCTTTAGACAATGTATAAAAACTAAATGGAGCAGTAATAAAGCAAATATACAATGTAAAGTTAAGCCATGCGATTCCTTTTCTTACACAAAATGAATTAAAGGTGTTCACACAAAAATGGCTGCCAATGGATTTTATGTGAATCCTCATACTTTATTCTCTGACTAAGGATGATTGGTTTGTGTTATGAGATTTATGATACTATCAAAGTAAGACATATAGCATTAACTTATAGTTATCAGTGAAAAATTGAAAATATAAAATTGTCAAAAAACGTGCTACTGCCCCTTTAAAGTGTGGCATCAGAGAGCCCTAACAACTCGCGGAGTGGTTCTTTAACATCAAGTGTATATTACGTATTTACCCTATCTCAAAGATGTGTGGAAATGACGTAACTTTCCAAGACAAGGTTGTTATTGATGGAATCACTGACCCATTGTGACACTATGTCAACCGAACTTAACACCTCGGAGGTGTTTAATATTTTCAGAAAAGATATGTATTACCTTCTGGACTTTTTGTAACTGACGAACGTTATGAGAAAACTTCAATGGTTGACAAATTGAAACGAATCTGGACATATACTTGGCAAATGAATACATTTTATCAATTATAAAATTCGTCCTTCAAGTGAATATCCTCTTTAATATTGTCCCCTGTAGCTTTGTATTCAACTGAATACAGTCGAACCTCGGATACCCGGACTCCGTATATCCGGAAACCTCGCTATCCGGACGATTTTAGTGTGAAAATGTACTCACTTACCCGGACCTCGTGTTCCCGGACTCGTGACTGTATTTTCATCACCAGAATAATAAATTATCCAATATGAGAATATCAGAATAGAGTAAACATTGTTAAGAGCTTAATAAAGACCTTCGACCCGTGTTCACTATTTGCGTGGGTATATGATGACACCATCACGAACTTTAAACATTAACAACTATGATGGGCGTCGTTTAAAAGAAAAACACATTTTCAAGTAATACAAGTTTATTTGAATATGAGACAATGATTAATATGAAAAAATGTGAAAATCAAATAAATAAAAATAGTATAACTAGTGTGTGATACGAATAAATAAATGATGACAAAATAGATCTTTTAAAAAAAATGTCAACATTTGTTATCCCAGTTTGGTTGTAGAAATTTGTTGTGTCATCCATGGTTTTTGGCGCTCTGACTACCGCGTCATCAGGTAGATGAAATCTGTAATATATAAATCAGAAGTCTTTTTAAGTTTATGAAGGTCAGCATAATTTTTCATAATTTTAAGTTGTACGATAACTAGCATCATAGATATAAATTTCAATATTGTAAAACATTCTTTCAAGATGTACGATAACTAGAAACAGTACATATAATTCAGTTTTGTAAAATATTCCTTGTTTTATCAAGATGTACGATAACTAGCAACAGTACATAGAAATTTCAGAATTTCAAAATATTTCATAGTTATCAAAATGTAACTACATGTAGCATCAGTACAGAGTAGGTAAATACTACTCGACAAAAGTTTAGACTCATTATCAAGTTGTAAAATACTGTAAAAGTGAAGTACTGGCAGATAAACTGAATCATGCAACCAATGTCTTACCTTAATACCCAAGCGTTATGCATTTAATAACTATGCATCCTGATAAACATGTGCATCATCAAATTTAACTGACAAATGCTTAGAAGTCCATGGAAAGCGTTGAAAATGAACATTTTTCGTCCCATGTATCGGGGACAGTGTTTCGTCATTGTGGTCAAATGAAATGTAAAGCTTTCCTCACATCATGGTTACTGCCTTCTTTTTAAACATGTTGATAAGAGTTACCTGTTCTTACGTATTTTGCGCAAGGAGCTATGACATGACATCCGGTTTAAACTTTTATCGATTGGATTCGAGATGAAATTTAGCTATTGAGAATTTAAATACATCATTCGGTAGAAGAATCTTTGGTCAAAATTTTGATATCACATTTATATTATTTTACCAACACTAACATACTTATTTCGATGTTCAAAGTACAGTATCCCCTGTAAAAAGGCCATAGCATTTAACGAACCCGCTTTCGGTGACGTAATCATTATGCGTGTAGGATTTTTACCGTGTCTAAAGTACCGTAATCACGTTAGATGGGTATCAACTTTGCCAGCAAAGAATACCTAATTCGGAGAAAATCAAATCAAATTTAGTCGTGCGCCACGAAAACGGTTTTCAAGCGTATATACATCAACCGGAAGTTGTGGGATGGCCACACTTGATTCGCCTTCATATCGGCTGCCGTTTGGTCATTTTTGGTAAACTATCTCCTTTTAAATGAGTTTTGGTTTAATTTTCTCTAGGTTGGTGGCAAAATTTTGCAAAAAATACAAGGAAATCGTAAATTACTTTTTGAATATTGAACTCTGAAAATGGGTCTTTAACGTTAATAAGAAGTTTCACATACCCTCACTGGTGATGTTTCCTGTCTTGTCTATGTCTAGTTCCTCTAGGAGGAAGTTGAATTCCCCGTCCGACATTTTGTCTCCCAAGGTCGTCAACAGGTGGCGCAACTCCGTGGCGCTGATACTTCCGCTTCCGTCGCGGTCAATGACCTGGAAGGCCTCCTTGAGTTGAGATGCGTAGTCCTGTCTGTGGAGCGATTCTACCATTCGGTGAAATGTTGAGAGGTCAACCTGACCCCTTTCTGAAAGAATGAGTGAGGGAGTGAGGTGTTTTAACTACCTTGGGAATTCTTTAAAGAGGCAGTAGCACGTTTTTTGAAAAACATATTTTCAATTTTTCACCTATAATTGTTCGTTTATGCAAAATGTATTATTTTGATAGTGTCCAAAATCTCATAACACAAACCAATTATCTATAGTCAGAGGATAAAGTATGGAGATTCACATAAAATCTATTGGCGGCCATTTTGTTTGAACACCTTTTATTCATTTTGTGTAAGAAAAAGGAATCGCATGTCTGAACTTTAAATTATATATTTGATTTATTGCTGCTTCATTTTGTTTTAATACATGGTCTTTCAATTGGAACCATTTATTTTCCTTTTCCTGATATCACCTTATATTCCCTCAAAACGTGCCCTTTAAAATATGATATCGAATCATGTGAATAACAACAGTGGTCCAGCTCATTCCCAGGCTACAACGTTCGCCACTGGAGGTGAAGCACATTTAAAAACTAAAATTAAGTTATTCGGTAAAACTTGGCGAATTCAACGAATCTCTACTGGTATGGTAGAAATAAAATTTCATTATGACATATTAGACACAAAAAATACCATTTTGAGTTTCGAAATTACAAAATTTTGATATCGCGACTTACTGTCAACTCTTGCTCGCTTGAGAATTGCATCAAGTTCTGAGTTGGTCAACACGTGACCAAGTGCCCGGATGGGGGTTCCTATTTCAACCGCAGGAATGTATCCATCGCCATCAGTGTCAAACATCTTGAAGGATTCTGCAGAGATAGATTGGAATTTCTAGTCAAATTTACAATGGTCGATCGTAGACGGGAAAACTTACAAAACGTGAGAGGGATTACTTAAACATGAAGTTCATTAAAAGTCTTAAAAAAAGAGCATCACCATTAATGATTTCAATTTTAATTTTAACAACTGTATTGATGCCTGTTTCAAAGAAGCGGTGTCAACGTTTTGTGAAGTTTGAGGTAAAGACATATTGAACTATATAAGTTAAATAATTTAGAAGACAAGGAGTTTTATGGATTATCAACTTCTTTATTGTTAATCCATAAAACTCCTTGTCTTCTTGATACTTCCAACTTCTAAAATGCCTCTCAAACAACTTTTCATGTTGAATTGTGTATGGCCACCCAATTTTAAAGCAAATGGAATTAACTCAAGGTGCCTTTTCACTTGTGTCTTGAATTGCAAAATTTGAAACATATTATTTGGAATCATCGATGATCTCAGGTAATTCATTCACATTTTACAGATTGATTCTGCCGCTTCTGGTCGAATAAAACCCCGCAGCTTTTTCATTATTAACTTGGAATTGGTGTTATGGATAATCGTGAACGTCAACAAAATACTGGTTCATTGGGAGATTTTTAATTTGGTTGTTTTTAACAAGAAATATACGAATTTGTAAAATAATATAAGTTCTTCCTTGAATGTGCTACCCCATGCTTTGTTTCCAAGAGCAAACTGTTTGATGTGTCATATATCTTTAACATCACGTGCTTCCCAACTCGATGTTTCGACAAATAATCTCACAGAATAGTTTCAAAATGTATTTTTTTACAAAACTTTTTTGGAGCTATACGTATTTTAAAGATTCTGATGTATGTTAGTTAAAAATATTTCTATGGATGTTTAGTAAAATCAGATTATCATTTAAAAGGATATAAAATTACCTACCTGATACAGGGTCAGCCTGTCGAGCCTGTAACAAAAACAAGATAGTTCGTGATTATTACCTCCCTCCACTAAGGCTAAGATCTTTGTAACCAATAATTATCAGATTTTTCTTACCAGTAGTTATCAGTTATCAGACCTTTATCCCTAGCTGATATTAACTCTCTCCAGACGCTATTAGGCCTTTCTTTATTATGAGTTATCATTGTATGATCTTTCTGAACAGGTGTTATCATAGTATTACCTTTCTCGACAGGAGTTATCATAGTATTATCTTTCTCGACAGGAGGTATCAGACCTTTTTCACCATCGAGTCATACCACTTCTCACCAGATGTTATGTCATTATGTAAGTTTAAGCTAAATTTGTGTCGATAACAATGTTGTAGTTTGTTTTTTGAAGTGATCATTGTGGATTGATATAGCTTGGGGAATGAAAATATAATTAAAGGGAGACCACTCTGTTCGGACTACTGGACGAAGAGGCTTTCATTGCAAAGAGCCCCGTCGTTGTAGACATTGAAAGGTATAAGAATGTATCTTTTACTGTAATTAAAATACGTAACTTTATGTACGTAGAAGTCAGCTAATAGAGCACATGCCCAAGAAATATCTAAAGCAAATATCATTAGCATTTAGATAATTTATTTATACCTTCTGAAGATAATGCATTTGGCATAAAAAAAAACTATGTTACGGATTATTTTGAAGAATCAATATAAAAAAAGGTGCCACTGCCCCTTGGAAATAGACTTGGGGAGTATTGAGAGGACTCAACCAGACTTCCATGGCGAAAAGTTCATAAAGGAAATATTGTTGAAGTATCGTTTGGCTAGTTTTTTTAAATCACAATACGCAAATGAAATCAAATGAAAATGGACATTTCTGACACTCAAAACATTTGTTTGTCGTAAAATACAAAAGCAGATCATCTTAAAAAATTAGAAATATGCTGAGTTTACAACATGTCTTGTTGTCATGGTGATCGGACGCATGTTTGACATATGGCTGCACTGTTGTTAGTCTCCGTTTGTGTGACACGTGTCTTCGAGTTAAAAGTGATACGGGAATATGTATAAATTGTAATACATGTATTTTATTCAAAATTGATTATTGTTTCTGGAAATATAATTTTAATATTGTTAAGTTCAGCATAATGGAAATTTAGATAAGGATGGTAGTGTTCAGTATGTTACATAACAATAATATGATATTAGCACTGAACATTTGACAGACAGACAGATGTATTGTAATATGAAGCCTTAGGCTTAAAGTACAGTATTGAAATCGGTTGATTATATATGATGCATAGATTTAGTTTAATTTGAGAGTTCAGGAGTTTTTGGACGTGCGTTGAACACTTTGTAAAGGCTATGGCTTGGATTGTCCTTTTTCTTGGGATTATATGAGTTGAGTGAATTAACGTAATGTTGGATTTCAATGAAATAGCTACTGATGATTCTTAGTACAACACAGGGAATATGGTATTCGTCTTTGATGAACTTTGCATTTTCAGTAGAACATGTTTCACAATTTCTTTTGCTGCATGGTACATTTTTACGAAGGCAGGATTCTATCCATAAGTTAACTGATGAGGTTGGATGTCACAGGTATGGTACTTTTCTTTGCCAAGGAGAGATTTAAAGAAATTGTAGTTGTAACAATTAGAGTTGTCACGTAGGTTCAAGTCTCAAATCAGATGATCTTTAAGGCGCCTAAAAAAGTTAGATGTCAACAGATTTGAGATAAATTTGAGTTGGACACACTATGAATCTTCATCGTTGTATATTGAGGGAGTTGACCCAAAGTAAGCGTTTCAACATGTATACATATATAATTACAACAATAAACCATAAAGTCCAGCACAACCAGTTTATGCATGAAACGTGGATGCAAGACAACGGTAATGAAACGGGGCAAAGGAAACAAGTTTACCTTTTGAGTTTACCTGTGGTGTATAGAGACACTTGGAAGAGAAAATATCTTGCAAAAGGGAAATGAAATGCCATCAATTGCACACAATATTAAATCAATACAATATTGTTTTACACGAACATGATAAGTAAAGTTAAACTACGAGAATCAGTTTTGTGTTTTAAAAGGTGTTCGCATGATGGTTGTATATAGAATAGAAACTAAGTAAATTTAGTTTATATTCCATACTACTTCTCTGTAGTTTAATTTATCAAAAATAGCTTTATGTTAAATATAAATGTTAAGTTTGTCAAACGATTATTGAATACGTTAAAAGGTTTCTATCATATGATGCTTGAATAAATGCACGATATATGGATTTACAACTTCTTTATTGCAAAAGGGTGTGATGTTTCGGTGTAGATACCAACACCGTTATAAAGTAAATTCATTTTGCATCTCGCATATCTTTGCAATAAAGAAATTGTAAATCCACATAACTTGTATTTCTTTATTATCCCAGCTTCTTTAATGACACTGCAAAAGGTCATAAGATACTTGTCGTGATCTTTACTCGTGAGTTAAGCCTTCAACCTTGATCGAGATAAAATTCGGTTAATCAAGATCGAATATTCCACACATCTCAGGAGCGGGGCAAACTGGATAATCGAAAATGCTGTAAAATCTGGTTTATGTGTTGTAGAGGTACTTGTGATAAGGCTGATAAAACAGTGATCCTCTCTCAACACAGAGGAGAAGTAGGACGGCTCGACCTCAAAGATAGAACATTTGCATGTAAATGTAAATGTAAATGTAAATGTAAATGTAAATGTAAAGATGTGAAAATGTAAAAATGTAAAATTAAAAAAAAGTAAAAATGTAAAAATGTAAAAATGTAAATGTAAATGTAAATGTCAATTTACAATTACACGAATAGCTAGTTTTAACCAGGTTTCCACGTCCACGTAATATATTTTTTTACATGTAGCCAAAGATAAGCTTTTGGTTAATAAATAATAGTGATTTTTATTCAACTAAACATACTACAAATGTATAACAATATTGTCTTGCAATAGGTATAAGGCATCGTCATATGTTTGTAGGAAATATTAGAAAATAAACAGCGATAAAGCAAAAGAAAAAGTGATGAAGAATTATCATGATTCCACTATCCGTCGTCTACAAGATTAAAGGGGCAGTAGCACGTCTTAGGGGAATATAAGGTGATGTCTGGAAAATGAAAATTAAGGATTCCAATTGAAATACAATGTATTTAAAGTAAATGAATATATGATGTAAAGTTTAGCCATACAATTCCATTTTCTTACACAAAATGAATTAGTGGTGTTCACACAAAATGGCCGCTAATGAACTTTTATGTAAATCGTTATTTTTTGTCCTATGACTATGGGTGATTGATTTGTGTTATGAGATTGTTGACACTATCAACTTAAAGCATTTAGCATTAACATACAATTTGTGTGAAAACTTTAAGTTATAACATTTTTCAAAAACATGCTTCAGTTACTGCTACTGCCCCTTTAAAGGGGCAGTAGCACGTTTTTTGGTAATTTTATATTTTATATTTTCACTGATAATTGTTAGTTATTGTTAAATGTATTATTTTGACATTGTCAAAAATCTCATTACACAAACCAAACATCCATAGTCAGAGTACAAAGTATGAAGATTCATATAAAATCCATTGACGGCCATTTTTTGTGAACACCTTTAATTCACTTTGTGTAAGAAAAATGAATCCATTGACGGCCATTTTTTGTGAACACCTTTAATTCACTTTGTGTAAGAACATTTCGTTATATATTTGAATTATTACTGCTCCATTTAGTTTAAATACATTGTCTTTCAATTGGAACCATTAATTTTCCTTTTCCTGACATCACCTTATATTCCCCCTAAAACGTGCTACTGCCCCTTTAAAACACGGAAGATAGGGCTTGTGGGACTGGAGTGGATCTAGTACTGGCTGAAGCGCGTTATAGTGAGGCGTCAACAATGACCGTTGTGTCTCACTTGACTGGCCGATCTGGATTATCTTATTGACAAACGTCATGTAGGTGACCCCCAAACAAACGGGGGATGAGTTGTCCCTCGGGGGTCTGTTTGGTCACGTGACCGACTCACCAAATAGTCGGCACCGTAATGGTTAGTCTTGCCGTGATGGGAACAGGGTTAAAACCACAATGTTATTTTCTTATTGCTAAAAAGTAAATTGTTAATCTTTTGAGGGGTTCTCACCTTTCGCAGTTGACTTATTAAAAATTGCCCCGGATCGCTTTGTAATCCAAACAATAGTGTGTGAATTTTATCTCTATTTAAACATACTAAACGAGATCAATTACGATTAAACTCTTATATTATACAGAAAAAAGGTAAAAATATGCGAATAATCTATCATAGATAATAAAACAATATTACAAGTATTGCATAAATATTTTAGAACGTTATTTGAATATTAAAGTGCTTTATGAACAAAGTGTAAAGCTGAACGAAAGCTCCATATATTTTTATAGGTAGATGAATGCTTCTACACGAACATGTACTTGTTCTTTATGAGTACTTCTACACGCACGTGTACTAGTTCTATATGGGTACTTCTACACGCATGTGTACTTGTTCTATATGAGTACTTCTACACGCATGTGTACTTGTTCTTTGTGAGTACTTCTACACGCATGTGTACTTGTTCTTTATGAGTACTTCTACACGCATGTGTACTTGTTCTTTATGAGTACTTCTACACGCATGTGTACTATTTCTATATGAGTACTTCTACATCCACGTGTACTTGTTCTTTATGAGAACTTCTACACGCATGTGTACTTGTTCTTTATGAGTACTTCTACACGCACGTGTACTTGTTCTTTATGAGTACTTCTACATGCATGCGTACTTGTTCTTTATGAGTACTTCTACATATAGGTGTATTTGTTCTTTATGTGTATTATTATACGTAGGTGTATTTGTTCAAAATTTTTACTTCTACACGCATGTGTACTTGTTCTTTATGTGTACTATTATACGTAGGTGTACTTGTTCTTTATGATTACTTCTACACGCATGTGTACTAGTTCTAAGTGAGTACTTCTACACGCACGTGTACTTGTTCTTTATGAGTAATTCTACACATATGTGTATTTGTTCTTACTGTGTACTTCTACACGTAACATGCATGTGTACTTGTTCCTTATGTGTACTATTATACGTAGGTGTACTTGTTTTTTATGTGTACTATTATACGTGCATGTACTTATTCTTTATGAGTACTTCTACACATAGGTTTACTAGTTCTATATGAGTACTTCTACACGCACTTGTTCTTGTTCTTTATGTGTACACGTAGGTGTACTTGTTCTTTATGTGTACTATTATACGTAGGTGTACTTGCACTACATATGTACTTCTACACGTGTACTTGTTCTATTTAGTATTTCTCCACATAGGTGTACTCGCTCAATCTGGATACGTCTACACGCATGTGTATTGACTCAATTCATACACATGAGGGCTTCACGTGCACGTGTATCTGATCGACTAGGGCGTGCAACGTGTCAGGAAGTTTCAGCCCCATATACATAAAAAATTATATACATACATATATTCATAAAGCCGCCTGACTGTAAACGACAATGACTCTTGCATCTGACATCTGTTAAACGAGACTGGTTTTCTGTACAGAGTTATTCCAACATACCAGAGATATTTAGCTTGAATATCTGAGATCATTTTATGTACAAAGTCTAGCTGTCTTATCTGATCATGACTTGTATATAAGCGATTATGATACGACAGGATGTGATGTATCGAATATCATTACAACTTTCTCAACAAATCGTCACATCTTACTTATGATGAACAAATGAATTTTTCATTATTTTCCTATACATTCTCATATACAAAACACATTCACAGCAGTTTTAAGCATAGAGTAGAGCAGGGCATTAATATTTGTTACACGACTCAGTTGGAGATTATAAATCGCCAGCCTGGCTGTAAACCATGAAAGTTGAAGCGAGTTTCACTGATAACAGAGCGAGTCTCATTGGGCCAAGCCACGCCCTGTGTTTATATCTTCAACTTGAAGATGATAAAACTCAAACATTTGACACAAGTCTAAAATAAACATTTTACAAACTAGATGGTGAGATTGATAAAATAATGGTCCAACTCACCATGTTGGATTCTCTGCCGGACGGTGAAACTGTCAACTGGAGTAGAATGTCTACCAACGTTCCTCGTTATAACGCGGGGCTTTAACTTGGTTGTATTCTAGTTTATCAAAAGAGGCTTAGCAGAAGTTCTGCTTATATTTCCAAGTATTTCTAGAATCAATCATTACTTTACAGTTGGATACGAATGAATATTGAGCAAAAGGTGTTTTCGTGTTAAGAGCGGTATAACGAGGGAGCATATCCTCTGTCGGCAAGTGAAGCGGGTTGATAAATGCGATTGTAAAGCCGTATCATTATCAGTTCATTTTTTTCTCAGTTAAGACAAGCTTGGAATGTCAAACGTTACGAGGCGTTTCGGGGACACATCTCATTCAACATTTGGAAACTTCCACGGAGCATATTATATATATTATATATACACTAGACAAAGTGAATTAAAACTATAAACTATATAGAATGCACTCTTTGAGGTGAGAAGGGTGCAAACAACTTTTTATACAAAACAATTATCCGTCAATATTGCGCTGTTACCTCTTTTATGTACTTTTTAAATGCTCAATGCTGGCGGGTCAAGATCTTCTGCTGCATTTATCTTATATTCTTTTTTTTTGTCCCAGCATACACGCTTTGTGACACTTTGATAAGATATATTTTTTCTATATATTTTGATCATGATAACACATAATATATCAAGTAGATGCAGTTAAACTTACATATTTATAGATTATGATAAATGTATGCAATTGGTTTGATTTATCTTAGACAACTGTTCAAATATATGAAACGGATCTGTACAAATTAAATATGACGGACAATAGAAATACGGCGTATTCATTTCTGATCGCATGTGGACGACTATGGGCTCGTATATTTGTTTGCTTCAGTAAACTTTATCACTCGCATAGAGTAAACAATTGTAAGTTTGCATGCCGAATTTGAAAATGAATCTGTGAAGTCACTTTACTCTAGATGAATGCACGTTGTCGTCTCGACACTACATCAATCTTGGCGATACATGATGCGGTACACATCTTAATTTTTTGTTGTAAATGTATTTTGACCTCAGTTAAACATAGAACGTAAATGAAACCTCCTCGTAGTGTTTGTGAATGAAGCGAATCCTCCTATGATGATTAACTTAGGTTCGTATACTCCTCTCCTCGCTCCAGCGAATGAAAGTAAAGAATCCAGCCCTTGACAAACCGGCTTCTCAAACCAGCTACAATAATACACGTCGTGTTGAGGTGATGGGAGATATTCATACCATATTTGTACTGGCTCACACCCACGTTATGCCTTTGAATCGCATGATGATGATTTCTGGTTGACTTTTATCTGGATAAGAATAGTTGCAAAACCTAAAAGTAACCTGCCCATGATTTTCAACCTTTATAGCATGCAAGTGTTTTCTAGGTATGTTTAGAGCAATTCTGACAAATTCAATAATAAACCCTTCTAGAGTCGACTGCCTGGCGGACATTGTATTTTGTCAAAGAGAAGATGTCGACGCTTAGTTGACTCATAAACATACTCACACCTCATGCAAAAGCTGGTAGAATCTTGATTTTTACCTATTCTGCAATTTGAGTACACACTACACGTATACGTTTTTGTGTATTGAGAGCGTTTTGAAAAATTGAATTAGGCCTAGTAACCCATAATAAAGTCAAACACCTTACAAACAGCGTTTTGTTAACACCCTGAAGAGACATTTTTGAATTACTTTGTGTTGTGTTAAAAGAAGTACTTTCGTACCTTTTTAGTCTTAAGCAATGGGGCTTCGTTAATTTAAATCAACCTAAAAGGTTTGGACAAGAACAGAATTTCATTCTCTGGTAATTTAGAAGTCAATGTCTGAGGTTTAATAACATTGGTTTGTATTGAAAGTAATCGCTTGCTTCTCCCGTATTTAGGCATGGTTTATCTTTAGATTAGCAATTGATATCACAGTTTACAAGAAATATACACTCAGGGGCAAAAGAAACGATACCAACTTTCCAAAAGAGTACAGAACAAAATCCTGTTGTAAATGAAATGCGACTACGAACCCTTGTAATAGACAAATTAGTTGTGAAGAAGTACTAAGAATTTCAAACATCAAAGTAATATATTTATAACTCTGTGACTGTTCAAATACACGAGGGGTCAGAAAACAGCTTTTTCAATGTTATTTCTGGTCATAATCTGTAAAATTGGAATACAAAAATTATGAAATGTAAAAATCTTATAAATATAAGATGTTATCAATATAAAAAACCCGGGTAGAAGTTAATTTGTTCACGCATGTTGCCTGTATGATGGTTTACAAACAAGAAAAAGAGTCATTTTCTCATTCCTATCTCGTCTAGTAAAGGAGATTTTAAAACGGCGTTTTTTGAAAGGCCTGTATTTCAACAATATTTCAAAAGCGTTATCAGATATAGCTTTGAAACTAAAACCTTAGTTCAGTTAGCCCTTGAAGAAACAAATTAACCCAGATTCAGCCGTAACTATCACTCGTAGCTTGACCTATCATGTATTTTATATGGTATCGTTTCTTTTGCCCCTGAGTGTATCTCAGAATTCAGTAGAATTCAGAAGTCTCAGTAGGGCCTACCTTTTCCAGGTGTTTATTTCAACCTATATGTATAGGTATAAACGACACTATTCTCTTTCAATAGAAACATGCGATTACTTCTTTGGGTGTGTTTCCGAAAAGCTGCATCAATGTTTCACATAGATCTATTCAAAAACACAAAATGAAAGAGTGGTGATAAACTCACGCCGTATGGTCAATTATAAAATGTAAACTTAAGTCATTATAATTATGTATGAATCTACAAATCTGAAATTTCTTTTTCTCCTGTTTCATAATAAAGACAATGTGGCAATAGAGCTTATTTTTCATAACTCATAATAAATTGTATTACTTAACTTATTTTCCAAGAAATTCAGCCAAGTTTCATATTGTAGGTTTACACAAACAAACATTTTTTAAGTTGATTGGCATGGCAAATTCAAATGTCAAATTCACATGAATATATATAGTTATATAAACTCTCAAACATGATCAATTCGTAACTGTCATTCTGACTGCTTTAGATAAGTTTAAAACTGATTATCCGGTTTTCGATCACAATCGAGACTTCAAACCCTCCGATTCATTATACTACATCGAAAAGCTTTGAAATGATGCTTTCCTGCAACAGTCTGTACTTCTCGATAAAATGACACTTTTGGTAAAGTTATATGAAGCACAAATGACCCCAAACTACTCACTGAGTTGCTCTTTAACCTTTTATCAAGACATCTGATTGGAAGTTGGAAAAATGAAACCTGATGATGACTACCGTTAGAAAAAGTAAGTAATAAATGGGACCGATTCATAATTGAAGGGAGACAACTCGAACAGAATTAACACCGCTGCAACGCTGTGTATATGTATCATAAAAGGTTTGTTCAGTAAATATCTTATTACAATATATTTCTTAAGATTAACAAAATTGGTTTACCTAAATCAGCAATATCATGTAATTAAGAAAAAAAATAAACGAAAATTATATTTGTGAATACGACTCCTACTACATATTAAGACTTGCAGTGAGTTTTCTGAATGATTTCAGTGACATGAAACAACAATTACTTCGTAAAGAGTATTATCGTAACATGTCACATGAGTGATGTCTTGAAAAACATTCAAGTGTATTACCTTTCTGTTTCATTCCTAGATATTAGTTACAGAAAATATTGAACCAATCTAAGTGATTTAAGATAAATAGGTTCAACAGACCATACATAAAACCCTGTTAATCTAGATTTATTTAGATTGATAACGAATAGACTTAGATTCAACCATAAAAAAGTAGTGTTGTTTTTGAATTGGTGAAAAAAAACCCAAAGAAATAAACATTTATCATATGATCAGCATTGAAATACTGGTTTTTATCAGTGAAATGAATTGTCAACGATGACGATATATTATATGTCGTTGTGAAAAGTTTCGATGGTCAAGTGCCGGAACTACTTTCAGCTATCTGAAATGGGTGTAACTTTCCTTTTTATAAAAACCCATATTGATTAAAAATTTCCTTGAAAATCATATGATATATAGAATACTTAAAGGGCCAGTAGCACGTGGTATCAGGAAAATGAACTAGTTTCAATTGAAAGACAATGAAGCAAGCAGTAATAAGTGAAATATATAATGTAAAATTCAGCCATGCGATACCTTTTTCTTACACAAAATGAGTTAAAGGTGTTCACACGAAAATAGCCGCCAATGAACTTTATGTGAATCTTTATTATTTGTTCTCTGACTTTGGATGATTGGTTTGTGTAATGGGATTTTTGACACTATCAAACAGTTACATTTAGCACTATTGCAAATATATAAAAAAACGTGCTACTGCACCTTTAATGTAGTTTTCGTGATACCAGTTACTCGATGAAATGAACCTGATATTTGGAAAACTAAATTCGGTATCCTCAATGTATAGCGAGTGCATCAGTGTAACTTATGAGTAATAACTCAGCGACTGATAAAACTGAATATCATATCTGCTCTCCCGCCATAGTGTCTCCATATCCCTATTTTAACATTTGACATATGACCCTTGTCATTTGCATATCTCGAATCATTTATCTAACGACTTTCTCAGAAGCAGAATATTTTTATCTACATTGAACATGCATCTACACAAGTAAATATCAAAAGTTACATAAGGGAGACGACAAAATGTTTTTATTTTGAATATTCGTTAGTTCGTTATTGTAATTTTTCTATAATAAACAAATGGCATCTTTAATTTTGAATGTATCGCGACACAATAATGGCATTTCACCACGTTGACCTCATTTGATCTAATCCACACCCTGACTATGTAAATCTAGTGTTATGTTTTGGTAACTGATTTAGTAATGAAGAAAGCACTCTGGGCTAAAATCAATAATTTGGTTTGAAACTCCTAATCGAGTTGAATTAGTTTTATATATTTGAACAAATACAGATCAATTTTGATAACTCACTTAGCAGGCATAACAAAACATCATTGTGCAAATACCCCAACTATAAATAATTAGTACAATCAATTAAATTTTGTGCCTGATGCGAAAATTTCGTTTCCATCACCTACGATATAGATTTATTCATAGGTATGAAAGTATGAACAGAACGAAGGCATGCACGAAACACACACACATGAAATATGCACATGTTTACACAACTGTCAATCACCCGTCGATCATCCGCAATGACTTCTCCCTGAGTGATGTCACTGACGTTGTTGCAACCTGCAATCTACACGCTGACCTACTTAGCTCTCTGATACGGTACTAGGCATATATAGACACAATGGTGAGTTATCATTTTGCAATATACATGTATAAATATTATGTTGGTTTTAATGTTTGTCAAATCTCTCATCTGTTTCCAAATTATTGTTTATTTATGATCAATATATTTTAGATTTTGATTGTCATAATTTAGTTTTCAATAATTGTATCATGATATCAGTGTAGATAATGATGTTTGAACAAATTTTAGTTACGTTTTTAACTAACACAAATACTAGCTAACACAATATAACGCTTCTATCATAATATACAAATATTTCCGATGTGAAATTAAAAGAAAGCAAGACAATCATGATATTCAAATTATCAAAAACGTGTCCCCAAATATGTTGATGGTATTGAGTCTGAAATGATAGATCTAGATATAAAAAATGTATTAAACAACTAAAGTAGAAGTATTCACAACAGCTTCTGTCAAATAAAGAGGTTGTTCATCTATAGAATTACTCTTGTCTTCCTTATCACAATAATATCTACTAACGTTTGTTTTAAAGACGTCATTTGTCTTCCCGAGCCGAATGTGAAACCAGGATTAGATATTTGCTACTCTCGTAGTGACAAAACGTTTGACTTCTCATAAAGAAATGAAAATGAAAACACCAATCAAAGAAACAAACAAAGTCCAAAATAACATAGCCACAATATCACACCATCTATTTGTCACTATCGTAGAAATATTAGAACTATTGGACGACCAAGCCATATTATCATACATATTTATTTGTCACTATCGTAGTGACGAATTTAAACTAACCATAAACAAATAAAAATTAAACACAAATAAAAAACCCAAAAAGTCCAATATCAAAATCATTTGATGACCAAGCCTTACGCAACTCTTTGTCACTATCGCAGTGACAAAACGTTTGACGTCTCATAAATAAATGAAAATGAAAATACAAATCAAAGAAACCAATAAAGTCCAATATACATGTAAGAACTATTGGGTGACCAAGCCACAATATCTTACTCATGTCTTTGTCACTATCATTGTGACAAAACGTTTGACTTACCATAAAGAAATGAAATTAAAACACAAATCAAAGAAACCAAAAAGTCCAATATTAGAACTATTGGATGACCAAGCCACAATATCATAAGCCACTATCGTAGTGACAAAACTTTGGACTTACCATAAACAAACAACAATTAAAAGTTATAGATAAAACACAAATCAAAGAAACCAACAAAGTCCAATATTAGAATGATTTGATAACCAAACAACTCTATCATACATATCGCTTTGATTAGTACAGCCAATCACCTGATTGGTTTCTGATTAGAGAGATGACTGATACAGGTAATCGACATGTTTAAATACTTCGAAGTATCACGCACTGGTCACTTCCTGCATGAAGCACGACCAATAAACAGGACAATGGTCAGATAAACACACCTACCAGGGAAACCTGGAAGTCAAATCGTGACATATATATAAATATCACTATAAGCGTGATTACTATCAAAGAATATTACCTGAAAATTACATGAAGTGTGACCATTATCAAAGAATAATAACAGATAATAACCAAGTAAAAACGTCCATTTTGTTAAAAACATTTGTGTAGATGCAATGACTTCTTGAAATACATTAGTTCAATCATGCAAATAAAGTAAAAAGTTCAACATACTATAATTAAAGTATATATTTAACATTACGACAATCAACTTTTAATAAACTATATTCCTAAAACATCCCTATGCCTTGGAATTAGGTATATATATTGAATTCACATACTTTGAAAAGACGAGATTTTTTAATCAATTGTATTTGGTCACACTTATTAGAGCCAAATCTATCTAAAATTATAAGCCATTAATAATCAATATATATCTAAAAATATAAATCTTCAGATTGCAATTATGATAATCAACGTTTCACGTAGTTTCAATGCTATACAGTAAAAGTTACATAACTTATTTCTCTAATTGCCAGATTTATATCATGTATAACCCTTTCATGCTTGAACAATATATTTTGACAATTTACAGATTTATATCTTGATAATATGCTTATTGACAATTTTGTTTTTACTTAGAGCCAGTTCACAGAAGAACAAATTGAAGGTAATGTATCTTTGAACTTCAATGTTTCAGAATCTTATTATAACAGTTTTATGAACGGGGGAAATACTGGTTGTATGGCTTTCTTAAATGTTATAGAACTTTGGAAGAATATCAACTTAACCTTAACTTATTATGACATTCAAAGCATTTTTGAAGCTGAAAGTTTTGCAGCAGACATATGTAGGGGCCAAGTATATATATTGGTCAAAGACCTTTAACAGCCATTTTTGTGTGTACACCATCAATTCATTTTGTATAAGAAAATGGAATCGCATGGCTGAACTTTACATTATATATTTTATTTGTTACTGCTTCATTTAATATAAGTACATTGTCTTTCAACTGGAACCATTTTTGTCATTTCCTGACGTCACCTAATATTCCCTCTGAAAACGTGCTACTGATCCCGACCTTCCCTAATGAAGAATGCGCGTTTTGTTATCCTCAATAACATCATTGTTATATTTTCATGTACAACTCAATGTACGACGCTTTAAAAAAATGAACCTGTGTACTTGAACTAAACTTTATTTCCATAAAGGCTGCAAACTGCAACATAAGAGGTTCAATACATATTTACATCTATACAACACACAATATACATTTATATATTTATTCATTAAAAATACTTGAGGCATTGGTGTTATAAAACTTCATTCTTAAATAACGACATGATGATTTTGTAAAAGAGGGACAATTTTCGTAAAGTTCCTTACATATTGGTATAAATAATATTTATATAAATATATATATTACCAGAGTTCAAAGAGGCGTTCAGTCTGTTCGATCTTGATGGAGACGGGTCCATTACGACCAAGGAACTGGGGACGACCATCAGGTCGCTAGGGGGCGCCATCACCCAGGCTGAACTCAAGGTCATCACTGACGAGGTTGACACGACCAGTAGGTTCATTAAAAGGGACAGTCCTATCAGGGTATTTTTTGTGGAAACAAAATTCAAAAGAATCGGGTCTTGTTTATCGAGATGATGAATTTACCAACCATAACGTTACCTCAAATAAATCAATTGCTTATGTTTTGTCATAATCATGTTCTATTTGAATAAATTGGAATGTCGCCTTAAAGATATCCTGATAGAACTGTCCTTTTATAGGGATGTAAAGGGGATATGACGACTGTTATTCACGAGCTATTGAATGAGGTTTAAAATCAAACGAACGAATGTATCATGTGGAAGGAAGTCAGTACTCGGTTAACTACTCGCCTTGTAAATTAAGCGCATGTGTCCTGCTGGAACTTAAATGAACACGAGTCCGATACTTGTGATGGCGATACTGGCAAAGTGATGTCAAATCTGCAACCATTCCTGTTCAAGTTTAACACTGCTTTATTGCATTCAAGTTCTAAACTAGAATGATGCGGTACCACGTGCAATAAGGCCTAACGTCACTATTGACATTCTTAACGAACAAAATCTTGGATTTCTGAGTCACCATCAAGTTGCTGTATACGTAACAATTATAATACCATCATGTTTCAACAAAACCCTCACTAAACTGCACGGATAGCAATATTCACACTGTCATCTTCTACACAACAGAGAAGGGTCTGGTGGACTTCCCTACCTTCCTGACGGTCATGGCTCGGACTCTGAAGGACAAGGAGTCCGAAGAGGAACTGGCTGAAGCCTTTGCAGTGTTCGACAAGGAACAGAGCGGCTTCATCAGCGCGGCCGAGTTGAGACACGTGATGACGAGTCTGGGGGAGAGACTGACCGATGACGAGGTGGAGGAGATGATACGGGAGGCGGACCTGAACGGGACTGGGGCCATCCAGTACAGGGGTCAGTGCACGTGTGTGTGCCTTGGTGTGTTTGTGTGTAAGTTGGTGTGTAAGTTGCAAGTGAGTGTTCTAAAGTGGTGTGCATGTGATGACATTATATGTAGTTTTTGCGAGTGTTCTTGTTGGTTGTTGTGGTGTGTGTACTCAATTCTTGGAGTGATTAAATGTGAAGTGATGACATTTGAAGTTATTACATGTCTCTTGAAGTGATGGCATGTTTCTTAAAAGTGATGGCATGTTTCTTGGAGTGAAAACATTTGAAGTTATTACATGTCTCTTAAAGTGATGGCATGTTTCATGAAGTGATGGCATGTTTCTTAAAGTGATGGCTTGTTTCTTGGAGTGGTGACATTTGAAGTTATTACATGTCTCTTGAAGTGATGGCATGTCTCGTGAAGTGATGGCATGTTTCTTGAAGTGATTGCATGTTTCTTGAAGTGATGGCATATTTCTTGAAGTGGTGGCATGTTTCTTGAAGTATTGGCATGTTTCCTGGAGTGAGTGTTCGTGAAGGTTGGCGATTGCAAGTTTCTTGAAGATGTTACTTGAAGTGATGGCATGTTTTTAAAGTAATGACACGTGAAGTGATGATATTTGAAGGGATGGTATGTTTTATGAAGTGGTTGCATATTTGTTAAAGTAGTGGCATGTTTTTTTAAGTGATGGCATGTTTCTTGAAGTCAGTTTTTGTGAAGGTTGTCTGCTTGTGCATGTGTACAATGTCTTCCTTAGGTGGCGGAATGACTTGCGGAGCTTATGAATAATGTGCACCTGTCGTAACTTTCTAATTGTAACAGAAAATCGTTTCCAGTAAACATGTTCTACATTTTCATTTTTTATAGACACTAAGCAAAACCAATTCGCGATTTGTTGCAAAGGCTAGATTAACAGTAGCGACTTACTTTCAAATTTGGCATTTTGTTGGAGGAAAGGAGACGTTTTTCACATGTACACCTCTTCGGCAAGACAGAAATTGGTCAAATATGTCGAACAATTATCTTTGGTTATATAAAAGGGCAATATCCGTATAACGTATTTTCACTGATGAGATATTTTTCCAGTACTGAGAAAACATAACACATAACACAGGTTAAGTGGAACGATGTATATCTGCCACTTTCAGTTATTTATGGAACTAGCATATAATAAAGTAAAATTAGATTGTAGGTGCAGTGCCTAAGAAATTTAGTTCAAAAAGTATAAAGCTTAGTTCAACATGTTAACTGTAAGGTGCATTTAACTACAAATCTATTTTCAACCAGACTAACCGGAATATTAACCAGACAAGGTTAATAATATTGTAATTTTAACCAGACAGGGTTCACGGTATTGAAATATTAACCAGACAAGGTTCATACTATTGTAATATTGGCCAGACAAAGTTCATTGTATTGGAATATTAACCAGATAAGGTTTATAATATTGTAATATTAACCAGAGAAGGTCCATGATATTGGATAATTAACTAGACAGGGTCCATAATATTGGATAATTAACCGGACAAGATTAATGATATTGGAATATTTACCAGACAAGGTTCATAGTTTGGAATTTTAACCAGACAAGATTTATAGTAATGTAATTTTAAGCAGACAAGGTTCATAATAGTGTAATATTAACCAGACAGGGTTCATGATATTGGAATATTAACCATACAGGGTTCATATATGGTATTGAAATATTAACCGGACAATGTTCATAGTATTGGAATAGTAACCAGACATGGTTCATGGTATTGTAATATTACCAGACAAGGTTCGTAATATTGGAATAGTAACCATACAACGTTCGTAATATTGGAATATTAACCAGACAAGGTTCGTAATATTGGAATATTAACCAGACAAGTTTCGTAATATTGGAATATTTACCAAACAAGGTTCTTGTTATTGGATTATAATTTATGGAAAAAACTTACTTAGAGGCTATCGTATATCGTAGGATCGGAATGACAGATGCCAGTGTGTGATTTTCCATTACTATCATTCATAAACTGATCGGTTTTCTGGCAAATATTTCTTTCATAACACTTTTTTCTAAACGATGTAAACGCATATTGTCATTTCAGGACATATACATATAAAACCTACAATCGTGAGAATACAAGGCGCACTATAAACACAATTTCCCAATTTATGACAAAAAGGTGTTTGCAGTAACCAGGAAGTAATCATGATGTGCGACTGAACTAACGCTATTCGATCACGATTTTCCTACAATAACTCGTCCCTGATGGCGACGTGATAACAGTGAAGGCAATCTCATGACATCCTGATAACAGCGTCCCCGTTTTCATACAATAGCTGTTATCTCCTCCCGTAGCCAGACATGGTAAGTTTTCGAATTTTGTATTTTACAAACATATCCAATCACTTTCGTTAATTTTGAAAATCAATATCATCAAATTGATAATTTCATGTCGTTCTGAACTATCGTGTGTAATGTTTGCTGTAAAATCATTTTTTTGTGTGAATTTTTATTTGAATCTTTTGACTTACTAAATGTCAATGTCATGTAAACCGTTTTCAATTTTCAGTCACTGAGAAGGTCAAAGTCGAAGAAGAACATGGAAGGTAGGTCATCTTGATGGTTTTAAAGGTGATACTTTAATATCAGAGGAATTAAAAAATATACACGTGGTCGTATATGATGCACTGCATGAGTTATATGTTACATATGATAACAGAGTTTGACGGTGAGATGCAATCTGATTTATCTTATATGGAGTTTGTTATCGATGCAAGAAAACTTTCAGATAAACTTCGTATCCATAATGATTAAAATGCAAATTAGGTCAAAGAAAATGTTTTGTCTAAGCGATTCCATAAACGGGTACCAAGCATCCATACCGTCATCGCAAGTTTACAGTGGGGTTTGTGCACGAGTGAATATTCGTTAACACAAACAAGCAAGGTAAATTTATATCTATCACATTTTAACAATGCCTTGGATTTCGTAGCATTAGCAAATTCGTTTAAGAAACGCCATACGTTTAATCAACTAGCATCAATTTATAGAAAAAACGGACTTATTGTAATGAATGTAATTTATTTTCCGTTTATAAGATGAACCGCTTTGACAGACTTTGATCAACTGATCTGTTAAACAAATCATTGGTCGTATTTTCGGGTGATGAAGTATCTTAATAATAAATATAACAACCCAATCGTAGCAAAGTCTCTCTCTTCAGTGTAAGATTAATGTTGCCAAACTACCTCCAGCAATAAAGCTATCGTAAGTGTATTTATCCCCAGAGGTCCAAAAATCATTAAACCCTTCTGCTAGATGGTAAAGTAACCTTAATATAATTCCAAAATGATATTCATGCTCTGCAATAAGTGTTACGTTGATTTAATATATTTATTTACTTTACATTCGTGTATATTCGCAGTCTAAGTAAACTTAGCCTCAATAACAATCTCCGGATATTGAGTCTAGCAAGATGTAGTAGCAGGTCGTGTCAGCCGACATTTCGCCGACCTATGACCTAATATGTGCGAATGCATACTATTGCGGCAAACCGCTGCTACATCTTGCTAGTCTCAATATCGGGAGTGTAGCGAGTATAATTGAAGTTAGAGTACTTAGATTGTGCATATTCGCAAATCAAGCTGACCATGCCCTGCCCAGCCGTTAGCACCCATTCTTCATTAACATTCCCATTTGTTCCACAGACTTACAGGAGTCCTTCAACCAGTTCGACAAAAACGGGGACGGGTTTATCTCTGCGGGGGAACTGAACGAGGTCATCACCCAGCTAGGGGGAAGCCTTACCCCCGGGGAACTGGATAACATGGTCAGGGAGTTCGACAAGGATGGTGAGTTAGTCCTTCGTTCTTTAGTCAATCTCATTAAAATGATATCTTAATTGCTTCACTACGTACACGCAGATTATAGCGTAGTGTAGCAAATAGGTCATATTTTAATAAGATTGTTCTTAAGTCTTCATTCCACTTTGATTCCATGATAAATTTTACCATCACCTATACAGTGTTGATATGGACCCTTGTCGTTACAAAAAAAGAATAAATTGAAGAAGATTATTAAAGATGCCGAAAAATTGCCGATTTTAATTTTGAAAGTTTATAACAATTTATAAATTAATTATATGCCATTTGTAATGAATCTTACCATCAGAAAGACTCTTTTCGTTTTATCACATTGTTATAAGCTTTTACCATATGTTCAATCAAAAAGATGCAAACAGTAGTTTACACATGTCAGCATATCAATTTAACAAGTCTTAATCCCTTCTAATTTCAGAATATCCATTATTGATTGCCTGTCTTATGAATGTTATCGTGTACTATGCAATACATGTCACTGTCACATGTCACATTGTTGCATATTAGTTAAATGTTGTTTTCTTAAAGCTCTTATATAATTAATGTACACAAAATTCCCTATGGGCAATAGAGCATTATCGTATGATATCATAAAGGGACAGTAGCATGTTTTTAGGGGGAATATAAGGTGAAATATAAGGAAATGAATATATATTGTTCCAATTGAAAGACAATGTATTCAAAGTACATGAAGGAGTAATAAATCAAATACAAAATGTAAAGTTGAGGCCATGCGATTCATTTTTCTTACACAATCTTTATAATTTGTTCTCTGACTATGGATGATTGATGTGTGTTATGAGAATTTGAACATTATCAAATTAATAAATTTTGCATTAACGTTCACTCATCAGTGAAAAAATAAAAATATAAAGTTTACAGAAACGTGCTACTGCCCCTTTAAATTTATAACAGTATACAGACCATCAGCACCAGATTCAGGTGTGAGGGTTGCGAATTTGCCATTTATATCATACTATTATCATATATCTATCAATAATATGTGTTGTTTTGCATGTGTGATAGAGGCAAGGACACAGCACCCATATTGCCGCCCGGTCCGCAAATCCATATCAGCCATATCAGACCGGTCCGCAAATCCATATCAATATCAGCCCGGGGGGACTTTTGGTTAGAGTTATCTCCCTTTGCAGAGTAACGTCATTGGCAACATAGATAGTATATTTTGCGTTTGCATCACCAAAAACGATGTTTTGAAGCTTTTAGCTGTAGATATTCTTTACAAACACCAAAGGTTAAATTTTCTAGTAATGTAAATAAGTGGAGCTACTCACAATATTTTTCTCAAACTTAACCCTTTGTAATGAATGATCGTTTTGTTATTTTTATGACTTTTTTTTGTTGGATATGAAAAATGACATGTTATAACCTCTAATTATTACTCGCCCGTGTAAGATATCGCAGTGTAATATTTATATGGCAATATTAAACTAGTGAAATAACACAATTGAAGTATGACGTCACAGTAGTGTGTGGTTGTGACGTCATTGTGGAAGCGCGCCGTCACAATGGCTGCCGAGTCGCGAAAAGTTCGTTTCAGCAAACTGTCGCCGGTTTTGCTTGATTTTGAGGGCAAGTAATAGACAGAATACTAAACTCTCTCCCATTTAATACTTTTTTTATTAAACTCGTGAATGATTTAGTATCAAACTCGCTTTCGCTCGTTTTATACACAATCATTAACTCGTTTAATAAAAATAGTATTAAATGGAAGGTCGTTTAGTATCCTCTATTTATTACATTTTATATATTATTATATTTATATCTATCACCCCCAAATCCGAATTTCTCCTTCCAGGCAACGGGCAGATAGATTTCGTGGAGTTCGTTGTGATGATGACGCGGGCGACACGTGACCCAAGACACGAACTCTTTAAGTCTTTCCGAGTGTTCGACAAGGACCGGAATGGATATATCTCGAAGAAAGAGCTCAACGAAGTCATGTTGAAACTGGAGGACGGTAAAATCTCGCAACAAGAGTTGGACGCCATGTTTAGAGTGGCGGATATCAACAAGGACGGGAAGATCAGCTTTTCAGGTAGGAAGCACAGGGACATGTATCGCAGTTTAGAAAGACACATTTTCTCATAGACCATACCCTACTCAATATAGAAGACGGGTATGGTCTATGACAAATCAAGTCTTTCTAACGCTGTTTTAAGCGATACATGTCCCTGTGTCGGGAAGTGATGCTATATTTGATATTTTGTCAAATGCATACATATCAGGGTGCATAAAGATCGTATGTTACCTTTGAACGGCTACATGCACCAATGTATAACGCCGCAATTCAGAGGCACGTACGTCTAGGTTATGTTTATCAAGTCATTAAATGGCACAATGTGATAAAGGCATAGCTTCTTATTATCACAGTGGGCCATTAAATGATTTGGGAAATATAAAGATTTTCCATTTTCTCTACGTGTTTTACTTTATGGTTTTGAAAAATTAAAGAATGACTGTACAGTGGAAAAGTACGAAGAAATAAAATAAATATACCTCTCCATATACACCTGTTTTAATCTTATATGTTCCCTCTTCGTGAAAGAGACATTTCTTATTAACAAGTTTAAGTGTGTTTTTTTTCACCAAACATGAATATCTCGGACAAGTTTCGAATTCGTAGTTATTAGTTTGGAAGAGTTTCTCCCTTGTGGTTTGTCATATATAGTGCAGCACAATCCAATTGTCAGCTAGATCATGCAAAAGTACTGTGCACCTGGTGTCTCATCTTTTATGAACGCTTCACGCAATTATCACAGTATGATAAAATTTATTTTCAAAAAGTTACATAGAAACTATCAAAGATAAAAATTGTAAAAAAATGCGAGACGTTAAATGGTTTTACTTTAAATCGTTACATGGCGTCATCAAATGACTGCTTCGCGATATTTCGGGATGACATCGATTGAGATACCGCCAGTAGGTGCATAAGTATAAGTCCGATAAATAGGATACCGAACTTACTTATATTACTTTTGTGAACGTCAACATCATCTTCAAGCATTATGAAAAATAGATAAAAAATGAGATAGATGAATCTGTGCATCATGCGATTTGTAATTTAATTGTTGTTGTGCTTGCTAGAATGTTTTTCTTGCTCTAACTGTAACGAGAGTGCGTGAATATGCTCATTTGTATGTTGTAAATGTTGCATTTATGATTTGTCAATGTATATTTGTTATTGTCTATAGCTCATTGAAAACGTGGTCATGTGCTTGGGTCTCGGTGTGTGTAAGTTCAAATTTTGATGTATGAGAATGGGTGTCAGGGTGTGAACATGTTTTTGAAATGAATGTTTATTTACAAATGTATATTTCCTTCTTCTGCCTTTACTTTCATTATTCGAGCTTACCGATATATCATTTAATGTTTTATAAGTTTTCCAGTTAAGAAATCTAGTACATATTCGTACTCTAGGCTTATTATTGCTTTTATTATATTTTTAAAAAATGCTCTGTTAAGTGTCAAATTGCCTCAATAATTTGTATTACTTGTCATTCTACAATTGTTTATTGGTTTTTATATAATATACTTATAATAATTTTTACATCTTTTAATTCATAATTTAGTCTCAGAAACATAAAAGAGAATAGCAAGTGAAAACTGCCTAATTTAATCACAAAATTTAAGTATCAATTTAAAAAAAAAATCAATTTGATTACATGTTTTTGTTAATGATATCATATTAACATTTGCAGAGTTCGTGAAGATGATTATGCAGTAGCGACGGAAGGACATTTGACGTCTGGGCATGCGCAGTATACCAACGAATGTACATGTATATGCATACAATGTATTTATAAATCAATTTATTTTTGGAAATGCCTTGTTTATTATTTTCCAGACCGATGCTCTGACTCTGAATATTAATGACACGAAACATCGAATGGAACAAAACACGAAATCCACACTTTTTTCAAGAGATTATGTCTAATGCGTGTACGTAAGAGACAGGAGACGATTTTTAAAAATGTATGTCTTCAGCCATTTAGTGTAGGATTCATGTAGAGAAATCGAACATGGTACGTTAATGTTCTGTTTGCTTCTTACGATCTAAAATCATGTTCTTGAAATTGGTAACTCTTATTTTCGTTTAATTAAAATCTTATTATCTCTCGTTAATAGTCGTTATACCCCTTTAGTCTGAAAGGTATCAGGATCTACGAAAGCTAGCCTTGTCGTGTAAAAGCCCATGGCCTATAATTTGGAAAATAAATCCAAATAGATGCCCATTGGCTACAAATTGGAAAATTTATTAAAAAAAGACAAATTTTATCCCAAACTGTGCCTAATGAAAAAAGACTCCCCTTTTTATAACACATATATTTAATCTCACCGCCAAAATTTCTTCCATTTATGACTTTTTTGTTAGCGCTGTAGAAAGTGTTTTTCACGGTTTTGAAATGAAGTAAGACATTTACATGAGTAAGATGCCTCATTATTTCTATCCTAAAATCGTACAGTTTATTATTCCTTAGTTATAAGAGTCTCCATACGCTAGTTTTTCTTAAGTCTTTGCAATAGTACTTTTCTTGAAATTATATAAAAGAGGTGAAATTCGTTTAATAATTTTGCGAATTTATTTCAAAGTGAATTCACTTTAAGTAATTCCAAATACAAGCCCATGTCTCCGAATATAAGCCTGTGCTTCTTTTTGGTCTCAAAGTTCACTTTTTGAAAACCATTATTTCCGTATAGAAGACCTGGGCTTGCTTTCGGAAAATTCCGGTAGATTAAAGTGACAGTCCTATCAGGGTATTTTATTGAAACAAAATTCAAGGTGACTAATGTAAAATAAGTAAAATGTATCATTGGGTTGTGTAATAATAATGTACTATTCACCTATTTGATTATATCGGAATGTCCCATTGATATTTGTTTCTCCTGATAGGACTGTCCTTTTAAAGACATTCGATTTTGTTACCTGAACCTGAAGGGAGATAACTCCTGACGCACTGTTGAGCTTGCGAGCCGCACAATATTCCGCTATTTCGTCCAGATATCAGAAAGTTTTATTCTGTGGCATTAGAAATAAATTCAATCGAGTATTCATGATAAAATGATTTACAACAATCTGTATCACAAAACCCTGACCAACAATCTTATCTATTTTAATATCTTATATTTTATCTATATTTAATATATAATAATTGACTGTCTCAATTGTCACTTTTATAGTTTTCCGCCGGCATTAACATTAATATCAATGTAAATTATACTAATTATATAGCCCTTCTTGCAATAACTTAAAGGTTTCAATTTTTCTTTACGCTTTACGCTTATTGATTGTAGATTTCAAAATTCAACATTTCATTACTGTCTGAACATGAATCATGAAATCGTTGTATCATTAAAAGATTATACCTACCACAAATGGTTGAGTACAATGTTGAGTGTTGTCATCATTACATCCACTATACATGGACATTTGTCATTAAAACTATAATTACAATGTTTGATGTTGTCGTCATTACATCCACTTTACATAAGATATATGTCATTAAAACTATAATTACAATGTTTGATGTTGTCATCATTACACTGATGTTTCTATTGTATTCTAACATATCAACTGACTACAAATTTGTACCTAATGTATGTAAATGTGTCTGTTAGTTTAAACATAGACCGCCAGGCAAAAGAAAGTACACATCAAGGTTTGTTTAAATGTTCTTAATATCAAAACTGACATGTGATGTATTGAATTGTGGCACATTTACAATAACACATAGTTGCAGTATTTTGATAAAATGATTGGTGTCTGCTTTATGGTTTGTCGAAAAAAATGTTTAATATAGGCAGGGGAAATAAATAAAATATACACTATCATGACCCCTACATGTTTACCATGTCAATATGTGGGAAAATGAGCACATTCATTGATTTTCACGCAATAAATTATTTTTTGTTGATAAAGATTTGTGACATATCAAAAATTGATTTTTGAACAATTAATTTACATAAATGTCAGTTTTGAAAAAATAAATTAAAACACTTCAAATTTTTCTTTGAATGATGATATAATCCTTGTTCTTATCAGTTTGAGAATACAACATCAAAACACGAAATATTTGAAATTGAAAATCTTAAATATGATTAATTCAACTGAAGTGTGTACTTTCTTTTGCCTGGAGTTTAGTCAAATTTGATGATTCGATTACGTATGTAAAGCCAGTCATGTAAATGTACAAGATGCATAAATTTAGGTCGAATATCAAAGCATTAATTAATGAGTCCATTTCCTTTAAAGGGGCAGCAACACGTTTTTAGGGGGAATAAACGATAATGTCAAGGAAATGAAAATAAATTGTTTCAACTGAAAGAATTTTTTTTTTAAGAACAAAGCAGTAATCAAATCAAATATATAATATAAAGTTCAGCCATGCGATTCCTTTTTCTTACACAAAATGAATTAAATGTGTTCACACAAAAATGGCCGCAGATGGACTTGTGAATATTTATTATTTGACTATGGATAATATGTTTGTGTAATGAGAGTTTTGACAATATAAAAATAATACAATTAGCATTAACGTTTAATCATCATTGAAAAAATGTAAATATAAAATTAAAAAAAAAGACCGTACGCGTGCTAATGCCCCTTTAAACTTAAACAACTGCAACATCTACATTTTCTAACGTGCAATGTCCTCCCACGCATGTAGGAGTGAATCAATATCGAGTTTTTGACTCATAAATACTTATTTAAAACTATAAGGAGGTCGCTACACGAGGCTGAGTAAATGAAATAAATTGCCTGGTAAACAGAACCTTATCAGCTAAAAGGAGCGTATCTGTCAATTGGAAACTCTTATCTGTCAGTTGCTAATAAACTTTCGAGGTGTGGTGCTATAAACAATCGTGCCCTATACCTACATTTATCAAGTAGATATAAATAAATGTGTACAATGAGCCTTATCCATGACATTATAGTGTACAATTGCATTTTTTAAAAACTTGGAAAATGGAAACATATTTTTGTTACATTTGTATTTTTGATCAACAATTTCTCTGATTCGTCAACCATAACAGAAAGATGAACTGACAGTTTCCTTTGGTATTGGTCGTCAAATAAAAACGAGTTATCTCCCTTTAACTGCTAGGCGTGTATACAGGGACTCTCGAAAGACAAGCTTTATGCATGAACCTAAATAATATACATCACCAAGGTACTCAACAATGTTCTTTTTTAAAATAAAAAATGAAGACCATCTGCGTTAAAAATGTATGCTCGGCTTCATACATTCAGAATCGAAAGTGAAAATAATGATGTTTTCTTACTATGCTCTAATGATGTCTTCAAAGAAATTTGGTAGTGTGTATGTCAATACAATACCTTTCGTACAAATAAAGCTACCAACTAAAACGGACTAACCTAGTTTTTACTGTAGATTGCCCTTTTCTCATAACACAGTTTCCACTGATTCACAATCATTCGGGAGACTATATCCTTCTTCTGAGTTTAAAAAAAAATGAATTCATAAATTAAATATATATATATATATAAACTTGATAGTTGCTGTTAGTGAACAATTTATACAAACAAATGATTCATGTTTAGCACATAGAACATGGTAATATCAGCATTAGCACGTATCTAAGGTTTTGTAACTAACATTTATTTACTAGTATTTACAGAAGAAGAACATCCCGTAATTAGATCAATCTAAATAAATCAACATCAAAATTCAACAGTATGACTTAATATAAAAACCTGTTGATCTTGATTGTATTTAGATTGAACTGGCTTGGAAACGTCTTAGATTTATTTACTTTAAAGGGTGTAGGGAACACATTAAGGTATTCAAATAAAGAGCAAACATACACATAATATATATCCAATCAAATATTGCTGAAACTCATATGAAACCATTGTACATTAACCTTGTTTATTGTAAAAGCATCGCTTGTATACATTTACTCTGGTAGTTTACTATTGCTCCACTTGCTTGACAACGACAGTAGGATATGTCTATGTCGCTTTCAAAGAATACAGAAGTTAATTATCCATTTAATTATCTCTCCTACTGAGAAAATATAAAATCAGAATTCAAAGGTGTGTAAGATAATGTATTCAGATTAGCAGTGAAGCTGGGGTTATATCTTCTGAGGTTGTAAATCAAAATTCAAAAGTGAGTAAGGTTTAATTTAGATCATCAGTTACATATTCTGAGCTTGTATCAATATACAACAGGACAGTATCAGGTGTGTGATCAAGATAATTACCTGACACAAATACAAACACACGAACAATAGCCTGATATACGTGACAAGCAATTGATGAGTTTAGTGGGTGGGAAAAGAGCAATATACAAATTTAAGTACTTCAAAACCATTGACACGCAAACGTACAAACAGAATGTTTCTTCATCATTGTCATAATAAGAAACAATCTATGTTGATCTAAATTTAGTTAGATTGAATAAGAAGAAACATCAAATTGGAACATAGTGATATCATTTAATGAGTAAACGGCAAATTTCTTTTGTTTACGGTTATTTAAGTATATTATCAGTTCATAGATATGTTACAGCTTGTCTTATGATCAATAACCGTTTATGTTTAGATCCAGTTAAGTTCAAATCGACTTTCGGCGTTAGTCTCAACCGCCAGCTTTCATATCGTCCCTCGTAAAAACAAGGTCAAGGTCACATCGAGTACGTTTATTGACAGATCGTAAACTGTCGAATATGAAACAGGTTGTGCAGGGGAACCTTGTCGCATTGCGGCAACTTTCAGCCAATCAAAAGCTGTCCACGACACAAGAATGCATGACGTATATACCCCTTGAACTTTGTTCGAACTTGCCATGTGAATGAGGAAAGCGCACAAGTGACGACTTGGCGGGAAAACAAGACCAGCTTATAAAGTAAACCTACATAACGCATGGGCCGGTTTATCGTGTTTCGAGTTATTCCCGCTCTTACCTACGTAGTGAAAACACCCATCATAAAAACTCAAGTTGACTCGGGCAGCGTATAAACAAGAAACGAACCACAACACATAAGCAAATGATTTTTCTTATTTATAAGTCGGTTTGGTACAACTCTGCATTAAACATCAGCATACATTTTGTCCTTTGTTTAAAATGAAAAATTATTGTTTAAGATATAAAGAATACAGTTTTTCATAAATATCATGCGTTGTGGGTGAATTTGAATGTATAACATCAAGGATTTTTTTAGCTATTAAAAATCCTTGCTATAATGAATAAGAAGGAATACAAATGTGGACCCTACTTAGACAAACTAGAAGAGATGATTGCCAACTGGTTTGCTGGTATGGTAACTAAAGGTATGATATATGTGGGTAGTATTCATGGCCCGTCAGTGGCGTTGCTGTGTCGAATTCCAGCTATGCAGACCGTCTCTTTGATGCCCATTTGCTTTACCCAGAGCATGTAACTGAGCTATTAGGATGTGTATATCCCAAAAGCCCAACATCCCAGTTCCCCTACAGGTTGTTGAAAAATGTTATATTTAGTCATGGTAAATCTAGGCGACTACACCTAAGAAGAATAAAGTTTTTCTTTATAATTTTAAAGGGCCTGATCAAAAGAATTTTATATAGTAAAATCTGAAACAAATCAAAATGAATAATGCAAGACATTTGAATTTTAAATAAACATATATAATGCATTTTAACATTATCTACAGCCTAAGCTACCAATCCCAGTTTCCGCCTTGACAGTGATGGAATGTGAGGTTCAAATGAAAATAACAGGATCTGAATTCTGTCGTTGGCAGGGTTATGTCTTTCCACCACACTCATTTCAATTCACAAATGAAATTTGTTTCTGTACCGCTTAGTCGCTTTAAGTATCGTTGCTTGCATACACGAACACATTAATTATAAAGAAAAAATCAAAGCATAGTATTGTTAACATTTATACGTATTCAAATAATTACATTTGGACATAATGCAATGTAGAAAATGTATGAGAACATACTTCAAAAATGTAAACCATCCTTATAGCTCAGCTACATACTGTTTCTCTTATGAAACTAAGTATTATTTGCTTGCTTATCAATCAGGTTCTTTCTAATGGAAAATTAAAAGAATACTTCCAACATATTAATCTTTTCCATATAACTTTTGTAATCGCCAACACTAAAGATGTACGATACAGCTATTTCATCATCACCATAGCACTCGGACAGTCAACGCCTTCTTTGCACTCGTGGACGGGGCATTTACCGCCCAACCATCTCACCATCATACCAGAGCAATTGGGTTATAAAGGCCCCTTGGCCATTATCAAACCGTGTAGACTAACTTTAAGTCCCTGAAAAAATATTTTGTCAAAAATTTAACTTTTAAAATTGATAGAAAAAAGATAAAGAGGGGCCTGGACAATAGTTAATTAAAAAAAATAAAGCAAAGGCAACTTGTTGATTTGCCAACATTTTCTAGACTCGAGAAGGCTCCTTTTATTGCTTTATCGCTCTGGGGTCTGGATGACAGACTTCCAGCCGTGGTTTTATAGATAGTAGATAATTGTTTGACAGAACCACTGACCCGATCGCTGATGTATGTCGGCAATAAACTTATAAATACATGAGATATCAGATAACATCATCACACAGGCAGACGCTCCATGGTTCGAAGCACCCGTTGTCAGTACAAATAATACCCAAAACATCAACAAGGCAGTTAAGAATGATAAAGCGTTTAGAGTTATATTTCATAATTTTTTGCTTTGCTTTGAATCGTCTCATAATACTACCGTGTCGATTAACTTCAAATCAACTCACTCATCTTATAAAATGAAAACTTAGAAATGGTTTATGTGCAAAAGCCGAAATCATAACATATATATATATACATATATACAGGTCATATTATCATATAACATTTTCAAGATTATTAACCCTTTTCGCATTCTTTCTTCTGCACAAAGAATGTTTTTTACTCACTACTGAGCGTCACTTGTCCGGTTTTCGATCACGCCCGCGACTGGCATGGTCACTCTTCTGAGCCAATAAAAAAAAAACAGTGGGCATTTCTCAATAAGCAAACACCATTGAATACACGATCCCACCAAAAATGCGGATAAACTGGAATAAATTTGCTATATTGGTTCAATAAATAATTTTACGAATTAAATGAAATCCTCAACACATTTACGTCAATTGTCTATCATGAAGACAACTGTGAATCAAGAGCCTACGTAGAAAATCCGAAATAGAGGAGTGAAATATAAGGTGTTTGATATTTGAGTACTTATATCGAAAATGTTCAATTATCCAGTGGCACACATAGCAGTAGGGTAGGGTCTATCAGTATATAAGTCTTTCTGCATTTGTCATTGCTTTATTTATATTTATTTATACATTTATCTATATTTATTGTTTGGACACACAGTTTCCTGTGTATAACTATACAGGTTATGACAAACGAAATGCGGATGGACTGCTAGTCATTGCCCTATTTGAATGTGATACACAACCGATGCAGGACCAACATATCTACACAGTGAGTCACGGTTGTCTTCCTGTTGGTAGCACGTGATGCAAGCAGCTGTGTACAATTTATACATAGAGGATACTTACCGACGTCCCGTTTAATAACATGTTTATGAAACGAAGGATCATGAGTCCTTTAAAAACCGGTGCAATTCGTGAGTTTTTTAAGCACATTATAAAACGGGACGGAGTTAAGTATTATATGTATTATTCGCTTACTCAATAATCCTCAAAAAAGAAATTCGCCGACATGACCATTGCGCTCGCCCCTCCAACATTGTGATGTCATGCTAAACAATTATGACGTCATTTTGACGTAACGTCACATGGTCATCGCCCGATATTTACTTACTTGATAAATCAATAAAACAGCGATATTTTCAACGAGGGAGTAATAAAAAGTCATATATATGTATCAACTGACACTTTACGTCCACGCAAGTGTTTGATAACTGCAATATAGTTAAAACACGTTAAACGTCAACTACGTACTCACAACGTTCACGATACAAACAAGAAACGAAATTACCACTTTTGATCGCTTGCTCCATGTAACTGTGTATTTTGAATGTGCACAAGGCAATGACTTACAGCCTTGATGTCAACATTTTACAGTAAAAATACATGATGGTTATTTACTGTAAAACTTCTAACAACATTTCTATTTAAATATTTTATCGAACAAAAGGTCAACGTTGCTTTAGAAGTTATACAAGTGATTAAACGCAAATGTAAGCGTTTTCTTCGTAAAGGTCTCTTTGCTTTCAAAAGATTTTGAATCTAAAAAGTTGCACACATTTACTATTGTTCTTTCATAGGTCATTCTTTGCTTCCAAGACTTCCCAAGGAGTTGACAGTTAATAGGTTTACAAATGATCTGGTTATTAATTCGTCTTTCATACGTGCCATAACGCCAATCATGATGCCATTCGTTAAAAAATCTCACATATTGAAATTGAACTGGGCAGTTTGTTTTAAATAAACTCACGAGCAAAAGAAAGTATAACACTCAGTTGTATTTATCATATGTAAAATTTTCAAAGTCAGATATCTCGAGTTTTTGACGTCGTTTTCCAAAAATGACTTGTTTGGAAAATTAGTCCAAAACATTAAATAAATAAAAGAATACCTCTACGCGGTTTTTTAAATTTAAAAAAAAAAATTAAAAATTCAATATTAAAATTTCCCTAAATTTATTTTGACAATACACAACTTTTCATCGACATATAACACATACTCTGTGTGAAAATCAATAAATGTTCATCGTCATGCACACATTTACAACATTTTGAACATGGTAGGGGTCATGTTGGTGTAAATTTCATTTCTTACCCTAGTCTACTTTAAATGATGACATTTAAGTGAAAATATAAAACAGTCACCAATAAAGCCATTCAAACTACAGCCGAAAGGTGTTATTGTCTGCTTCCATAATCAAATGCATCTTATTTCTTTAAAATATTGAATTAATGGAAAACAAGTGAGTGTTATACTTTCTTTTGCTCGTTAGTTTATTAGCACCATGGCGCGTGTGACAGAGGTTGATGAACGATGGCACCAATTCCTACAAGACGTCATAAGAGAGACCGGAAATGCACGTGGTTGATATCATTCATAAGTATTGCATTTGATCTTGGTAAAGGTAAATGAAGTTAAATTTAAAATGTTTTCATATTTCAAGCATTGCCATGGTAATTGTAATGAAGCAAGTATCGTTGTCAATACGGTGTCACTGACTGTTCTGTTTTGAACATCTCAGTAAGTCCACTTTACTCAGATCAGTTTTATGAAACGTTGGTTAAAACATTAAGTAGATGGATGGCTTGCAGTAACAATAAGAAACATACTTGTTTCCTGGAGAAAGAATTGCGGTATGTGAAATTAAAGGCAGAGTTACATTTTCTGTGCAAATCAGTAATATTATTTACAAATGACATTCTTACCACTCGCAAATATTTTGGTGAAATGCCTTAGCACATTTTGCAGACAATAAAATTGAATTTTGAACACAACCGCCTTCTCAACTGGGTTCTGCTAATATTGCGAAAATGCCATGTCATTGGCTGGTTATCGTTTGCTCAATCTTGCAAAGACAGGTTGGGTAATTTTCTAAATCATAATTCGGATTTATTATATTTAGGGTCCTGCTTGCAAGAAGAAATTTAATTAAATGTGAGATACATTCGTAAAATTTTGAAGTCACGGTTTTCAATCGAAATAAAAATATAAATAATCCGTTAATATCCCCCTTCCTCCGACCTCCTTTATTTGTCAATAAAAACACCTCTATGTGTGCACCAAAATCGAAATCAAACGCACCATCAAAGCTAGTTATTTCACCTGACAAACATTATAAACTCAAATTATATATGCCACTATAACATTAAATAAAACTTATAAATTACATTTGACTTATTCGGGCTTGCGTTTGTCCTGTTTTCGATTGAAATCGTCACATTTATCTTAATTATCTTATATTTACTTTTATTATACACTAACATCATTCTTAAAGTTTGATATCATTAACTTAAACAACTGGCAGTGTGAACATCTCTATTTGACATTCAAAACAAGGGAAAGGAGGCCTACAGTATATTGTTTCAAATTATATTATTATAATACAATTTGTGCTTCCGTTTGATTTTTATATCATTTACAAATGCCGTTTAGGTACAATACAACAAGTTGATAAATTGTCATCTGGATTCCGTAAATACAGTTGCGTACCGTAAGTTTGTTCACCTTCTCTTAACTCAGTTCAAATATCATATAACTTCGGATGTCTTTGATGCATTGTAACATTGCGAAAACGAAATCAATCATGTTGAAATTTCAACTCTTGATTTAAGACTCATTTAACGTTATCGTATTCGAATGTCATACCTTACAGTTACCCGTAAGGGTTTTGTCAGGCCGTTAAAGGGACCAGGGGTAAAATATTCAAAAACAATATTTTCATTTTTCTCTATAAAATCCTTCATAAGTTATAAACAGTTATTATGCATTAAGTTATTGTAAACGTACTCCTTGTTCTCACAGTAATTTTTAGTCGAATAAAGATAAAAAAAATATGACCCCTTCTGCATATTTCTTCATGCCATAATTCGTCAGTTCGCACCATAAACGATTAAGTTCGATACTGGTTATAGTTGTACCTTCGTCAGTTCTGCTGATGTTTTTAATGGACGTCCAAGCGAAAGCAAAAATACATGATATGTGTACTAAAACACAAAAAAAAACACATAACAAATTTTAGGTTCGCAGCTGTAAATTCTATTTATGCCTTTTGCAAAACTGTATGTATTCGATGAAATAGCACATATAAAACGGTTCAGCGTGATTGTTAACGTCCGAATTAACAGAGTTTTAAAATCTTGAATGACACATGACTCAAGACGAACTATTCTTTTACTGATATATGTCGTACTCTAGGCATCGCCAGAATGTTTTCAAAAATCGTAATAATAAGCATCAACAACTGATGGCTACTCTTTAGTATAGAACATCGTACTTCGTAATGTATTGCTTGCTTCCTGATGTTTGTTTTCATTCAGTTAAGTGATTGATAAACCTCAAAAAGCTTGTTAAACAGTTTAAAAAATGATAACTGCACGTGACAAAAATTATAGTCCTAGGAGAAGAAAGATGATAAAGAGGTTGTAAGGTTACAAGAGAAGAATGATGATAAAGAAGTTGTAAGATTCGAATTGAAGAATGATGATAAAGAGTTGTAAGATTCCAATTGAAGAATGATGATAAAGAAGTTATAAGGTTTATGGAGAAAAATGATGATAAAGAAGTTATAAGGTTTATGGAGAAAAATAATGATAAAGAAGTTGTAAGTTCCCTGAAGAGAAACGATGATTAAAAAGTTGCAAGATTCGAAAAGAAGAATGATGATAAAGAAGTTGTAAGATTCCAAGAGAAGAATGATGATAAAAAAGTTGAAAGATTCCTGGAGAACAAAGATGATAAAGAAGATGTAAGATTCCAATGGAATCGAAGAATGATGATAAAGAAATGGCTAGATTCCAAGTGAAGAATGATGGTAAAGAAGTTGTTAGATTCCAAGAGAAGAATGATGATAAAGAAGTTGTTAGATTCCTGAAGAAGAACGATGATAAAGAAGTTGTTAGATTCCAAGAGAAGAATGATGATAAAGAAGTTGTAAGATTCCAAGAGAAGAATGATGATAAAGAAGTTGTAAGGTTCCTGGAGAAGAAAGATGATAAAGAAGTTGTAAGGTTCCTGGAGAAGAAAGATGATAAAGAAGTTGTAAGATTCCTGAAGAAGAACGATGATAAAGAAGTTGTAAGATTCCAAGAGAAGAATGATGATAAAGAAGTTGTAAGATTCCAAGAGAAGAATGATGATAAAGAAGTTGTAAGATTCCAATTGAAGAATGATGATAAAGAAGTTGTAAGATTCCAATTGAAGAAAGATGATAAAGAAGTTGTAAGGTTCCTGGAGAAGAAAGATGATAAAGAAGTTGTAAGGTTCCTGGAGAAGAAAGATGATAAAGAAGTTGTAAGATTCCTGAAGAAGAACGATGATAAAGAAGTTGTAAGATTCCTGAAGAAGAATGATGATAAAGAAGTTGTAAGATTCCTGAAGAAGAACGATTGTTAAGCAGTTGTAAGATTCCTGAAGAAGAATGATTAACCAGTTTTAAGATTCCTGAAGAAGAACGATTGTTAAGCAGTTGTAAGATTCCTGAAGAAGAATGATTAACCAGTTTTAAGATTCCTGAAGAAGAACGATTGTTAAGCAGTTGTAAGATTCCTGAAGAAGAACGATTACAAATCAAGTTTCCTCAAAAGGAATGATAACTATCTGTGTCTAACATGCATTAAGTGCTTTACCGTGCTCATTGTTTCCATAACAATGCAGTTCAGATGGTCTAACGCTATTAACAGTTGAATTGAATTCGAATAAGTCGCCGAAATAGTATGTAAATATATATGCAACATGCTAAGCCTGACTAAGTTTCAAAACCTTATTCAAGAACTTAAAAATCCATGAAACGTCGATATCTGATCATGCTGATTCAAACAACACCTCAGACAATCAGAGTATCAGGAAGCTACTTAAACTCAAGTACGCGTTACGCTTCATCAGCCATCGATTGTCACCAAATCCCTACATTGTTTAATTGGTACGCTCAATTCACCATTGTGAAAACAAGGCTCTATACAAACCATTATGAGCGGGAGACATAGCGATCATAAGGTGTCTATTGTGAGGTGCTGAACGCATGAAGACATACACTAAGTGCAGAAGTTAGGTGTCACCCCCTTTCCCGTTACCCGAACCCAATCAGGGGGGTTGTTCATTGCACAAAGGGCGATTGGTTGTCGATATACATACACCTTCCAGGATATTCGGTTTTAGCTGCGAGTAGGCCAATTTAAACAAGCTTAAAATGGTAAGTCAATATTTTATCGTTTCAAATATTATGTATATTCATTAAAATGCGAGTAGGCAAATTTAACCAAAGCTTTAAAATGGTACGTCAATATTTACGTTTCAAATTTGTGTATTTACTAAAATATATCTACCTAATGATCTTATTATAATGTCCTTTGTAAAAGAGAACTTGACATATCTTAAAATGATGTTTTAAAAGAATGTTACACATGATTCTCTGAGGGAATTTTATAGAAAATCACGAGGTCAAGTTTTACTCAATATATGACAAATTTCATAACGGATATATTTAATGTATACCTTGTATATATTTACACCTTTCTCCCCAGGCGGATCAGTTAACGCCCGAACAGATATCAGGTATGTAATCAAACAACCAATCACAGGTACAACATGTCAGGTGTGCAATGCAGTTTTTTGCATTTTTATCGCTATGATAAACGTATTTAATTAAATGGAAATTATCATTCATCATGATAAGGCAGCCAGAACCGACCGGTTTATCAATGACGTCACACCAACTGTCACAGTCAAGTAGTAAAGGTGTAAATAATTCGCTGAGTACATAACGATGTTTACACTTGTGGAATCGAGATACGTTATACGATTGCTGAAATGTTTATGTTGATTTAAATCTCATTTCTCATTCAATCTCATTGTTGGGTTCGTGTATTTGCAAGTTCCATATATTTATATTACATATATTGATAAGTACCTAAATTAAACCTCCTTTTGGGCTTATAAAATCATGCATAGATAGTCTTAAAAGCATTGAAATAGTTAAAACATCTTTAATTATATTAAGTTTGATTTAAAATCAAACATTCAACTTACAAATTGCAAACAATTTCATTCGTTCTCACGTGGTGACAGCACCAAAGTCAACATTCTGAATTAATGCTATCATTGTAGGATTTCGACATCAATTGACATAACTAATTCTTTTTATTTATGTTAAAATTAATTTTTCAAATGACTGTTCTCTAATAGGTATTTTTGTCTCTATCCTGGTTCGAACTTAATCTAACCGGAGTTTTCCTCCCATCACGGTCTGACAGTATCCCCCTTCGTCCCATGTTCTTACACAAGCTGTTCTAGCCAATCGATTGGACTCCTGCACAAACTTTCGATGTCGGCGTACGATATACATGACCGCAACCAATAAGCATTTTATACGAGATTAGTTCATTGGTCCGCTAAAGATAAGATTTGTCCTCGCTAAGCAGATAATAGAACATGTGAGTAGGTGCCTTGCATTCAGACCTTGTGGAGGGGAAGCTCCGGTCTCTGATATAACACGTTCGATTCCCGAAAGTGTCAATATTTTAAAACTCTTATTCCTCGGAGGACGGTCGACTTCAATGATTTTGATATATTGGTTTTTCTTCAGAGTTCAAGGAAGCGTTCAGTCTGTTTGACAAAGATGGAGACGGTAACATCACCAGCAAGGAACTAGGGGTTGTAATGAGGTCACTAGGTCAGAACCCCTCAGAGGCAGAGCTGCAGGATATGGTTAACGAAGTGGATGCTGATGGTGAGAAAACTCTAAATTATAACGAAACCGCCAGGCAAAAGAAAGTACACACCACACTTGGTTAAGTTTATCTAAGAGACATGTGATCTATTGAAATATGGCACGTTACAATAACACATATGTGCAGTAGCTTAACAAAATTGTGTTTGGTTAATGCTTATGTTGAAATATCTTTGTTTAATGTAGGCTTGGGTAGGAAATGGGAAAAAAAACTTTTCAATGCACTACCATATACTTTGAAAATGAAAAGACATAAAATATGCCTTAGGAAAATGGTAGGTTAAGTGTCTGGTCGGGATAGTTTCAAGAGTTCGGGGCCCTATTGAAGTGGGGCCACAGGGGTCAAATCCTTAAAACCTATTTTCATTTTCTTCTCAAGAAGCATAAGGCCTAGAAAGCTGAAACTTTGTGTACAGACTCTTTGACAAGTGAGGATTATAAATTGTAGCTTTGGTGCCCCTGTGGCCCCTACTAAGGGTAAAACCACATTGGCCACACCCTAAATCAAAATCAAATGTAATGCCTGATGAGCTACAGAGCGAATGGCTCTATTTTTGTTTGATCTCGTAAGTGTGGAGCGGTGTAAGGATCTACACTCAGTGGCAAAAGAAACGATACCATATAAAATTCTTGAAAAGTTAAACTACGAGTGGTAGTTACAGCTCATTCAGGGTTTTGTCTTCAAGAGCAAAGTGAACTCTGAGAATGAGGTTATTTTGATAAAGAAGAAGAAGTTAAGGGTCAAACCAAAACGGCGAAGAACCATTGTGCGGACACGGGTTCGTTGCACAAAGAGGAATGTTGCACAGAGATTTTGTTACATTCAAAGAGTGAAAACTTCTCATGTGAACCACCCTGTAGCCACACTATTTGGATCTACTCAATTTTTTTCTAAACAAGTTCTGCTTTGTAATTTGAATTCATGTATTTTCTATGCATCTCTTATCATAAAATACTTGTCTCCTTAACTTTAACGATTAACGTTAACAAAAAGCACGCATTTTTTAACATCTGGCTTTCCCAAGGGATCGGATGAAGTTAACAAAATACTTGACAAACTCATTTTAGTATCCAGTATTTATCTATATTGATAACTATATGTACCGACATACAAATATACATATGTACATAGTGAATCAAAGCATACACACAGTAACTATCTAAACACGGCAGTAGCTCCACTGATTGTATGACTAACAGGGAAGGTGTAAAGTATACACCCTGACCTACCGCCCTTCCATCATGTACATACAATCATATCTCGATTGAGTGATGTGTACAGAACCGGTATTGACATAATGATATAGTCAATACTAGCTGGTCAAACCAGAAACTCTATATACAGACACAGTATATAGTCTCTGATCAAACATATCAACTTTCAAAGCATTCTCAAGGAAATGACTCTAGTTAGTAAAGAGCCGCTCCGTAAGTTGTTGGGGGTCACATTTGCAAAATTTTATCAATGGTGATCTATAAGTATCTACTGTTGCAGGAAAGTATTATAGCTAATCGACATTGTAAAGTGATAATAGAAAGGTTTGAAATCGGGATTATAATCGAAAATCGGACAATGACGCTCGTCGATGAGATCAAACGTAATTTTGGAAACATCGAACGTGCACTGCATAAGTGTTTCCGGTTTAAAACGCAGAGTTCAGCAGTGATAGACAATAAATATTCCTCCAGCCCTTAGTATCCTTATGGATGAGTTGCTAGTTCGAACTTTTCCCCCACGAAAATGAATGTTTAGATTTTCAAAGGACTGGCAATGAAATAGATATCTTTAAGGAGTTGACGATATTTATGTCGGTATTCTGAATCTAAATTGTTGTCCTATCCAAAGTGTAAGTTTTAATCACATCCCATGTAACGGTACAATAAAAAAATCTGATGTGTAAGTTTTATCAGATCACATGTAACACCACAATAGAATCTATATTCTGAATGTAAGTTGTTGTAACATCTCAAGTGTACGGCTTCATAACATCCCACAAACAAAACCCAACATATATCATACTGACGGCAAAATGTTCTCACTCTCCAGGAAATGGCACCATCGACTTCCCAGAGTTCCTCGCAATGATGTCCACCCAGATGCGCGCGCACGACTCTGATGTAGAGATCAGGGAAGCCTTCAGGGTGTTCGACAAGGATGGAAACGGGACCATCAGCAAGGAGGAGTTGAAGCACGTGATGGTGAACCTGGGTGAGAAACTCACCGATGAGGAACTGGAGGAGATGATCCGGGAAGCAGACAGCAATGGAGATGGGGAGATTAACTATGAAGGTTTGTAAATCAGATTCACTGAAAACTTATATATTAATAAACAAATATACAAAAAAGAAGGTAAGAAATACATCACATTTTGATATATTGATTTTTCTAAAGCAATGGAGATGGGGAAATTAAATTGTTTGGATATATATATAAGGAGGTACGAAATACATCAAATTTTGATATATTGTTTTTTTCTAAACAATGGAGATGGGGAAATTAAAACGTTTGGATATATACAAATAAGGAGGTTGGAAAAACATCAAATTTGGATATATCAATATTTCTTAAGCAATGGGGATGGGGAAATCAACTATGAAGGTTTGGAGATTTGATAATTTGTAAAATAGTTACACATATACCAAATAGGAAGTCAGAATACATCAAATTTTGATATAATGATATCTTTAGATAAAATTAATATTTGTTTGATTCGCGGGAATTTCAAATTGTTGAATATTCTATCTTTTTCTCGTCACATTCCAGGAATTAGCGGCATCCATAATTATGTAATGATTATGATTAAAATGGATAGTTCGATAATAAATGATAGGTTTGAGTTCAAGATTTAATATGACGACTCACCGATGATTGGTGAAGTGACTAAATAAATTGGTTAAAAGACTAATAAAATTAAATAAAAGACAGTGTATTATTCATGAATACATATACAGGCCAATAAGAGTTTTATCAGAGACTATGACATGTTCACATTTTTTGAATAAATCATGTACACTGAAATCAACGGTTGTCGCAATCCACACTAGAAAATGTTTTGATTACAAATTCATGCAAAAAGGATCTGCAATTTGGAAACGTGCCCATTTTATTATTCTAAGCCTTTTGCAATTATGCAATCGAACCGTGTTAACTTAAATTTAACTTCCCGGAAAAAATTCCCATTTCAAACATTGATCGATTTGTGATTATGAAGTCAATCATGACACGTCTTGTTTGAATTTTTAGAGTTTGTACAGATGATGAAGGGAAACTGAGGACTTTGGACAGGACTGAACTCTATCTATGGACATACAGTGGATTTAATATTCATTTATATATTCATGTATTTATCAGTGTATATTAATTAGACCTCCATTTTAGTTTTTTCAACCCTTTAAAAACCGTTTTGCTGTCCATCCCGTAATTCCGACCTTTGAATGCCAGTCACTGTCAACTGCCCTAGTGCGCAAAAAACGTGGGAAAGTCCACATTAATAGTGGAAATCGTGGAAAGTGCACATAATACATAACTCGTTAAAATAGGCAACGAAAAACGTTCAGTTGAGGGAATATATTTATGTTGTCTTTTCCACGTTTAATGTTCAATTTTCCACGTTTTAGTTGCAGTGGGGCAAATATGTTCTGTATACCTGTGTCACAATTCAACTTTCAACATACCTTTGCATTTGTTATATTCATTGAAATGGACATTCTATCATTTTCTAAACCACAAGTGACATTTAATAAAATGATGTGCTTCGCAAGCCTTTGTTTCAGATATTATCTATATTTTCACATTTTTAAGTATTTGTTTGACATCGATTAATATAATTTTCAATTATGCTATATGTGATATGAACATAATAATGTCTATCTATCAAAATTAGTTAATCATATTAGGAAGTTTTTCTGTTCAATAAAAGATTTTTAATGGGCCAACTAGTGAAGGATATTTCTTCTTTGAGAGGTAATTAGTCAAGGACAATTTCGATTAAAAGTTTACTCATCGTATGACGCAACACGTTTTCACAGAAAACCACAAAACGAAGAAGTATCATTTCTTGTGAAATTATGTTTTAATAAAATTTTTGCAAACAATGTTTTCGTTTTATATTACAAAACAGAAGTGCTTCTTTTCATGCATTTCAATACTTTAACAATATTTATCAAACATAATTATTATATGGCAGGGCGGGGGGAGGAGGGGGTGATTTTATTCCGGGGAAAATTTTCTAATGCTGGGGACATTTTAATCGGGAGCACTGAAGATCTGCTGCCAATCGGTCAAATAATTGTTCATGCTTTGAAGGGGCAGTAGCACGTTTTTGGAAAATTTTATATTTTATTTTTTTCACTGATAATTGTACGTCAATGCTAAATGCATTATAGTGATAGTGTCAAAGATCTCAACACAAACCAATTATCCATAGTCAGAGAACAAAGTATGAAGATTTACCCCAAATCCATGGGCGGCCATTTTGTGTGAACACCGTTAATTTATTTTTGGCAAGAAAAGGGATTCGCATGGCTAAACTTTAAATTATATATTTGAATGATTACTGCTCGATTTAGTTTAAATGCATTGTCTTTCAATTGAACCCATTAATTTTCATTTTCCTGACATCACCTGCTATTCCCCCTAAAAACGTGCTACTGCCCCTTTTTATATTTTTTTCACTGATAATTGTACGTTTATGCTAAATGTATTATGTTGACAGTGACAAAAATCCCATAACACAAACCAATCATCCACAGTCAGAGAACAAATGATAAAGATTCACATAACGTCAATTGGCGGTCATTTTTGTGTGAAGACTTTTATTTCAATTTGTGCAAGGAAAAGGAATCGCATGGCTGAACATTATATAATATGTTTTAATTTATTACTGCTTCATTTAGTTTAAATAAATTGTCTTCTAATTGGAACAATTTATCTTCATTTTCTTGACATCACCTTATTTTCCTCCTTAAACGTGGAACTGTCCCTAAAAAGGAAAATTATTTTTTTTTTTTCTCACCTTACTGCTGTTTTCAAAACATTTGGTATGAAAATACAGTAAATTAAAATAGTCTCTATACCTCACACCAGAAGAGACGGGTTGAAATTGTTCAGCTTCAAGAAAGCAAAAAGGCAATATATATATGTATATAATATATCAGGGGTTACTCAAGGGGGATATGACCGGTTACACCAGGTGAGTCATGAGTTACCTAGCAAGGTTATTACACCTGTCCTTGAGATTAACTACCTACGTAATCCTCGTCTTATCGGCTACCTGTATATACCTGAGGTCACGTTATATGAACTCTGACATCTGAACCATGCTTCAAGCTAATCGATCAAAATCAATCACGCTATAGTGGTTTGACCTACCTGAGCACTCAACCATGACGCCTTTGTTCAATCAACTCATTTTAACGTGGCAGATACATCACCTTTATTACCAACTCAAACGATGTTCATTTTGTAAAACAAAACCTTTAGGCAATCAAAAATTAATTAAATATTTTGTTTTTAAATTTGACCCATTTAACGTTGTCCGAAATAGAAATGAATAAAGCCCGTACACTGAGTAAATATACACACCAGAACATATATGCACATATTTATATATCAGGTGAGCAGATATCAACAAACATGGATACACTCGATTTTATTCAAAGTGGACATTGCTGTTCAATACGCTCAATATTCCACAGGTATATTCGATCAGGACCCTCAGGTATCTCGTGCAGGTGACCCGTAATCTCCAACGACCTGGCTGTTGATGATGCTAATTAATTATTAATAACCCACTTGTTAACTGACGAAAAAGATCCGATTCTGCAGGACATGATTGTAAGTTGTCAACTGTGCACTAAAACTGCAGCTACCGAGCACCTGTTAAATAAAGCTGTATACCGTCATCCATGACTGACGATAAGCCACGGGTCAGAGTGACAAACGGTTGCTTCAAATGTGTTTATCTTTCTGTAGCCGTGTGTAGGGGAGGACGACATTACAGGGGCTTGGTGTAACATGCTGTAGGAGTCTACATCCGGTGAGGTTACAGGAAGTAACAGCGATAGTCAGTCAACATGGTGAGTGTCATATTACCAGGTGCTCTTTATTGCATGTACTTATCTATCTATATCTACATGTATGTAAATCATGGATGTCGTCATAGCCCCTGCCTTGTACCTTCGTTCATGTGAATTTTATGTTTCGTGAATAATTGATATTCAAGGCATTGTATATGGGATTTTGTGAGATCGCTGAACGCTTTAGGCGGTTTGTATTTGAGATTTAGTATAAACCTCTGTTTGACCTACATTCTACATCAGGCCATGTCACACCGATAACCCATCCCATATGTACAGCGACTCGCTACACAGGCATTGTACCTGAAGCAAGATCTTACCATGGCACGTGCTTTTGTTGCTGTGGTCCTTTAGTTTGAAGCATAAACAATGCTGTATTTCTAATTCATTGTATCTTTATCCCAAAATCAGAAAAACAATGTATCCCAACTGATATTATTCATTATATGTTATAAGTTTGTGGTCTATTATTTTCAAGCATAAATAATGCTTGTACGAGTATTTCTACCTGTACCTCAACATTAATTAACGATGTATCACAAACGTGGTATTTTCTACATGTTAACGTTGAGCTTTTATTTTGAAGCATAAACAAATGATTGCATTTCTATTTCATTGTACTTTATGAGCAAAACAATGTATCCCAACTGATATTCCTCACATGTTAAATTCACCCGAGGTATTAAACGCATACCCAATCGATAAACGTCAGTTGTGCTTCATTGAAGTGATAATTACCTGTCAGATCGATAATACCTGCACAGCCGATTGCATTATTCCAGGTAGTTTTTCCGACCTGGTTCCACCTCATATAATATCATACAGAATAATAGTGAAGCTATTAATGTGACAATGGTAGCGGCGTTTTGGTTCTATTATGATTATGACATATAATATCAATTTTGGATTATTCATACTTTTCAAGTAACGGAAAGATATAAACATGAACCAGGTGAATAAATATTCTGAATAACATGTGAGGTTGTTCATTTAGATTATAAATATAGTAAAATTGAAAAATGAGATGAATTCAAATATAACCGTTAACTACTCCAAGATCTTGACGTATATACACATATTGCTAAGCAAAGTATTAAACGTGAAACAATGAGAACTATTTTGACCTTCTATCGAAACAATTCTTGAAATTGCGAGACTGCTATATATATATATATGACCTTATTCGTGTATGGCGGACTCATTGTTGTTATGACCCCATTAGTAAAGATGGAAACAAACTGGTCCCATTTCATTCAAATATATTTACATATTTAAGGAATGCCATTTATGAATTATTTTGAGTGATAAATGAAATATAACCTTCGTGTTCTTTTAAATAATATATCGGCAAAGGAATGTAACTTTCGTTACCCTACATTCAATGCATTTACACGTGCCAGGCAAAAGAAAGTATACACTTCATTTTAATTTACCATTTTATGTAAGATTTCCAATTTCGAATCTTTCCAGTTTTTGATGTTGCATTCTCAAACTGATAAGAACAAGAGTTTAATTATCGTACAAAGAATACTTTCAAGTGTTCTTATTTAAAAAAAGGACATTTTGCGATGTATATTAATTAAAAAAATCAAAATAATGTTGATATAACACCAATTTTCATCAACAAAGAAGACACATTCTGTGTGAAAATCAATAAATATTCCTATTATTCCTCATATATTGGCAACATTTTAAACATGATAGGGTCATTTTTTGTAAATTACTTACCCCTGCCTACATTATACAAAGATATTTTAACAAAACATTTACCAGACACCAATGTTTTTTTTTTATCAAAATACTGCAAATATGTGTTATTATAAATGTGCCATAACTCAATACATCACATGTCTTTAAACTATGTAGTAAATTTAAACAAACTGTGGTGTGTACTTTCTTTTGTCCGGCAGTTTATGTACAGCGGTCACATGCTGTATCATAAAATTTCGAAGTAAACAAACCTTACAGATACACATGTTACAGCTGTAGTTCACATAAATATATGAATACATTCACCAGGGATCACCGAATCAATACACCAAGGGATACCGTGTTATTTCGTGATCCATAGCTGATGGACTTTCTTACCATGAAATGCTTTTACCTACTATGTTTATATTGATATGTGAATTATTTATTTACATCATATGACCCTAAGCAGATCATGACTCAAAACAAATCACCAATTTACAAAAAATACAATATTTCCTCATTTTGTCAACATATGTCTGCTCTCAGTTCTTATAACGGTCACATTGAGCCTTGAAACTGCCTTAAAAACTGCGGTAGATCTGCTTTAAATCTACCTTGAAATTGCCTTAAATCTACCTTGAAACTGAATTAAATCTGCCTTGAAATTATCTCTTATCTGCCTTGAAACTGCCTTAAATCTGCCTTGAATCTTCATTGAAACTGCCTTGATTCTGGCTTGAGACTGCCTTGGAATTGCATTTAATCTGCCTTGAAACTGCCTTAAATCTGTCTTGATTCTGCCTTGAAACTGCCTCAATTCTGGCTTGAGACTGCCTTGGAATTGCCTTAAATCTGCATTAAAAGTGCATTGAAATTACCTTAAATCTGCATTGACACTGTATTGAAAGTAGAAACTGCCTTGAAACGCTGTTGCATTAGCTAACCGTCACTGATGTTTGTTATTAAAGTTAATGTCGCTTCATTATGACTTGTTTTCTGGTTAATGTCCAACTGTTTCCAGGCAGAAAGGCCTATCATATGTACTGATTTCGGAGCATCCTGCCGGAGTCTTTTTTGATGGCTATACAACTTTTTTTTGTAGTAATAGTTCAATATTATGAAAAGAATAATTATTATCCAGTGCTTTTACTTGATTCTTTTAAGTTAATTACTTTTGCTTCATCCAATTTAACGAATTATCAAGAATTATTCAGAAAGGATAAGCTTACCACATATTTCAGTAAAACTAAACTAAATTTAGAAATAATCATGATGACATTAACCAAAAATGCAATAATAAGTGTTACCTTGACAGAGTTACCTGTTATTTAGTTGGAATGGATGTATTTATATAACATGTCATATCAGTCATTCATAAATGCAATTTTTCTTTTTTACATGACTCAGACATTTGGTTTCGTTTATTTGAAATTAATTATAATCTCCAGGATCCCTCTGTGCGGGGTCAGCCTGATGGGGGCAGATCGTTCCTAGCTGCTGAGATGGGAAATGAGACGTTCATCGATCGACGTATGGAGTTTATCTATAAGGAACAGCCACAGAAGGTTAATAATAAAATAATAATATTATTTAAAAAAAATAATAATAAAGTGCAGTTATCTTTTTATAACTACGTTTTTTGTCAACTTAAGCTTCATCATTAATTTTAACCATTTACTCATTAAATGCTTAGTGTTCACCACACCAGAATAGAACACACTTTGTCCTTTCAATTTGACATAATTCAATATGTAGGATTTTCAACGATTTTTCACCTAGATGGAATAGAAAGTATATTCCAGGGTCAATTTAAACGTGTCAATACATTAATCATTAATGCCAATTTAAATCTTGATATGCATAATCACGTAGTTATAGCCTGAGGTTATGTACGTTTAGTTTTACTCTATACGTACTTCTGCCTTCAGCTTTTAACGAATTAAAAGAGTTGAAATTGAAACATATTTTAATACTTTTCGTTTGTCAATATATGAGAAATCATTATATTTCATTTTGTTCTAATCTCCATAGAAGTTTGTTTAATTTGTTTGAATTTTAGAAATATGAAAGCATGCAATAATAAAAATACAAATTAAAAAAGTCCTTGTAGATAGATGTTCGCATATGTAAATGACAATAACATGAATCACACTACATGTTGTAGCAAACATTACAGTTGGTAATATTTATTCTATGTTTATTACACAGTTATACATTGGAAGGAAGATATTCAGACCTCGATACCAGGCTCCAGTAGCCGGGGCTCCCAAAACAACAACCACACGGCACATGGATGTACCCGACATCGTCTCCCAAAGTGTCGACGTTAACGTCGACGTTAATAAAAACGTTATCGCCTCAAAAAAGGGAGGAACAATTTACAGAGAGATTAAATCAGAAGCTACTGATAACCGAGAAGTAAGTGTAACAAACGACATATAAACCACCAATTTTTTTCTATTTACATGTGAGTGAAATGAGTAAGACGTAGATTTTTTTCTGTTACATATGAAACCTTACCAAACCTTTATTTTTTATTTTTACCTGTGAGTGAACAGAATATGGTCAATATTTGAATTTAAACATACTTAACGTGTAACATAATTTCCCAAACTTTAACAATGCCTTTTAATCTTATACAGTGAATGTTTTTCATTATTTAGAAATCTGTCCAATCTATGACATATAAACACTTACCAAACCTTTACTTTCTATTTATCTGTGAGTGAACAGAATATGGTGAATATTTGAATTTAATCATACTTAACGCGTAACCACACTTTCAAAAATTAATATTAAAGCTTTTAATCTTATACAGTGAATGTTCATTACTTAGATGAGATCTCTCCAATCAACGAACAATCCTGAAGTCATAATGAGAACGAAAAAGTCTATGAATGAATCTGATGTTTCTATGAGAACTGCCCAATCAGCGGAAAGTCCTGAAATCTCTAGAAGAATTAGCCAATCAATGGCCCCGGAGATGTCAACTAGAACCATCCAATCAATTAACACCCCGAAGATCCAGATGGCGGACAGAACATCGAGATACGGGGCTGTTGATGTTGGGGTAATGCAATGTCGCATGCTATTTGTGGTCCCTTTTTTCAAAAATGCTCATTTTACAGTATTCAAATGAATGAAAGGGTAAATGCGATTTTGTTATGTCTATCTAAATAAAATGTAAGTAAGAAATGAAAAAAATAGACAAATGGATAAATAAAAACGAAGCATACAGCAAGATAGATACATTGTAGGCTACATTGTCTCTATTATTGAAGTGATAATATTTATACACTCTTACATCATGTGACCATATCTACCTTAAATATCGTAATGATTACATGCGACACAATCATGACATTAGATGTCCTTCTCTTTGCTTAGGCACAGAGAGAGAAAACCGATCAGGAAGAGAAAAATAATGTCTTTGGAATTGAGACTGGTCAGAGGCTCTCTATGCCACCACCACCAACAGTCCCTGATTTAGTGGCGGACACACGGCAGGTTGCTGTTGATAGTGCCACACGAGTCCACAGTGGTCCACAAGGAAGCGTACAAATAGTCGATGGTGGGAGGGTGGGGCAAGGTGGTTCTGTTGGGATCCAAAATATTGTTGATGGTGGGAGGATGGTTCAAGGTGGTTCTGTTGGAATAGAAAGTGTTAATGGTGGAAGGATGGATCAAGGTGGTCCAATTGGGGTAGAAAGTGTTTATGATGGTGGGAGGGTGGTTCAAGGTGATCCTCAAGGAAACGTACATGTAATCGATGGTGGGAGAGTGGTTCAAGGTGGCTCTGTTGGGGTAGAAAGTGTTATTGATAGTGGCAGGGTGGTTCAAAGTGGTGCACCTAGGATTGGCTCTTCTGTGCTTCAAAGCGGAACTGTTGGCAAGGAACAGTATATCGACAAAAGAGAGGAAACATTACCTGTCACTGAGCCTGAAAAGGTGAGAAAAAATGAGGAAAAATATCATATAAATTAAATTTTCTTATATAAATAAAAGGATAGTTCTCGAATACTACATTTAGTTGTGTAATCCGTATATTCATGAAACAATGTTAACGTTCCTTAGTAGATGAAGGGTTCGCTCCTGATTTGTTTTTTTATGTTAAGCATGTCCAGTTCAAAACTTACTTAATTGAAATATTACAGGTACGTGTAACAAAACATAACCTTTCCTAACAAGCTTTATCAAAACGGAGATGGCGGTTTAGAATATATAGGTACAAAAAGAAATGTGTGTATTCATTACAAAAAGTAAGTCGCTGTTAAAATTACAGGTGATGAGACGAGTTCAGACGTTCCAAGTCCAACCCCTGGCCTTCTCTACAGAAACGTCTTCTGGGCAGACACCCTCTGTATATGATTCGTCTGTAGTCCAGAACACAGCACAGACAGGAAGCTTCAACCTGACACAAGAATATCCTTCAGCAACACTGAGTGACAAGGTAGCAAGAAACTCGTTTGTAAATAGGAACCGAGAAGCTTTGTTTACGAAATTTGCTGCAATAATATCATATTCATGACTTTTAAGAGAGCTGAAGATATGTTTGTTAAGGAAATAAAAAAATTATATTTTATATTTCATATCAACTGATGATGCAGCAAACTGTCCAACAGCCATCTTTGTAGTCATAGTAATAATAATAAGTCTATATTATTGTAGCAAGTCTATCACTGCAGGAAATGAACAGCTTCAGTGATCTCCTTTTAATTTTGATAGTAAATAGCTGCATTTGATATTTATGTTTTTAATGACAAATACAGCTTCCAACGACAAAAACAGTTCCAATGACATCTACAATTTCTTATGACAAATTCAGTTTCTTATGCGAAGACCTGACAACAGAAATAACCACGTGTACATGTTATGCAGCACGAAGAATCACCCAAGGATGAAGAACCAGCCATGAGAACAAAACGAACACCTCCCAAACCCAGACCACGGTCCAGCAAGCTTCATCTAGATGCTTCCTCAGTCCCGCTGAGTCCTAAGTCTACCCCTGCCCAGGTAACACAAGGCTTTCAGCATATGCAAGCACATTCTCTCCCCACAGAGGCAGATCAAGTCATGAAATGTTGATACAGCATTCTCTTCTCACAGAGGCAGATCAAGTCATGAAATTTTGATAAAGCCCTTGTTCTATTGCGCCGAAATCCGTGGATTCCGGCAGTTTTCCCTGGCGGAAAGAATTGCACCACAATCCATTTGAATTTCTTTATCAAATGACAACGCTTGTCGCATTTAAAGGGTGGTTCATATCACAATGCCTTTGCCATGATTCAGTAGCCAAAATGATGATCTAAGAACGTCGCTGAATGCACAACTAACTTTGATTGCCCCCAATCAGGCATCTCCCATTCTAGCCCACACACTCGGCGTAATAGAACAGAGGCTGTGTCAACATTTCATGACTTGATCTGCTTCTGTGGGGAGAGAGTGATGCAAGCATGTTGTGTATCAGATTCAATGACTAGTTGACTCAAACGTCTCTCAATTGGTATAATGCTGAACGTGAACTTATCAGCATAATCATGTTCGCTGATACTAAATCTCCATATCAAATTTTATATTTCATATATTTATGATATATGTCTATTAAAGGTGACTGTACAAGATGGAGGAAGGGCACCGTCCCCTCGAGCCAGTGACGAGAAAACCTTTGATCTGCCGCCACCACCCCGGGGACAGGAGTACAACACTCTTGATATCAGTCATATGCTTGTATTACCTGTAAGTCACCCAACATGTACAGTATTTACTATCAGATCAAACATTTATTATTCAAAATGTAGAAAATATTTCCTTTATTGAAATCTAAGAAAGTCAGAACGAAGATTAGAGTAGTTGCACTAGAATTTTTGTCGAAAGGTAGCCATCTCTCCAAATTCTGAAATTCCATTAAAATCATCTTCCTACACAAAGCCAAAACGCCAGTTTCCGATATTTCATTTAAGTGCTGCTATAGTGTCACTACAGGCAAGAGAGCAAGCACAGGGTATGCAGCAACGCATAAAGCTGACAGTTCGAAAACCTGCCTTTTTAGGCTTTGCGAAGGAAGATGCATCCGAAATTTGCAGTGACTTCATATTGCCCACATGCTTGTATTAACTGTAAATTTTGCTAACTGTGAATTAACTAAATAATTTTTATTTTAAAAACATATTCTAACTATGTATGTTAAATATTAAAAGCTTATGCATCATTAATATTATATTATTTTTAACCTCGAAGTATTTGAATCAAATTACATAAATACCACAATGTATGTATAATGTAAGGTTTGACAATTTACATTACCTTGTAATGAATACAGCAATAACTCTCCATATAGTTTTGTTCAATTCCTTGTTTGTCGTGCCATGTGAAGATATATTGAGTACGTATATTTCCAGAAACTACCACCCCTTGAGCTGAGTAAAGGCAGACCACGATCCATGGTAGTAGAGCCTTCACGTGTTGAGGTGAGCCATTCAAAGCTAGCCGATGTTGCAAAGTTAATTCTTTGTTGCAAACAATAACACTCTGTTGCAAACAATAACACTTTGTTGCAAACATTGGTACGTTGTTGCAAACGTTAATTTTATACTTTGTTGCAAACATTAATACTTTGTTGCAAACAATACGTTGTTGCAAACGTTGATACTTCTAAAAACTATAAACATATTGTTGTATAAATCATATTATTGTATCAAATATATAATTATTTTTTTAAATATGGTACTTACTGTACAAAGTATTTAAATTGTTCTCTGTGTCACTTATGTGAAATATGAGAAATAAACTTCTCTTTTATTCTGTAAAACCACCACATAAGGTTATGACAGATGCTGATTTAAAAAACATCGAAGTATCACTAATTGCTTGATATCTCAATTCTTTGGCACCATCAGTACAAACCATTGATGAAATGGCGTGTAGATTTTCATGACACCACAATACCTTAACGTCATACTGACGCGGCTGTTTTTCTCACATTTCTTTGTCCTATTATTATCTGATATTCTTGGAGATATTGAACGTGATAAGTAGTGACATCAAAGAAACGCAAGATGCTGGTTATATCTTAATCACAGGAGGAGCTGTTGCCGATAATGAAATGTCCTCGGTCCGGAACGTGTTCACTAACATAGATATTAGATTTAATACTTATTATACATTAGATAGTTGTCAGTAAACGAGTTTGTACCTAGGATATTTATTATCGGCAAAAAACATCCCCTGTGTTTATGATCATAAATAATAGCAGATGCATAGATTTGTCGAAAACAGCATCACCGGCAAGAAATGAGAACGGTCATAGAGAATTTGTTTTTTATTTGTTTCAGGTCTCTGATACCCAAGTCCCGAGTACAGTGCTAGCTGCTCGACCCGTCTCAGCCAGCTACTCGTACAACCCTGTGTCCTCAGTCAGGGCTCCTAGTGTGTCGGACAGAACAGAAGACGTGACCATGGGACGACATGCATCAACACTGGAGAGAAAGGGTACTGGACAAGATAGACAGGGATTCTCACTGGAAAGACTTATCGTGACACAAGAGAGACCGGATATGGCACCAACGAGACCGGATATGGCACCAACGAGACCGGATATGGCACCAGCGAGACAGGATCTGGCACCAACGAGACAGGATATGGCACCAACGAGACTGGATATGGCACCTGTGAGACCGGATATGGCACCAGCGCGACCGGATATGGCACAGGACAAACGGGAAATGGAACTACGAAGGCAGAATGTGGCACTTGAGAGACCAGATATGACACAGGAGAGTCAGGCAATGACACTGACAAGTCAGACTGCGACACAGTCTAGACCAGTTATGGCACCGACGGGGGAGAATGTGTCGCTGGAGAGAACGGATGTGACGCAGTTTCAACAGGATGTAACACAAGCAAGACCAGAAGTGACACTTGAGAGACGGGGAATAACACCGACAAACCAGGAGGTGTCACTGGAGAGAACGGATGTGACGCAGTTTAGACAGGATGTGACGCAGGCGAAACCAGAAGTGACACTTGAGAGACAGGGAATGACACTGACTAATCAAGGGGTGTCACTGGAGAGACCGGATGTGACGCAGTTTAGACAGGATGTGACACAGGCGAGACCGGAAATGACGCAGGAGAGACAGGCAATGACACTTACGAACCAGGAGGCTTCACTGGAGAGACCGGATGTGACACAGGCAAGACCGGATATGACACTGACGAGGAATGATGCGGCTCTGGACAGAGCGGATGTGACAGTGGCAAGTCAAGACGTGATACAGGCACGAACAGAGACAAGGACCAATGACGCAATCAAGGCCACTGAAGCTAGCACAGAAAGAACAAATGTGAGAATAAGCACAATACATAGCATCACCCTTAAATCGTTAAGCAATCCTATATTTACACGATTTAAAAATATAAGGTTACATATGCCTTTATCCAAAGTAATTTATTCATTTTCTCTTCTGCTTGTTCAAGAGGGTAATGGAAAGGGCAAGTGTGGGAATACGCATAAGACATATTATCCCCTGTAAATCATTTAGCGAATCCTATAGATTCACGACATAAGCATATGATATTATCCATAAAGCCTTTATCCAAGGTATTTATTTCACTTTCTCTTCTGCTTCTTTAAGATCGCAATGGCTCGGACGATGGAAGCGCCTGTAGCAGAAACAGTGCCTCCCGTATCAACAACAAGTGAAGTCGAACAGGTGAGTACACGGAAAGAATAATCATGTGATCAACTTTGGGAACAGGTATACATTGCATGAGTTCTAAACCATGCGCAACTCAAGACACACCGACAGAAAACTGACAACAGTCAAGTTAATGCATCATGATCCATTGTCTCTTCAAAATAGTATAAAAAAAGCTTAATAGTCAATTTGTTTCCCGCCAAACTATGTTGAACGCCACTCACAAAGCGTAGCTACATGTTTTACTTGGAGTTTACTTGTCAAGTGCCACGTTGTAGGGGAAGTTCTAAAAGAAGAAAAAGCTTTCTTGATGATATTGCTTCTTAACACACTATGTACATTTCTCATGCACTGTTTTCTTACCCTGTTTTCTTGTTTGACGTTTGCATTGCTATCGATTTTAGGCAGCAGCAGAGAGGTTCCCAATCGGTGACAAGGAAGAGGAACCGTTCGTGCGTCATGGTGCAAAAGTACGTTTCACCAACTTTTGTTCAAATAACAATTGAATCCTTACAGAAGTCTACATTTTGATGTTTTTCTGTTATAACTTTTCCCGATACTTTCGTTATTCTCTCTGTAACTATATATATTCAAACGTTTGTAAAATGAATAATGATATACTGTCAGTTATGTATCACAATGTTTTCTAAATGGTCAAAAATGTATTCTGTCAGACAATTTGTAAAAATCGTTGGTTATATTTATAGATAAAACCGATGGTTATGACAAAGCCATTTGGACTACGGTCATCAGGACGCAATGCCTGGGCACCTGTTAGGTATACTAAGGTATGTATATAGCATTAATCCTTTACTAATTATCAATGATTTTGATTTTGAAATGTAGATTTAACATTGCGTCTTAGAATTACAAATATAAAAGGTCTCAATTTAATTTATTCGCTTTTATGCTTTTAAAATAGTTATCAATTTGGTATCATTTATAATGATTATGAAATAATTTTTAATTTTCAATGCCTTTTCTAGGTGGAACCGAACGATGCAAGTTCAAAGCCAATTGAGGCTGCAACAACAATAGTGAACACACCGGCGGAAATCAAACGAACTGAGGTGAGTTGCATTGGTTTTAAAACATTAAAAAGGCAGAAAAAAGGAAATGTCAATTTTCGTTAAACTGCGATGCACAAGAATCGCATTCACTGAACAGGATTATATACACATATAAGTAAAGTTGTTGTTTTATTATCTGTCACTCCACATTTTCCTAAAGTGTTGAGACTTCAGTAATTTGTTCTTATATTTTCACACTCCTTACAAATTAACCTGCCTAACGGTATGATACCTACCATAATTTGGACAACAATATATACATATTTCAAACATGTGTATTAAAATCTGAAGCATAATAACACATATATACATATATAATAACATATTCGTTCTTTTCAGATTGAATCAAATGTTGTTTTGACGAAGACTTATGGTGCACCCCCTGTAGCAGCTAAACCACTTGCAACAAATCAGTCAGAAAAGGTAAGCCCACTTTTTAGACCTCCATATTCGTCAATGTTGTTCATAAAAGAGGGTTGTGACTCATAGCGGATGTTTCGTTTGTGTCGAGGATATTTTAAACTTTATTAAACATCTATACTTAGAAGATGATATAATGATTCATTTCCTATCTAAATATAAACATTGTCACATATCCTTTATCATATCAGCGATCACTGGAAATAGAAGCGACAAAATCAATTGAAGTGAAACCGATATCAACAAAACCGCTACACCACTGCTAAACTAACGCTAAGTCTCGGAATTTATTTTAAATATTGATAATATTTAATTTTTTATGATTATACTAAAATAAAGCCCAGAAGATCCCTCAATTCCATCAATTCCCTCAAACCATCTTGACAGAGGCACGCCTTCAGTAGGCCTGTCAAAGCGGTATATAAGGTTCCTTCATGATAAATCACCTTTAAGGAATTTTTGTAAACTTAAAATTTCACTTCATACCTTGAAAATACAAACGTATAGAAAAGATAAAGATACATTAGTTGATCTATCATGTTCGTATTCATGTCAAATAGAAGACGAGTTTGATGTCCATTTTAAAAACCCGCGTAAAATCTCTATCTATGTAACGTGACCAAAATATTTAAATTTGAATTGAAATTGTACTTTCGGCCACTGGGCCTATACTTCTGAATAAAATCTGACTGTATGTCTGTCTGTCAAGTAATTTGATGTCACCATTTCTCAAAAAGACAATAAGTTTTTATCGTGAGTGTACACAGGAAACAAACAAACAAACGAATAGAAACAGGACATATAGACTTCATAACGGAAATATCTTATTTTTACACAATATGAGGAAATCATAACGGTATCACTCCTCTATTGTTACTATCATCTTACTGATTAAATGAAATAATTATTTGTTTTTAAGAAAATCCGCCTTAATACCAGGTCATAATTTTGTTCTAGATTTCATCTGAACATAAAGGCGAGTCCCAGATGAACTTTCCTCCTTCGAGACAAACAGTCGTCGGTGTGGGTAAGACAGCAGTAGACAACGTTGTTGTCAGGGTACCTGGTGTTGGAGACGGGGTCAACACGACCTTTGTGGACAGAACGATGGATACCATTTACGTCACTTCCGGTGATAAGGTGTGTAGGCCATGATATTTAATGTGGAGTTTTGTGATATTAAACATAGTTTGTTTCTTGTGGAGATATATGAACATGCTATTTAATGTGGAGTTTGTGATATGAAACATATTTTTGCTTCTTGTGGAGATATTAGGAGATGCTCTTTAATGTGGAGTTTTGTGATATGAAACATATTTTTGCTTCTTGTGGAGATAATAGGACATTCTCTTTAAAGTTGGGCACGCTATTTAATGTGGAGTTTGTGATATAAAACATGTTTTTGCTTCTTGTGGAGATTTTGGGCACGCTATTTAATGTGGAGTTTGTGATATAAAACATGTTTTTGCTTCTTGTGGAGATTTTGGGCACGCTATTTAATGTGGAGTTTGTGATATTAAACATGTTTTTGCTTCTTGTGAAGATTCTTATCGTTGAAAGTCAATAAGAACATGCAACATAATGAATCGTTCGCAATAGTCACCACCTGTTTTGTTACAGTCATGTGTCCGCCTAATCAAACTTGCGCTTATTTCTTATGTTATGGTTTATGGCAATTCTACTCTTGAATAAATTATCTTCAACAAAGGTGTTGACTCGTTCAACAATATATCAATCTTTTGCTGCCACAAAGTGAATCACAATACAATGTACATTTGGCATTTTGCAAATCAATCTTTATGAATTCCTTTTACAGGTAACAGTTGGGCAAGGGACAGTTTTCTCCTATGATGGAAGCAAACCGATTGCATCAGTCTCTGGGTATGGCAGTGTAAGCAAGGTACAAGAGATACAAGCCTCTAGACCAACAACTCAGGCCTCAGAGACATCAGGTCTCTTATTTGATGCACCAGAACCAAGAAAAACTGCTATGATTGAAAGGCCAGACAGTATGTCTACGGCTCAAAGTCACATTGTTAAGGACTCCGAGACGATCCTCCGAACGAGTCCACAAGCCTACCTACCAGAACCAACTGAAGATGTTCAGATAGTGAAATCACAGGACCCTCGGTCCCTTCAATCAACTCCACGAGATATCTTTTTTCAAAATATACAAGACGTTCAATTTGATGAACACAGAGGTGCTACAACTCTTAAAGCAGATGAATCTGTCACTTCAATAACGAAATCGACTGACACGACCAGGTCAGAACTCCAGATGACCTATGATTCTGCTCCAGTCGTTCAGTCTTTTCAGTCCGTTCAGCCAGTTCCGCCCGTTCCGCCAGTCAAACCGGCAAAACCACAATTGTTGACTAAACCTGTCAGGTTATCAAGCGACTTGACAGATGTAAGTAATCTTAATTTTGTATAAAAAACCTGTAGCGGTAGGATAAAGGTATCACAAAACGTCGTATAAAAGAAATCAAGACGTTAGCATGCTTAAAATTGTCTTGTTTTACCAAACAAACTTTCTTTTGGTGAATTTTGAATAAGTTCAACCATACAAGACACAATGGTGATTCACTCACTCACTCACTTAATTGAATGTGATAATTTTATAATAATAAAAAGTGTTCTTGTAACGGGCACAAATCAAGTCACTTAGCAAATTCCTTAGGCGCTACAAACATCCACTGGACACAACTGCACTGTGTAATATCTAAACATTGCATCTAGATATCAAAGGCTTGTTTAAACTCAGCGAAACTACAAAACAATATACAGTTACTAAGCAAACAAAATGAACAAATTTGTTACCAAGCTTTTTTGCAAATTCAAAAAGGTGGACGACAACAAACCCACGCCCAAACCCAAACCCAAGCCAATGCTTTTCGGTGCTAAGCCCTTCTCTGCAACTCCTCGAAGCGTGACGTCAGTGAAGGTACCTCGACCCGGTCAGGCCTGGACTGGATACAGTCAACAGAGTAACACTGATGCAAAAACCTTCTCTGTAAGTAGATATCTATTGAAATCACTTTTATATATGTAAATCCTATCTCTGATTCTCACTTAATATAGCAATGTACATAAACATGCATATTTATGTCCCTATAGTATATGTAATCTCTGTACTTAGTTGAGGGTTTCACTAAGTTGGCTTTCTTGTATCAAATCCTTTTGTTTGAATAGATATGTTCAAATCAAATCAGAACATTGAAAATACAAGCATTATTGTATAAAAAACTTGTTTAAAAAATATATCTGATGTTAAATAATATTTATCATATAAAATATAATAAACATTCCATTTGTTACGATTCAAAATGAACTTTTCTCATTTGAATAAGTTTGTTATAAATGTATATAATAATGAAGTAAGAATGTTAACATTATTTATGAAATATTATGATGCTTCTGAAAGATATATATGTATTGATAATCATAGCGCCTAAACTACCAAATTGCACCAGATAGAAAACAAGAACATTTCGAGGATTTACTTTGCGGTAATTTGGTTAAATGTCATGCCTTAAGTAGTCTTAGGGCTCAGTTAATACCACTTTATTATTCAAATTTGCCAAACCATCACAAACTGAATTTACTCCTTAAAAGTAACAAATTTCGAAGTTTAAAGAACATATCTTTTTTCATCAAATGCATTTTCTCAAATATGTAATAGTATATATGCTGTTGTATGTTACTCTTTATGTTATGCATGCGTGATCCGCATCAATTTTTCTCTACATGTAAAATTGCTCATGTACCACTGTGCGTGGTTTTAGAGAATAAAGAAGCTTGTATTTACACCACTTTCTATCATCCTAGATAACAAGGGACATCATCGGATCCTCCCGGTGTCCATCTGGTGGTCAAGCTGCAGCAGTACCCGGAGGCGAGGACTCTGAGTACAGGGTGACAGCTACATCTACAGTGAGTATCTAAAGTTGTCCGGGAGAACTTATTTGCTACATGTACAAAGACGTCCTTCCATTTAATACTATTTTTGTTAAATAAAACGAGTTTAATGAGTTTGTATAAAACGAGCGAAAGCAAGTTTGAAACCAAATCATTGACGACTTTCATAAGAATAGCATTTAATGGAAGGAAGTCTAGTATTCTGTATATTTAAACGTCGACTACCATTATCTGATAATATTGATCAGTACATAACCCTCATTCTTATGTTGTTTTGGACTGAATGAATTTTGGTATGAGACAAGGAGGTATGTTGTTTCAGCCACAGAGCGATGAGAACAGGTCTTTGGAAAAGGATACATCACAAACTGAGACACTTACCAAACACATGGAGGTGGTAAGTAAATCAGTGCACCCTTTTCTTTTTGTTAGAAATTATGTATGTGATAAGTGTAGTAGGATAAAAGTAATAATAAAATTAATGAAAATAATAAGAAGTACTTTCATTTCTTGCAAAAGAGGAATCACCTTCTTCTCACCATTTTCATCATTTCTAACACAAATCACAAACCAAGGCATATTTTAACAATGAAACTCTCAAACAAAAATGGGTTTATTCCTTTCCTGTAGACACCGGAAGCGGAAGTGAAGAGTCGGACGGTGCCGGTACAAAGCGTGAAGCCCTTCAGTGTAGAGTCGAGAACCTTATCCACAGTAACCGCTCCATCCCAGCAGCCGAGACAGGACGTAACGATTAGCCATATGACCGAGGACATGGGCTTAGCGGTTTGTATATATTCAAGAGTATCATATCTCTACAACAACAAGATTGATGCATTTCTTGGCAGCTTCTTCATGATTTATTAGAAAAAGATAAATGTATATTTTTGATGGCATCATGTATCATTTAAGGACAATATTTATGTATGACAACTTATTTATTCATAGAGTGCACTCTATGAATAAAGAAGTTGTCATCCATAAATATTGTCCTAATTTGACTTTCAACTTCTAATATGCAACTCAAAGAATGCATTATCATTATCATCTACATAAACAAAACGTAAACAAACCTTTACAATCTCAATCTCTAAATCTCAGCCTTTCATGTTGTTAAGACAATTGAAGTTAGTGTTTCAGTTGTTTTTCAATTCTTGCATATGCAGAGAAGGACCATTTGTCTTGCATGCATGAAAATTTTGTAATACACTGAGAATCACTTTAATCAATGAATTGATCAATCGATGATAAAATTTCATCAATCAATCCCTGTATATATAGGTTGGGGACAAGACGAGCTATATGGACTCAAACAGACCTGCTACTATTTCGGGCCAAACATCGAACACAACATCGTCACGTCAGATTGGTGGAGTTATCTCCCCTGGTGCCCTTGACGACGAGGTTGATGCTGTTAAATATGAGGATTCAATCGGATTCAGACAAAACATAGTTTCACATAGTGCTGGCCCTGGAGTGGTACGTTAACAGTAGATATAAAGCTGTATTTTGGTAGTGCTTAGATAGTTATTAAATTATTAAAAGAAATACCGCACTCGGTATTTACTAACGTAATAAATTATACGTTTTAGTTGTCGAATGTTGTTCATAACATGAATTTGATTTAACATGAATTTTAATCACTTCCAATCTGAGCAAATGTAGCTATGATTTCAATGACTCCTAAGTTGGTTTCTTTACCAACAGTTATAACAAGATTGGATCTAGTAAAAATATTAGACAAAAATAATAAGGAATATATGAAAATTGTGAATTTATGAAAATTAATATATGTTTTCATTGATCATCAGATGAAATATTCATGATAAAAATTACAATATTCTTAACTTATTTGGTTCAGTAATACTTTATAGCGTATTTGGTGCGATGTAAAGTACTTCCTTTAATGTCAGATGAACACGAGTGACGTCATCGGCTCAGCGCGGTACCCTGGAGGCCAAACGTCTGTGAGAGATGGGCAGGAGGGTTATAGAAGTGTGGAGACCAATATCAGAGGTGTGGAGACCACGGAAGAGGTTGTCCTTCGTAGCAAGCCTTCTGGATCGGAATCAACTGCAGTGAGTTTTTATTTTTTAGTTTCATTTAAAGCTTCCATGAGTATTATTTAACACCAGATTTTTTGTGCAAACCTATACATGACCCTTTAATTGATTGATGATATTGCAAATAAAATGCATGGATTAAGGTTTAGGCTAAATTTAAATCATCTGTAGACTTGTAGACTTGTTTTAATTGTGGATTGCATTCAAGGATACAAAATAGACAACAATGCCTTACTTGCACTTTGTGTTCATGGTTTTTGTTGACCTATTGAGTTTACCTGAATGATATATGTGATATTTATTCGTGTTCTTCTGTCATGTCTTCTTCTATGATTTCTACAGAGGGAGGTTACTAGGACGTCATCAATAACAGGCTCAAGACCTCTCGCCTTCCAGCCAAGGAAGAGATCGTCTTATGTGGTACGTTGGCGTTTTCAATCTGTTGATGAATGAATACGCTGTTATCAGCTTCTACATATACATTTAAGATTTTCAGTGAACGAACATCTGGTGTATTGACATATGTTTATTGTCTAGAGGAACTCAACATAATAACGCATGTGTCATCCACAGATCAGTGCAGCCAAGAAGAAGACGCCAGAAGACCCTGCACTGAACATGTCCGAGACATCAGTTGAGTCGGCAACACGTAGAGTGTCTCAGACGTCAGTGGACTCCGCACCCGAGGCAGTACGAAAGTTATCTCAGAGTTCACTGGACTCTTCATCCGATGCATCAGCGAATTTGTCTCAGAGTTCAATAGAATATCAACAGGGTCTACTATCAGGTGGTGAACCAAAAAGGTCATCAACCCTGGTCTACAGCACACAAACTACAGCACCATCAAGGAGGGTCATGTCAGGGGGATATGCTGCCTCCAATGTTGTTCCTGCAGTGAACGTAAATAGTAGCGGAGTTGGACAGGGAAAACAAGTAGATCAGATTACTGACAGATACACTGCAGGTGATCCACAAAATGTAAGTAACATTTGAAATATAGTCAGGATTAGGAAATCTATATTAGATGTGAATATTGATGGTGTTATGATTTAAGAAACAAATTTCTGTATAAAGAACACTTATGTCCATCCGAATACTTTGAAATGCTAAATGGTGTTCAAAATATCTTTTAGAAAAAGATCTTTCTTGCTACATGCTTGTTTAGTAATCAGATTTATGGGCAGTTGTTGTATTCAAGCACATATTGTTCAAGTAGATATGATCACATGTATATACTAAAAGTTTTTTTAATACATATGCCAAAAACAATTTAGTAAATGTATGAATTATAAGATTAGCGCACAACCGATTTTTTTAACGTCAGTATAAAAATCTTACAGATCATGTATTAAGTAATCTTCCTTCGCATAGCCTAAATCACCAGTTTCCGAACTGTCATTTCATGCCTTGCTGCCGACCCTTTACTTTTCTGTGCTGCTTTAGTGCCCCTAGAGGCAAGAGATCCAGCAGAGAAAACTCAAGGGTCAGAAGCAAGGCATAAAACTGACAGTCCGGAAATTGGCGTTTTATGCTTTGCGTAGGAAGATGGTTTTAAGTGTAAAGTATGTCGGACTCCATTTCCAGATACAGTCAAGCCGAACTACACACATGATCTACAGCAGCGGACCGAGTGTTTCAACTACCGCTTATAATACTTCAACCCACGGGGGTGAATCCGGGCTACGCTTAACAGGGCCGGAGACGAGGGCAGTCCCGGTAAGTTCGTGATTGTTTCAAACACTGTTCTATCAATAATTTCCTTGACGAGGAGTTAAGGGGATCAATCCTTCCACATTTGTAGGCTGGACGGCAACCTCTCTATCTTCCAAATATTTGTGACGTTAACATTTGTCAGCCAACGGGAAAGGACGTACGAAATTGTGACATTTTTAACAATTTAACAATATTTCCTCATCTAGTTTTTAAATCTCGTTTTCCTATGCTTTGTAACAGTATTAAATTAAGTCCTCAATATTAAGATATTTAAAAAATAATACATTTAGTCTTAAGGATGGTATTTCATGATAATTATTAGTAATTTAGCCTTTAATTTTCTACCTTACAAACCTTGAAGTTAATAATTTTCCTCCTTTTGGTAACGACGACGATGATGATGATTTTGATAATGTTGATGATGATGATTATGATGATTAAGAGGATGAAGATGAATTTGTTGATGATGACGACGACGATGATGATAATGATGATGATGATGATTTTGATAATATTGATGATGATGTTGATTATGATGATGAGTTTCATAATGTTGGTGATGATGTTGATGATGATGATAATGATGACGACGACGACGACGATGATGATGATGATGATGACGATTAAGATATTTTCTTTTTACCCCAGATGAGCGCCAGAGACATCATCGGCTCAGCGCGGTACCCCGGTGGAAGACGGAGCCCGAGAGACGAGGACCAGGGTTACACCAGTGTGGAGACGAGTGTGAGCAATGTTGATATGAACACCAGGACTGTGGAGACCACTGACGATACTGTTTTACGAAACCCGAGTGCACAGGCAACATCGACTCAGGTACCTTTTAACAATGTTTCTTTCAAACTTATAGGTCACAGGCCACAAACAATACCAATCAAACATGCATCTTTAAATACAACGCATTAACAGGGATTCCTTCTTCATAATCATTATCATTTCAAACATGATTGTGAAACATTACAAATATTTCCCAAACAATTTCACAGCAAAGATTTCATATCCCAGGTATGTATTATAATTCCCCTTTTCAGGTGGGAAGAAAACATTGTGTCTTCTAATTTATGTCGATGTTTCATAAATACCCGAAAATATGATATTTTCATCAATCAACCAAAACAATAATATCAAAGCACTTCTTCAGTTAGCAATTTATCCTTTCTTTAATTTGTTCACGCATTTAATTCAATAACAGAGAGAAGTTACGAGAACATCATCAATAACGAGTTCCAGACCTCCCTCATTTCAGGCCAGGAAGAGATCATCATATGTGGTACGTTCACGGTTTGTTTACATCGCAACTTCAGAGTGTAACACTTACAGAAATACCCTATAAATTAAGAACATTAACAAATTAAATCTTTATCAACAAACTTAATCTTCATCATGTTAAAGTTGAACGGATTTGAAGTTCTTGCATAATTTTAATTTGGGTGAATCAGGCAGACAGACAGGCAGACGTTATTCAGAATTGAAGGCCTCATGGCCCAGATTACATCAGATCATTTATCAGATGTGATGTGGTGGTAATGATCAATTATATATCTGGGTTCTCTTTAATACGAGTGGGTACTTCATTAGACAATTGAAGAAGAACAATAAGAAGTCAGCGGGAAGGTGCCATTGTTATTGGTCAAATATTTTAGATTGCTCACCACAAGTAGAAAATAAATTTCCTACAATGTTGCCAACAGATCAGCGCTGCCAAGAAGAAGAGTGTGACAGACGACAGTCCACCTAGTGTAGCGCCCAAACCGGTCTCCACTCCAGTATCAGAGTCCCACACCATAACTTCAGGGCTAGGAGTCAGTACTGAAACATCCTCGTTGGTCCAGGGCAGTCACTCTGCTACTGTTTGGAGTGAGCGATCAGCCAATGAGAATTATTACAGTGAGCGACCAATCACTGGAGAGTCGTTCAGTTCTCGGTCTATCAAAGAACATTCTATGAACTCCTACAATGAACAGTCTATTGATAGGAAGATGGACACAGTTGATGCTGCATCTCCCCAAAGTGTAAGTGTTATTAAGTTTTTGAGATTGTTTGTCAATCTTGAACGTTAGACATCGTAGAAACGTAGGCATCGAAGACATTGTAGGTATTGTAGGTATCAATCGGCCTAAGCGTGTACTTGAAAATACAATAGACGTTATCATATCAGATAACATCTCCAACACATTTATGATACTGATATCCCCTAATGTCCATCTTAACCTTTTGAAGGTATTGCACAGAATTAAAGTGTGAAATATAAAGACGTATTTTTATCTAACATAAATCACAGTTTTCAATGTCCAATCAAGGAACACATTCCTAGCCCATTACTCTTTGCAGTTGCAGGTGCGAGGCGATATGAGCTATGTACCGTACCCAGCCGGTGAGGAGGGAGATCGTCTCTCCGTCATTGTCACCGACCTCTGAACAATATACCCTCAACATGTGCTTTTCAGGAAAAACATATTATTAAAAGTTTTTTGTCGAAGATATTGCTGGTTTAAAAATGCTTCTTAGTTAATTTGATTTATTGATATGATGAAGATCATTCAGATATTAGGAATTTGAGGAAAGCATATTTTGGTTTTAGTATAAACATGATTCCAATTATACAAGCTTTGTCTTCTTTCGCTGTACAAGCTTTTCCTCCTAGTAATCCCTATCTTCTATAGTTACCACTTGTTCTGTGTAATCACTACCTTTTACTGTTTACTATCTCCTAGTTATCACCATCACCTACTGTTTACTGTCTCCTAGTTATCAATATTTCCTAGAGTTCCTAATCTCATATAGTTCACTATTTCTTAGTAGTGACGATCTCCCAGTTATCACTATCCCCTAGAAGTCACTATCTTCGACCATGTCCCAGATGAGATGCAGTACTGAAACCATGAATCCCGACACAATGTAGCAAGGCTCGTTCTAGATATAGTAATCAGGTTCATCTTCCTCTTTCTCATCATATCTCTGTTCTTGACATGATATTTTATACAACAATTAAACGAACTTCTTATCAGATTCCACCGTAAATGCTTATGATAGTCCCCTTGCTTTGTTGTTGTAATAGCCAGATGCTTCCGGTATTCGAGTACATATTAACACTCGATTGTCAGAACCTGGAAATAAGATATTTAAGCATAGATATTGTTTGTTTATTGATGTGTGTCTGTTTTTTTAAAACAATAAGCTTGATGGTGCTTCTTTTATTTATCTTCATATGTATCGAATTAACTTTACTGTCTCCATGTTACTTGTTTCATTGAAATTAGCAAGTAGTAAGATGTGATATTTGTCATTCTTTAAGTAAGAACAATGAACAAAGTTCAATTATGAACATGTTTCTAAACAATACAACTTCATGTACATAGATTAAGTTCTTGAAGATTAAAAACCAATTAAAAGTATACCGGGACGTTTATTGTATAAGTTGATGATTGTTTTTTTGTGTTTGTGTTTTTGATGCTTGAAGAATTTATGCGTGATTCCCGTGCTAAATAGTGATCGAGTTTGGAACTCAATTACGTGTAGGATATGCTTCGTTCATAATATTACCATGATGATTCCTTTATTAGTTTAGTTAAATCATTATAAATGAATTATCGCAAAAGTTAATTTTGACAATTACATATTTAGTAAAAGAATTTCGATATATTGTTCAGAACGTGTATTGAAAGGCGTGGATAATGTTTTATCATTTATATTAATAAAAACACACATTTTATGACATGAACATGCATTCATGAAATAGCCAGAAAATTATTGATGCTTCGGGGATTAAGAATGGCTCTGTCTTAGCCCATAGACATACCACTAACTTGTCTTGCCACCATGTTTAGATTGGTTTCATGCTACTTAAGATACTTGCTTTATTTTAGTTGTTTGAGAACAGCAATTCCTTCCCACAAAGAATTGCTTAATAAGCTTGTTAGGTAAATGAATTACCATGAAGAGATTAGTGACGCTTTTAGATTTATTTTTGTATCATTTTTGTTTATCATTTACTTAATCACTTAGCTGATGTCTTTCTTTTTATCATACGCTTGGTCTTTCATAAGCTTTTATGTACGATTTGTGTTTATAGCATGGTGAATATAACCGCTGCTTTGATTTGCAAATTCATTGTATTATTATGAATATGATATAATATATGCATGATATGTATGTTCTCGACCATTGATATAAGGGTGCATGCAACAAATAGAAACAGAACATATGATTTGAAAAATGGAAATTGTGATACTAGAAAAATAAAATATTTCGCTTTCCTAGATTGTTTTTGTTTTTTTCAACAGGAAAAAGAGAAAGATTAGCCGATCAAACGCGTTAAAATATCACGGATACACACATGCTACTGAAATACAGTAGAACTCGGATATAACGAACTCCAAGGGACCAAAGAATTTAGTTCGCTATATCCGGTGTTCGCTATACGCATAACATTTTAATGATATTATATAGGGACGAGACTTGAAAATTTGTTCGCTATATCCGAGTGTTCGCTATGTCCGTGTTCGCTATATCCGTGTTCTACTGTATGTATATTCGTTAACTATTAATTATATGGCTTTTATACAAGCTTTAGGCCTACACTATTCGATTCGGCAAGTGAACCAATACAGGTAATCTAAGCCAAAACAAGCAAACTGGGCCAATACAAGACAGGTCTGTATACAATCCTGAGCATGCGCACACACACAAATGGCAAAAATTCGTAGCTATCGCTTCAAAAATTACTCCAAACGGTTCTACAATAATTTGAAATTTTTATTATGTACTCTCTAATGTGTAAGTACTTCATAAAGATGTTAATTAATAAAAATGCCTTTAATCAAATTTTTTTCGTATTGACTTCGCCTCGGGCCCACACAGCTGACCGAGGACCCGTTACTGGGCAAAAAAACTTGATTTATTACATTATAGAATAGTCTAAGTAGATACACTTATCGCAGGTATTGTAGGTGTACTAGACAAATATAAAAATTACACTATACATGTAGGAGATACTGCCAAACAAGATTCTACGACTTCTACGACCAAGGTAAATGTTAAACAATACCCACTATCTAACAGTTACTTCCTGGCAAGTAAGATTTATTGCTTCGTATTTTCTCAAGTGCCACTCAATAGTTTGATATACTTCAAAGTAAGATTTAGAAAGATAAGTAAGCATTTTAAATAGACAGGTTAAGGTAACCTTTCATTTGCGTTTGATACCAATTCTGATGATTACGGCCTAATCCATCGAATTTTCAAAGGTTACCCCAAACGTTTCAGAAGAACAAAATCCTCCCACGTTTGTCTTACAAGGTATATTTTCTATTGTATCAATGTTACATTATAACGTTGCACTCACCATTGGTAATAATGAAATAGGTGAAAATATAAAATATCAAAGAGCATGTCTAAACATCCCTTTCGTCTTATTTTGGTACGTTCAAAACTTATATAACCCAAATAAACGCTTAATCACAGTGCCAATCCGTCGAATTGTTTTTTTTTATAAAAGTAAAAATTCGACGGATCGGTAAGTGACCATAACGATCAACACTTATAAGGTGTCAATACTCGACACTTGAAGTGACCGGGTGTGAGGGTTAGCTCACTAAGCAGTATTATGATCAAAGAATTAGACACGTGTTTACAGCTTACACCAACACAAATACCCCATGGACCATAAAAACTATGTTAATATGTTTACAAGTATACTAATATGTCCAATTAAAGAAATGATGTAATCGGATTTGTTTTATTACATTGATCGTGAGGAGAACATATACCCTTACTGAGACATATGTGAAATTATACTTCTAGCATTTCATATTTACATAGGCGAGGTGTTTGGCAAGGATTTGGTTGGAAACAGCGGGTGATCCTTACGGAGACATATTTGAAATCATATTTCTAGCATTACATATTAATATAGGCGAGGTGTTTGACAAGGATTTGGTTTGGAACATCGGGTGAAAGATCTGATTGTCCGTTGTATCGAGTGATTTCACCCAGACACTGCCGTTCTTCCTGTTAACAAAGCCAAGTTCACAGAGAGAGCGACTGCAGTTTAGTCAGGGGCTCATGCATTTGTACAGGTGTCACTTGTCTGCATGACCTGTTTGTAAACAAATACTAAACAAGATTACAATGGTAAGTATTTGCCTATATATATTTCTACTTATTTCTGCAGTTATTAAAGATATTATTGATTCCATTCATGTCAATTATTAATGATATCTAGAATCGAAATGAACGAATTTAACCACTTTTGGCTAATAAGTAATACATGTAGATGTTGTACGTACATGTATATGGTACAAATGGCTGAACTATAAGAGTGAATCTATATCTATGTTGAAATCTATGTTGATAAGGAAGGATCATGCTTAAGCGACTTACCTCTTATACGTGTTTATTGTTAATTGGACAGGACATTGGCAGTCTTGTCATCTTTTGAGCATAGGTCAGTTGATTGCTCTAAACAACACATAAATAATAGCATTACTCATTTGAAAAGTAATATGTTATTCTTCACCATCGACTATTGCATATTGAGAATACAGACAGACAGACAGACAGAATATTTTATTTGAGTCTCACCTTGTACATATTAACGACTTTAGGAGATATTTATGAGGCATTACAATTTAGATGGAATTGAACTATCAATTCCGATGTTGCTTGTAAGATGTGCAATAGCGTATGATTGAATATGAAGTCAATTTCCTGTTTTGTAATTATTATACATATGTTAAACTTAGAAACAATTATCTACCTATATGGGATTCGCTTACAAACAATCATTATGGTAAATTGTTCAAAGTCGGTAATGTATAATGATGTTGTTTTCTTAATCATCTGTGATAAATTTATCAAATAGTCGATCAGCGACAAATTCCAACTTAAAATATATGTATATTGCCATATGAAATGTATTACCATTTTTCTCCTTTTGAAAATGGATGAAGGCTTAACAAAACCGAAATATGACGTCTATTGGTAATTCCAGGAGGTTGTTGGCATCGCCCAAAGAAAGACCTCGAAGCATGAAGATGCACGTTCCACAACCGGAAGTCGAGGAGGAAACAAGTTCATTGACAGGAAGGTCGTGTCTATCAATGTACCTCGTCCTAAAAAGGTATTTTTACATTTTATTAAAAGTTATAGAAATCAAAATTAAAGATCATCAACAATCATATACATAACTCACAACTTGTTAGATAAAGATGTAGAATACAATGTTGGAAAAGTCATCGTTTTGACACTTCATCGTCCCAAAGATTATTATTATTCAACAAATATCTTCAAATATTCAAATAGATAGTAAATTAAATTATTCTTTTTCAATTTTTTATGTTCAATGATACTGAATTAGATAAGTAACAAAAACAGAATCATACTATTCATGATCGCTTCTCATGTAGAACTTTTCCCCAGTTGAATACAAAATAGAATCTTATCAGCCGATTGAAATTATTTAAGTAGCCTTAATTTTAAACTTCATCCTATCAATAGGCATTTATCGTAATTTCACCAAGATCTAGGGTTTGAATTGGGTGTAAAAATGTTCATGAAATGAATATCGCTGCTTTTATCAGATAACAGTGGAGAAGAAACAGCCCCCTGTGGTGGAAGCGTTTATGGTGTCACTGCCGTCACCAGAACAGCTGGCCCAGGAGGCGGCAGAGCGAGGGGTAGTGGATGCGGTTGACGGGGGAAGGGAGGAGTACGTTGGATACGTCTTCGCAGAGTATCCTACTGGCACCGAGAACTACGTGGATAGAGTTATAGAGGTCATAGAGCTGGATCCGAGGGAAAAGGTATGTTGTCACATCAACGCCCGTTTTCATGATAATATATGTAGATAGGCAGTCTGATTAAAATGTTCAAAATATAGTCTCTATCGGGGTGTCAAATGGCCGCGAAATTCTCCGCCACGGTCTTGATGCAATCACCTTTGTCGCAAAAATCACCTGACGAAAACTCATCTAACCAATCGCAAGGCGAGCAGCAAAAGCTTTCGATATCATCCCAGGGGCAGGTAACTCCAGTGTACCATTTGTTATTCCTTATCGCCACTAAACGCTATTTAAAAACGATGATATTATTTGAAAGTCTATGGCTGTTTTTTATCTGCGCTAAACTGATTAAACAGCATGCGATTAGGCTGCCTGTATTCAGACCATGGCGGGGAGGTTATTCTGGCTTGATTATCAAAGCGTCAACATTTTCGAATTGATTCTAGAAGTTGTAATCATAGATCACTTAGTTTTGGTCGGTGCGGGGTAGATGTCTCTTAATGTGAAAACGCATCTATATGCATGTCCATTTTTCCTTGGAACCACTAGATTCAAACCACACCGATGAGGTTTTTAGCCAGAGGATCTTAAAGTGTATCATCAAATTAATTACGATATGTATATACTTTACAAATCAAACCACCTGTATTGCCAGATCATCAATACATGAGATGAAATATTAATGACTCATTTTATGATTATAAATAACTATAAAAAAACTCCCATGTCGCATCAGTCGTTCAATGTTCAATTTGAATGACAATCACTTGTTGTTTGGGTACACATATGACACATTTTATGAAGTGTAAATGAAACAAGTTTTTCTCGTATATCTGCAATTTTAGATGAATGTGTAAGATATTTTAATAATAGAAAATAATCAATTATGCCATATTTGTTCGTATCTAAGCAAAATCATATATGATGAAAATCACGGAGTGGCTTTTTAAGAAAACTGTTTGGCTGCAGATATGGTACGAAAGACCCTGGATCAGAGTGGACCCCTTCATGGGGGCGTTACCCTTCGAAGAATGCCAAGGGGGCGTGCCCACGTCGGCCCCGCCCACTCCCCTCCCTGATCTCTACAGAGGAGCTGTTTCAAGGGAGTCCTCACTGATCACTGAGCCAGTATGTAAAAAGAGGAGTTCTTAGCTTCGTTAACTAAAGTGGTTTTGTTTCGTAAAACCTGAAATATGTATAAATAAGTGATTGACACATTATATGGCATAATATTTTTTCAGACATCTTCCTCCTACGAAGTACATATTTTTCAGGTTTTTGAACAAGTATTATCGAATATTTCAGTTTGTTGTTATTTCTGTGTGCATAAGGGAACAATATTTACAGTCAATGAATATCCAAATGTCTAAAATTAAAATATTACGTTAATGAAGAGACAAATGACGTCATTACAACAGAAGCACTTTTCATAAATGATAGCTTCACGTTATATCCTTTTTCTACCGCTTAATGGGTTTGGGTTACAAATTAAGATTATCACTTACAGGCTGTATGAGAGTGGAATATAGCTATGATATGTTCACAGTACTAAAAGTTAGAGCATGTCATGTGATTCATTTTTTTACCGTTTCCTAGGAACAGGAGCGAGATGAGAGCGAAACGTCAAAAGATAAGTCGACAAAAGTAGTCCCTGAGGTCACAGCGGATGTGTATGACAAGGTAAAAACACCAATTCTACTTTCTACTAGAACCTTCTTCTGAATTTTTTACTTTCGAAATTTATCAATTAGATGTTAGCATATATGAAAATGTATTATCTTTAGGAGGTCAAATATATACCAGATGATCCAATCAACCCGTCAATCTTTAAACTGTTAGCGGCCATTTTGTGTGAACATCTTTGATTATTTCGAGACTGGGAACTGGATTCAGGTAGCTTAAATCAAGGTGGCGCGCTAGTTTAGGATTTGATTTTTATTTATGTAGAATTAGAAACATTTTTCTTTTTGTAAAATAACTCTATTTACCAAAAATCACTTTCAAACAGTATCAACACCTGACTGTCCTGGTTGTGTAAGATAAATTTACGTTTGAATAATTTTCGCGTGCCACTGTACGGTTTTCGATCATATTGTCACTTTGATAAAACAATTAGTTTTGAGATGATACCTGACAGCAGAAGTCGGTACTTGATAATGTTTAAAACCCCAACAACTAACTTAGTGGCTATGTGCAAACTTTTCATTGTTAGAACACTTTTTTTGCTTTTTCAATTGACTGGTAATTTCCTGCATTAAAGAGTTCCCTAAGGAAATGATAAATATTCGCATTAAACTGGAGGAGACTCAAAATATTTGATATTTATGAAAAGAAGAGAGCAGATTACTTTTCAAATCTTATTTTCAAGGCTCTATATATCAACCATAGTTCGGCCATGACGTCATTGAAACCTTGACCTTGATCTTGCAGGAACTAGAAGAGGCTCTGATGTCGGTCCTGGAGTTGAGTCCAAATATGACAGTCAACAAGATCCACTGCATGGGAGAAACTATCAGATTCAATAAGGCAAAATAGGATCGAATAGGGAACAGTTGACTTTCAAATTGCCCTCATTTTGTTTAACGTCATGGATTGTGATTGTGCTTGAGAGTACAATGGACGATTCATAAATTGTGTCTACAGACAAAATCGTCCCCAAGAATCAAAATTTTGATGGAGATTGAGATTTATGCTTTTGAATTTTTTGTTGCTATTCAGAAAGGTTCCATAGAGCATTTTGCATAATGCTATATAAACACAACATGTTTGTCTACATTGAGTATGATAACGATTATATAACTGAGATACAAAAGTGCACAACTGTTTTTCCAAAATATGTTATCATGAAACGTATCCGTTTATCGACATCAAAATCATCAACATAAAAATCTATAAATGAGCCCTATTTCCATACGTTGTCAAAATTTTTGATATGCTGGGGGTCTAACCATAGCCTAAATATATGATAAACATATAACCAGACATCAGAGTGAACGTATTCTTCAAACTTGATAAATGTTATTAAAACCATGAGATATTCAAATGCATCACATGTCTTTTAGATATCGAAAATATCAAAACAAACTGTGATGTGTTCTTTCTTTTGTGCTTCATAGATTTGATACCAGTACAATCAATAATCTCATTCCTTCTACTATATCATAGAGATAACTCTGTTATTTCTCTATCGCAATTGTTTATGATTGTGTATGACAATAATTACTATCTTTCCATCGTTACACTGTCATGATAATACAATCATTGCTTCTTGCAGTAATAGTAAAAATTAAAAATGTATTACCCTTATGTCACGAGGTTTCATCTCGTATGACACCGTCACTAACAAACACATGTTATCGATCGATATTGCCAGCTAACACGTGTTAAATATTTCCTGTAGTCCGGTACATGAATACTTTTTATTGATACATTATTTTGCATTTTCCTTATCATTTCTCATATTTTCATTAAAATGCAACATTTAGACTAAAGTAATTTATTTTACAAGGTTTGTTTTGAAATGAGATCCATGCTTTTATGTAAACATCGACTGGCCTGACTGGCTCGGCTGGGAGATATAAACCATCTTACTTGCCTGTGATTGTTTCAATGTGTTTCCACGATCATGTCATATATATCTGTATATATTTTCGCGAGGTTAAATATTCGCGCATAATACTTTTGCGCGAATTGCGCGAAAATTAAACCCCCACGAAATATAATGATTTTACAGTATAACAATATAATCAAGGTTACTTTCCGATTTGACGTATCAGTCAGGCTACTTTCAATTCGTTATTCAAATTAATTTATGTGCTAGTTTTTTCTCAGCCAAATATACTGTTTATCATGAGAGATTATATGCATGTTCTCAATATCAGTCTGTATGATTAATGAGAATAAAACACTGTTCTGTTCTTTACATGAGAATAAAATACTGTTCTGTTCTGTGCATGAGAATAAAACACCGTTCTGTTCTGTGAGAATAAAATACTGTTCTGTTCTGTACCTGAGAATAAAACACTGTTCTGTTCTGTACATGAGAATAAAAGCTGTTCTGTTCTGTGCATGAGAATAAAACACCGTTCTGTTCTGTACATGAGAGTAAAACACTGTTCTGTTCTGTACATGAGAATAAAAACTTTTCTGTTCTGTGCATGAGAATAACACACTGTTCTGTTTTGTGCGTGAGAATGAAACACTGTTCTGTACTCTACATGGGAATAAAACACTGTTCTGTTTTGTAAAGACATAACCCTGGATAACACTGCCGACCAAATGATGATATTAAACAACCCACTGTCAGAAGGCAATCTGATCAGATCAATAAAGCAATAGTGTTTACATTTCAGGGTCGTTCAAATTGATCAGAGGTTGTGTGTAGCAGTAAGATTGTCATATGTAGAAGGTAGAATGACTGATTTGAGACACCATCATTTGAAAAAGATTAACTTAGAAACACAGAATTAGGGACATGATATGATACAAGTACAATCATATAACGAGTTTATGAAAGGTATAGTGATAAGATGATGACGATGATGATGATGGTGGTGGTGGTGGTGATTATTGTGTTGATGATGATGATGATGATGATGATGATGATGATGATGATGGTGGTGGTGATGATTATTGTGTTGATGATGATGATGACGATGATAACGATGTGGATGATATGATTGTATTGAAGTATGACAAAATGGCGTGAACAGATATATTGCAACGTCTACGAATGGAATAAAATGTTGTATACCCACAAAGATGCCGTTATTGTTCATCAACAAAACATAGATAATCCAAGGATACATGAGTTATATGAAATACAGGAAATCAATTAGGAATACCTTAAAATACTTCATCATGATCATCTTCTGCGACCTAACTGCAAGAACATTTATTCATAATGCTATGTAGTACCTACGAGGGTAGTCATATCGAGGTGAATATTTTTCATGTGATGCCCTAGGGCAACATATCACTATTTCTTTGAGACGTCATATTATTCACCATTTCTTGACGTCACTGTTCGCCTATGACGTTGCAATCTATACAAGCCTGCGGCTGGTATACCTTTGCTGAGAAGTAGGTTTCGAGTATTTCTCAAATGTTGGGACTAAGGTAATAAACAGAATATTATATTCGTGCACATGACATACTATGATTACGACACTCATGGCTAAACATCAGTAAAGCACTCGCTCTCGCTCGGGAAATACTAATATTAAGCCACTTGTGTCGTAAGCAGTACATCATGGACACTGATATAGTATCCTCTAAATACAAGACCACGCTTGCGGCTTGTTAACCCACCCTGGTGATCTTCATGGACATAGTATGTATCGATTGTACGGGGAACGGGTCACGGGTAACGGGTAACGGGCAACCATGCTTGTCTAGTAGGAATGCGAAGAGAGAAAGTCTGGGCATGTAGAGCTAGGGTTGTATTCTACTATCATGTTGTTTGGACGGCGAGACGGTTCGGGTATATCACTCACATTCAGGACAACAATAAAGGTTTGCTATCATTCACTCGGCTTAACTGTTATTGTTGCAATATTTGTATAGATTGATCCTCGGGCCTTGTAGTAGAGTTGCTGCTTGATATTGATTGCTTTCTGTATGACACCATGGTAAGTTGAATATAACATATTTCTTGATGACAATTTTCAAATATTAATACAATCTTGATAATTTAGAGATTTACAGATATGGAACCTACAAACTAAATGTATTTAGATTGGATGGATTGTGATTGGATTTATTGACATGAAATGAAAAATTCTTCTCTAAACGGTATGTTGTTTCATTGTGTTGTCTATGTACTAGGAATACATTAGGACACAGCGGACACTATGTTTACATTATATGTTGTTGATGTCATGGCATACAGACGTAAATAATTTCAAAGTGAATTACACAAATCATTCCTACTAAGATAAAGTTTATTTCAATTTTTTACTTTTTGTAAATATTCATTCTTTATCATAAATGCGACGAAACAGAAATTGAATGGTAACATATTTATCCTTTGTACAAGACATATGTTACCCTAGATGTTTATGGGTATACTTACCAATTAAACTGTTTACCAAAATAACAGATGAACGTTATGTACTGAATGACAAAAATGTAATGATTTAATCACTTTCAGGCAAGTCCATTGGACAAGCTGACGGAGAGGCAGATATCTGGTAAGAGAATTTGTAAAAAATTAAAGGGGCAGTAGCACGTTTTTTGAAAATTATTTTTATTTTGTTCACTGTTATTTGTACGATCATGCTAAATGTATTTTCTTGATAGCCTCAAAAATCTCATTCCACCGACACATCGTTCATAGCCACATAAACTCCATTGGCTGCCATTTTATGTGAACACCTTTAAATCATTTTGTATAAGAAAATGGAATCGCATGCCTGAACTTAACATTATATATTTGATTTATGACTGCTTCATTAAAGTACGTTTAAGTACGTTGTCTTTCAATTGTAACCATTAATTATGATTTCCTGACATCACCTTATTTTCCCCAAAAAACGTGCTACTGCCCCTTTAAAGAGCAACTCCGCGATTTTCACACAAATCAAACACGTATAACAATGCTTTAAAACAAACGTCGAGTGCATATTGAAATATATGAATCAAAAACATCTCACATATCCATCCCAAATTCGTAATTATTTTATAAATTCTTGTTTGAATATAAATCTTGTAACAGTCATCAGACATGATAAACTCGAAACTGTCATTCCGGCTGCTTGAGATACCTTTCCAAAATACCTTTTGGCTGATTGACGCGAGTCATTGTCCGGTTTTCGATCACAATCCCGACTTCAAACCATCCCTTTGTTCCTATTGAACGTCATTTTGCTCTAATCGGATACTTTCTTGCAAAAGTCAATACTATTTGTTTAAATGACACTATTTTAGATATTGGAATATGTGACCCAAAACAAGCTTTAAGGTTAGATCCTGATTGTAGAATGTTTAGTACATTTAAAACTATGGAAAAACGAAGTAACTACTTGTCTATTCGACAAAATGTACACATTACGTTTTTTCTATTTATGATACTGTTTTCTTATGAGTGATACAGGTGACAGGTATTGCCAGAAATAAATTAAGAGACAATCATTGCAAAGATAAATACGACAGGACAGTAAAATAGATAAAATAAGTTGAATACTTTCAAATTTGTAATAGTCTCAATTTAAATGAACAATAAGTGACACAAGTAACAAGGACCTAGCTCAGTTGGTAGTGTGTCCGCTCGTCAACCGGAAGAACGGGGTTCGATTCCCGGTCGCGTCATACCATAAACGTTAAACGGTGGTGTTGCTGTATGGCTTGACACTCAGCATTGTTGAGACAGAACAACGTATTAACTGGCGCTGCACTGCTAAGGTACGACCAGAATTCCCAATACGTATGCTTGTACTGAGGACAATAAAGTGTTACTATTACTATTATTATTATCAAAAAATGTTTTTCAGATTTCCGAGAAGCGTTCAGCCTGTTCGACAAGGATGGAGATGGAAGTGTAACCTTCGTTGAGCTGGGAGCTGTGATGAGGTTGCTGAGTCAGAACCCAACAGAGGCGGAACTACAGGACATGATGTTCGAGGTTGACCTTGATGGTAGGTCAGGGCGTAGTCTTAAAGGGGCAGTAGCACGTTTTTTGACAATTTTATATTCTAAATATTTACCTGATAATTGTAGTTAATGACAAATTTATTATTTTGATAGTGTCAATAATCTCATTAAACTTATCAATCATCCATAATCAGAGGACAAATTATTAGGATTAACATAAAGATCATTGGCGGCCATTTTTGTGTGAACACCTTTAATTCATTTTGTGTAAGAAAAAGAAATCGCATGGCTGAACTTTAATTCATATATTTGATTTGTTACTGCTTCATTTAGTGTAAATACAGTCTTTCAATTAGAATCATTTATTTTTTCCTTATCCTGACATCACCCTATATTTCCCCTAAAACGTGCTACTGCCCCTTTAAAGAAGTGGCCTCGTCAATGCACCTTAGAACAGTTTGCGCCTTAGAATCTCTAAAGTGAGTGAGTGGGCTACTGTTTAGCGCCGGGTGGACAATAGTTCAGCCATTAGCGGCGGGAATCTCTAGTATCGTTCCTTATTATCCATATGTGACGACATAAGTCATGACACAAATTACGATATGTTGCACATGTGTAATAAACCCAAGCGGTAATTTCATTGGTTAGTTAAGAAAATCACGTGACATTGGAATGTGGGACTTCTTAACGAGCTAGATCTACTCTACTTTCTGCTTCAGCGCGGCCAAATCCTTCAGGGCAGCACGCGAAAAGCGTGCAGCACGTGCAATGTCGTATACGCTGACATAGCAGGCGGGTGAATCAGTGCAAACATGTCATTTCATCTGACTGATTTGGAATAAAGTAGAACGAAAATTCTGACCATCATCTCCTGGTTACAGGATGATTCATTTCGAGGATAAATTTTAACCATAACCTTACATACATGTATTCACCGGTGTACCAGAATTTATTTAAATAATATCAGTCTGGATTTTTTTGGTAAAAACTGCTGCGCCTTCTCTATAAGGTAATATCCGATTAGCTCTTCATTCCTTAAAAAATATGGAGCCGAGGCCCCGAGGGGCCGATGCCATATTTTCAACTCGTGAGAGTTACGAGGTTATTAACTGACTTACATTATATTCAACTAATTGCTTATCTAAATACATATCTTAAAAACGTTATAAATATGAAATGTTAAGTGAGCAACTTGAAGTAAAATGTAACACTCGCTTACAGAAAATTAATGGAACGAGAGAACAATAGGCTGACGCCATTGTAATTTAACTCCAGGTAACGGTACCGTGGACTTCGAGGAGTTCTGCGAGATGATGTCTAAGAAGATGAAAGACGATAACAACGACGAGGAGATGAGGGAAGCCTTCAGAGTGTTCGACAAGGACAACAAGGGGACCATTGAGCCTGAGGACATCAAACATGTCCTCATGAACCTGGGGGAAAACCTCAACGATCAGGAGCTGGCCACCATGATCAAAGAGGCCGATAGGGACGGCAAGGGTTATGTCAATTATGAAGGTGGGTGTAATTGAACTTTTTAATGCGATTTTCCGAGTATAAAAATGAGTTTTACGTTAAGATTTGTATATATATTTGTTGTATCACTCTGTCAGCATTCTTTGCCTCTCTTTCTTTCAGTTTCTAAATGTCGCTGTCTCCGTCTCTATCCGTTTCTCAGTTTCTGTCTGTTTCTCTGTTTCTCCCTCCTCCATCTCTTCTCTCTCATCCTCTCTCACTCTCTCTCATTCTCTCACTCTTGCTGTGTCCTTCTCTCTCCCTCATGCTCTACCTCTTTCTCTCACTCCTCTCTGTCTCTGTGTCTCTCTCTCTTTCTCTCTCTCTCTCTCTCAATTGACAGAATTAAATGGTTGGATTGAAATATCATAAATCAAGTGATAGAATACTTATAACATTTTATATGTCTCTGTTTGTTTGATACGGACTTATATTATTACTTATTACGCATTTCAAAATATTTCGTATAAAGTGACATTGACATAAAAAAAATTATTTTGTAAAATGATAATTGTCGATACCTATCAGAACACACTGTATAGACATTCCACATTTCTTTTCTAGAGTTCGTGAAGATGCTAAACCAAAAGCTATGAAGATGTTATCCCATATCTACATACATCATCTTTGAGGACCAGTGCCCTGGATGCTATGTATGTTCGTCAGACTTAACAACAGTGTTACATGGCATGAACACAAGAACATTTGGAGTTTCTGTTCATGTGTATTAAATGGATTATTGTGTGTATTGATAATGTTTATTTGTGCATTGTGATTAGTGGTGTATTAAATAGGTTCATAGGTGTATTGAGTGGTTCATTGGTATATTTAATATGTTTGTGGGTATAAATAGGTTCTTGGGTGTATTGATTGGGTTCATCGGTGTATTAATTAAGTTCATATGTGTAATGAATATGTTCATGAGAGTATTAAACAGGTAATGTATGTAACAGTTTTCCCTCAATTCAAATACATGTGATATCGTTTTTGCTTTCATAGAATCTTTAAACACTCGCTAACTTTTCGTAAATAAGATTTTTGTGTTATCGTTGAGGATGTTGTCTCTTCGGATCAAAGTATTTATGACATTGTTACATCCCAGTTCAGTGTTAATATAAGACTCATAAGATATTTATTTTAAATAAAGATAAACACACTATGTCTTTGTTTGTGTTTTATTTTTCCAAGGAAATATGATATTGAATAAAATGCAAACGATGCAGCTATTTCGCTGAAAGCTCTTCAATCCAATTACTGAACAAGAAAATCAAAATGTGGAAATGGATAACATTTATGTTTTGCCATGAAATGATAAAATGAAGTGCTAAATGTTCCTAATTGTAAGAAGTTTTAATACGTCTTGTTATATACTCAACACCCATAACAGACACCCTTACACAGCAATAAACACTGATTTCAGAACAACAGAAACAAATGTAAACAGTTGAGAAAATAAAGGCTTTATGATGTTGAAAGCACAACAGTTAACGCATATAAACTAGTGTCCAAAAGAAACGATACCATACAAATCCCAAAATAACTCAATCCACTCCAGATTGATTAGACTAAAACATAGTTATATCATTTCTTCAGTAGTAAACTTACTTCTATGCAAAATTTTGAAACATTATCTTTTTGTGTTTGAAAGAAACATGCATTTAAAAAAATCATCGATCTTGTATCAACAAGATTGTATTCTTACCTAAATTCAATACTTTATCAATTTGATAGTGAAATGACAAAAGTTCTGTGCATAAAACAACTTGAAATTTCGATTTATGCACCCCATTTGCGTTTGAAGAGACACAAAATCAAAACTATCTTTTCCTGAAGAATGAAAATGTGCATACTTCTTTACAAGACATATGCCTGTTAGGCACACTTAAATTCGACTCTGTCAGGTAATAGAATTTTGTTTCGGAGGACGTTGAAAACTTGGTATCGTTTCTTTTGGACACTAGTTTACTATTGTTCAACGTTTAGATAAAAATGAAATTGAGTTTACAAATTGCATTGTGAAACCAGAATTTTAATTCATGCAACGTTTTATATTGTGATTAATAAAAGAGAGTTTACAATGAATAAAGCTCAAACTAACTACAATAAGGTTATTATGAAAATAAGTTTATTAATTGCAATGTGATACCAGAATTTAAATTTACACTTCGTTTTCTATTGTGATTAAATGTTCAGAGAATTTACAATGAATAAAGCTCAAACTTACTACCATAACATAACTGTGAAATGAGCCGATATTTACCCTCCTCGAGTTCGTAAGATAAACAGAAACCACTGTACACAGCTGCGAATACCGTATACAAACCAAAACCAACACAATGCAATGATCATGGCCACACAAAGAGTTGAATGTGCTGAACTGCTGTTAATAGTGTGTGAAGTTCTCTATTCACTGGCAGCGAATAGAGGCGAACCTAATTGAAACTCCTCAATGTTCAATTCAGTCAACTCAATGAAACTTGGTGACTTCAAATACCTGTCGTAGTAAACTAGCAGTGTCAAGTGAAACTTACTCCAGGTAAATCCAGGTAAACTCAACGCCATGGCAGGTGAGGTGCAGGTAAGAGTTTTAATCATGCACGTGATTTGTAGTTCTGATTGGTAAGAGTAATTATCGCTTATTAGATACTTCAGGGAAATAAACCGTACGGCCATATTAAAGTGTACATGTAATACCGGTGCTCGTATGGACGTCACAATAGTTGGTATTTGTGTCGTACCAATTCTAGTTCCGTTGATATATGTCAACCGTTTTCTTGTTTGAATAAGAATTTTTAAGTAAAAGTACAATTTCAAAAATAGTTTTGTTTTCTTCGGTATCTCGCGAGTCTCGGTGTCCAACTTTTCTTGTAGCCAGCTGTCCAATCCAAGTAAACCAAGCCTCTATAATACCCGTTTTACTCCGATATTGAGTCTATCAAGACGTAGTAGCGGGTCGCATCAGCCGATCTATCGAATTGACCGTCTTACCAAGCCGCAATAGTCTACACTCGCACACATAAAGTTGGAGGGTCGTAGGTCGCCGAATGGTCGGCTGACGCGACCCGCTACTAGATCTCGCTAGACTCAATATCGAAGTGAAACGGATATTATTTAGGCTAGGTTAACTTAGATGCCAACTGTCATAGTTAAACAGTTCCTCTCCGAGAAGAGGTGCCGCAAGCAATTAGATGACGCAACAAAATGACGCACGAGGTTTGTGGAGTTTACATTAGTTCGATCACCCGTTTTCGATTTGTTTTCTAATCTGTTTATGTTTTATTTTTAAACTAACTCGACATTGCGTTCCCTTAGAATTAAGATCAAATAGGTTTTAAGCATGTATCAGCAAATAGTTTTAAGAAGCACGTTTCATAACATTCCAGTAGGGATGGATGACGCCATTTTGTTTACATTTAAGGTCAAGGCCGTTTATACGGTAAATCTCATTCGCCATCGAAATTCAAGTAAAATGATTATTTCAACCAAATATTCTTTGACCTAACGGTATAATTCTGGTATTCTTCCTCTGGTATTCCTGTATCGTGTACAATCTTGGTCATCTTCACAACGTCACGGGCGAAACGAAAAAGTTTCTAAACTTTCCCATTCCTCCCTTGACATCATTGGCCGTAATTTCTGTGCTAGCATTTCAACCCGCTGCACGGAAGTAGAATAGTCCAATCAGAAGACAGCATGTTAAATTAACCGATTTGAAAAAATACGTTTGTATGCGTTTTACAAGGGAGAGAAACACTTTATTTGAGTGATACATTAATGTATGTCTTCTCTGCATTCTCGGTGCTCATCAAAAACATGAAAACAACCATGCGGACTGAAGTTTAAAATTAAATTTCCCTCGGATAGTTTAAAAAAGATCGTCTGTTAGCATTTTGAATTTGTTCCGAATGTAAACGGCAATTTCATTGGCTATTGTTGAAAGAGCTGATAAGGGGCGTAACTCGTGATCACGATAGGTGTCGCTGCTCCGGATCACCAGTTTTCCACCTTGTGATGGCAAGGTCTAAACGAGGAGTTGCTCGATACGTTTTCACCTTGCCGTGGGAAGATGCATCTTGGTATCAATGATTTTCCTGGCAGCTTTGGCGACATTGCTACCTTTAGAACCCTCGATAGAAGCAAACAACTTATAAATGTCTATTTTACGACAATTCAATGATTGATTTTTCTTCCAGGCAGAAGATGAGACTGATCAATTATTACTTAGTGAAGAGGCCGTTGAAGGTAAGAATAATTGTTTTGCCCCTACTCGTATACATCTAACATAGCGTTTAAGGAGTGGCAAAGTCGATATACTTTTATATACTTTACTCATATTACCACTTTGTTTTCACTCACTTATTGTACGCAATGCACGTTATACTAACTAGTTTTTGCTTAAAGTTTATCATACAAGTAAAAAGTTGGGTCATATTAACTTATGTTGCAATTCACTATCAGTAACCCTGTCTTTTAAAACTTACAGTTCCAACTATTCGAGGACAAAGTTATTCAAATAACAACGTAGATCTATAGATACTCTAGTTCGAAATTTAATACCAGATTCAATGGATATCAAATGACAAAATGAATCAAAAGTGTTCAAGGAACACTAACTACTTTAACATCTCCTCAAAATGCCCTTTTACCCTAAGAAACTTGAAATTTATGGTAATGATATAGATGGTCATTGATTAAGTTTTTATTATTAACAGAATACAAAGAAGCATTTCAGCTGTTTGACGAGAATGGAACGATCAAGAGCAAGGATATGGGGAGTGTGTTGAGAGCACTGGGACATTCTCCTACAGAGGCCGAGATTGACGAGTTGATCACTAAACTTAATGAAAATGGTATCTATGTCTTGTTAACTTGCTCTTGTACCACCGTTGGTGGTTTCGAGTGAATAAAGATTGATTGATTGATTGATTGATTGATTGGTAAACCATAATTGTTTGTATAACTAGAATTATTATATAATAGGCTTTTGCTATTGCAAGTTTAAGTTTTGTTCCATCCATATTTGCTGGTGACAAGAAATGAATAAATGTCCACCCAGGTCTTTTAGAACATTCATATGTACCACTATCATGGTGCAAATGCCAAATGTCCAAACTACAAATTCATTAAGAAACATTGCATGTAAAGTGCCCACATAACTATTCGATCTTCTTTTGATTAATGTGGTCCTGGGTAAGAGTTTGTGAAGTTTTCTTAGTGGTAAGGTAGTCATACATGTAGGCCAGTGTAAATGTATGGTGCTTAGCAACGAAAACCTGCAGCTTCCTGAGATGTGACTTCGTGTTTAAATTTTACTCGATTTCCTCTAGTTTAACTGATTTCCTCAGTTATTCAAACGGTACATTTGCCTCATGACATGTAATTTTCTAACATCAAGTTAATATTATGCAAAATCCCAAATCATCCATCTTACAGGCCAGGAGAAGCTAGATTTCGACGAGTTCCTGGACCTGATGAGGAAGCGCGGACTTCCTGTGTCTCCTGTGGATATTCTCAAGGACGCACTCCGGGTGTTTGACAAGGAGGGGTACGGCTACGTCAGCGCGGGGGATCTCAGGATGGCTCTGGTCAATCTTGGGGAGGTGCTGTCGGAACAGGAAGTAGAGGACTTGATTAAAGAGGCGGACGTGACTGGGGATGGGGTGATCAACTATGAAGGTATATATGGCGGTATACTACAAATCATGATCTTAAAGAGCCATTCCGTGAGTTGTTAGGAGTCAGGAATGATAAACTTTATGAAAAGTGGCATGTGATCGAGAGGTATCGACAGTTACGGAAGCATCTTAAAGCTAATAGACGTTGTAAAGTGACGCTAGAAATTGAAGTCGCATCTGGGATCGAAAACCGGACAATGACGCGCGTTAATCAGTCAAACGTAACATTGGAAACTTATCGAAAGCATTCAGAATGACAGTTGCGAGATGATACTGTTTGATATACTATGATAATTAGTTCGATGTAATATGGGCGTATAAATATGCCTTAGGCGAACATATATAGCCGTTTTTAGATTTTCATTGAAAACAACAATTTGTCGTTTAAATGCAATTTTGAGATGAATGTGTAAGATTTCTTGGATAGATGATTAATTATGGCATTTTTGTCCGCACCAAAGCAAATCAATATGGATGAAAATCACGGAGTGGCTCTTTAAGGAACTAATAAACAGCATTTATTTAGACAAACGTACATACTGAAGATTCATATCCGCAGCTTTCAACAAAGGTTTCATGTGAAAATACAAACTTTATATTCATCTTCAAATATTTCTTTGGTAACTTTAATCGTAATGTAGTTAAGGTTATATTCAAGCATGCCTTTTGATGAATTTCCTGACATCCTATAGAGGTGTTTATGACATTGAATCTTCAGTTTATTGAGACAAATAACATTGAAATGTGATTAAAACGAACGATATCATATATTTACTAACATCATTCAAGACGTATAGGTAAACGTTTATAAATATCGTTTGCTCTGATAAACACATATGCAAAAAGGGTTTGTTGGAAGATTCGATTTTAAAAATCTATAGCCAATGATCGAATAGTAAATATTTCTTATTCCTATGCCGATTTCAATTTGTTTCAGACTTTGCTAAGCTGCTGACCAAATAGAAGCTGTAGAAGGGAACCTTTAGGAACAAAGTACTTCTGACGTCATCGATAACGTAAAATTGTCTAACTGAATTTCATCAAGGGGAGTGAAAAATGTATTCACGAGTGGAGTTGAAATGATATTTGACAAAAACAATTATTATCAAATTACCAATCAGGGAACCACACAGCTTTTTGTAATCAATACCGAAATGTTATGTAAACAATCTCTTATGTATGCAATGTTGACATTGTACTGGCTTTATTGGCTGATTTGAAATGCAGCCTTACATGGACTTTATTTCATTGAATCCTCATATATACACCATTCTTCGGTTTATAATAAATCTATTTGTTTAACTTGTGTTGTTTTATTGTTTTTGAGAAGAGCAAGATATTGTAATTATCCAGCCAATCCAGGCTTACGAATCAAACTTATCAACACGTCTTTATCCAACTTATCTACACGTCTTTATCCAACTTATCTCGACGTCTTTATCCAACTTGTCTACACGTCTTTATCCAACTTATTTAAACGTCTTCATCAACGTCTTCATCCAACTTATGAACACGTCTTTATCCAACTTATCTACACGTCTTTATCCAACTTATCTACACGTCTTCATCCAACTTATGAAAACATCTTCATCCAACTTATGAAAACATCTTCATCCAACTTATAAAAAACGTCTTCATCCAACTTATCTACACGTCTTCATCCAACTTATCTACACGTCTTCATCCAACTTATGAAAACATCTTCATCCCACTTATCTACACGTCTTCATCCAACTTATCTACACGTCTTCATCCAACTTACGAAAACGTCTACATTCAACATATCTTGAACTATACTATTCCAATCATATCATCTGGGTGTTTTTTATATCTCACGAACGAGAGATAACCTATAGCTAATGTTTTGTTTGGAAATGATATTGCTTCATTAACGAAATGGTGAATGATTATGATAAAAAATGAAGAAAGCCATTTGCGTTTAACAAAATATACCCGTCAAATTTGGTATTACTAACGTTATCAATCAGTTTTGTAGAGAGGGGAGTTGTCTTTTTAACTGTTTAAATGTTATTTCCTAAAGTAGGATACAATGATTTTACAAAACAATGATAGTTATTAAAATTCTAATTTCGGACATAAAAAATACGAAATTCATTACTAATATCACCTAAATCACTAAGAGTACATATCCTATCAGTTATTGTGATTCGTTGCCATTTACCTGTTCCAATTGGGAAAAATATAGTAATTGTAATGTAGGGAGTTTCATATAAGATTATTTGACTGGACGCTAGTTTATGACTCCTGCATACACATTTGATTAAGTTAGATTTCGAGTACGCTTTCTAATTATCATTGCAAAATACACATTGTTATGATGCAAACAATAACTATCGAAGCAAAAATATTTATATTGACCGCGTATGAATTGAATGAAATGTGTATGAAATGTATCGAATTGCAAACACGTTATATCCTGTGCCGCACAACCATGTCTGATTACATATAAATTACTCTTTTATTGAAATAATATCATAACACAGAACGCCTAAAAAAATCTAAGAATAAAAAATGCAATGCAGGTGCACAAAGCAACACAACGGTACGCTTATGTGCTCAAACAAGTTTAACTTTTAGAAACTAATAGTTATGTGAATAAACTTACTTCAGACAACTCTACTGAATAGATCAGGGGGCATAAAGATACATTTATAAAGGAAACACTGACGGATAAAGGAAACCACTTAATGTATCTAGGTGTGTGAACATGCATTTACATTTTAGTGAACCTTGTTCACTTGTTCCTTCAGATAATGACAGAGCCATAGAAACTCAATGTAACAACTTTAACTTCCAAGCCATTGAATACATACACTAAATGTGATCGCTCAGCACTGGCTGTTTAGTAGTTGATATTGCATTGTATACACCATAGACGATCCCTTTCAACTGCCCAAACGATTCAATTCAACTATTTAGAAAGACAGTATTAAAATATGTTCAACTTCACTACCTCGTCGATTGCACATTACAAACCTACGTCAAAACATGTCTAACACAACCAAGGTAAGTAAAATTTGTATTCGGTTATACTTAATTAATCATAATCAATTTCACAAGAGACAAGAAAAGTGTATGATCGTAATAAGATTGTGATTTTCTCTGATAGAAAGATTGCTTCGTAACATAGGTCTACTCACAACAAACGGGACAATGTGTTTTGTACGATCGATCCAAATATGTATATGACGTCAAATTGATTAGATATCTCAACAACATAACCACAAAGACACTATGCCAAGTTAAAAGGAAACCAAGCAACTTGAACATAATTTAACACTAAGCTTTCATACATGACGCTTTGATATTTTCAAATTAAATGCATGTACAAGTAAACAAATTTCTTTTTACTTTGACTACGCTAAATATTTTCTGTACCTGCCTAAAATGGACCTTTCAAAAGTAGCAAAATCAAAGCAAAACAATGTAAAAACCATCATCATCATCATCATCATCATAATAATAATCATCGTCGTCGTCGTTGTCATCATCATCATCGTCGTCTTTGTCGTCAATGTGTCATCACCGTCATTATTATCATTCTTATTTTTCTATCATCATTATTAATGTTATTACAGATTGAAGAACAGGTGTCAGCAAAAACCCTTTCAGGTAAGTTGATTATTCTTTCCATGAGATGATTATTCTTTCGATGGCAAACATTATACGTATAATCAAGAGTCTTGAAATACAAAAACGTCGATATGTTACACAATATTCATCAAATAAAAAGGACCATTTTGCCTTTTACTTCGAAGCTATGGTAGTGAAAGGTCTAGTTTTAAGACTACATTCCTCTAATTTGTAATCAATGTTAGGTTGCGTAACGAGGAGGAAATGTATCTGTTTATCTTAACTTTAATTCATTAAAATGTTATTCATGCTTTATCCATAAGGGTATAGGTGTATTACGTTCTCTTTTTATTATATTTATCCATATACCATTTTCTATTCATGTTTTGGACTAATTTTCCAAACAAGTCATTTTTGGAAAACGACGTCAAAAACTCGAGATATCTGACTTTGAAAATTTTACATATGATAAATACAACTGAGTGTTATACTTTCTTTTGCTCGTGAGTTTAGTTAACCTTGAGTGATTAAGGAATAATCAGCCACTTCGATAACACTTAATGACCGAGATAGGTTGCATATAACTATGATCTATTTGACCTTGAGTGGTTTAGGAAGTGTTCAGCCACTTTGACAACACTTAATGACTAGGATAGGTTGCATATAACTATGATCTATTTGACCTTCAGTGATTAAAGAAGTGTTTAGCAACTTCCACAACACTGAATGACCAAGATAGGTTGTATATACGTGTTCAGCTATTTCCACAACGTTAACACTTAATGACCGAGTAAGGTTGCATATAACTATGATTGTTTGACCTTCAGTGATAAGGAAGTGTTCAGGCAATTCCAAATCACTGAATGACCGAGATAGGTTGCATATAACTATGATTGTTTGACCTTCAGTGATCAAGGAAGTGTTCAGCCACTTCGACAAGGATGACGACGGAGTGGTCACAACCAAGGAACTGGGAGCTGTGGTCAGGTCTGTGGGTCTCAACCCGTCCGAGCAGGAGATCAAGACTATGGAGAACCAAATAGACCCTGATGGTAAGACCCTCTGTACTACCTCAGCAACAGCTTATCACTGGCCGAGATTTGTTCCTGTCTTAGGTCGGTATGAAAACTATATAGGACTGCAACCGATACACCTGATCATCGTTCCCATCATACGGAGCGGTAGTCTCTGGTCCGCAGACTGGTTCATGATTAACGCCTCCTGCAGCTCTGGATGGGCACAAACTCAGCCATTATAGATATACACGCCCCTTTGTAATAAAGGGATACAAACATAACATTCTGAAATACACGCCCCTTTGTATTTGGAACAATGCTAATCTTAATCGACAGTCGAATGAGGAATCCGAAGTATTGTTTCAAATCTTACATGATACGAACGTGATCCAGTGAGTTGTTCCTCTGTTCAATGGTATGTGTGCAGTTCGTAAAGTTGTATGTTCTTGCCTTATTTGGTTTAGCAAATCACAGAGCCAAAACAGAAACTTTGATTTCTGAAGCAAGTTTTCTTTTGTCTGGACTCATCGAACTGGTAAAACAACGTATACATATCAGTATTAATTTGATGTCAACAATAAATGGCTCATCAATTGGTAGCTCTTTGTTTATCACCAAACTGTCAGAGTCGTCGATGATAGCTGCAGATAATAATTATAACAAGGTGCTACGTTAACTAGGGAAAATAGAAAGCATTATCAAGTGTGCTCTATGCGTGTAATAAGATGTCGGTCATGTCTGTGTTGAAGAGACTTTATTTAACTCCAGTTAGTGCATTTACCTTTTACACAATACATTCGATACATATTTGACAAGTAACTACTAATTTCTACAGTGAAGTATAAAACTATCAGAACGAAATGATTGCCGTGTAGATCCTAAATGAAGCTCTCCTTTATATTTGAAACAATAGTTGAATAACGAAGTTATTCTCATGAATTTTTAAACATATAGATCATATCATACGATGAATACTATTTGCATTTCAAGGTGAGGGTACTGTGGACTTCAAGGACTTTCTGCCAGTGATTGTTGCTAAACTGAACGAACCACGAGAGGAGGAGGATCTACGGGAGGCCTTTAGGGTGTTTGACAAGGACGGAAATGGTCTGATCAGCGCAACTGACCTCAGGATTGCCATGACAACCCTTGGTGAGAAGATGACGGAGACGGAAGCAGCTGACATGGCCAAGTTTGCTGACAGTGACAATGTGGGGAAGATCAACTATGAATGTAGGTGTCCTCTTTGTAGGAGGTAGACGGTTGTTTGAAATCTTTTCCTGTCCTCCATCCATCTCTTGTTTTCTCCCTGTATCTTACCATCTCTCTTTCCTCGTAGAGTACTCATTCTTTCGCTACTTATAAAAAAGTTCTTATGTTCGATATATATGTTCTCCTTGTTTTCACTCTCTCCCCCACCCATCTCTCTGTTCTGCTCTTTAATTTCTTTGTCGTCCTCTCTCCTTCTCAACCACTGACCATTTGCTTATTTTCTACCCATATGTTCCCCTTTAAAGGTTTCTCTCTCCACCCTCACCAACCTCTCTCTTTCACTCTTTCTCTACTTAACAACTTTCTTACTTTCGATATATATGTTATCCTTTACGTTTCTCTCTCATCCCCTTTCCCACCCCACTTCTTTTTTTTTTGCTCTTAAATTTCTTTGTTGTACCCACTATATCTGTACTTCTGATCACTTTCTTACTTTCAATATATATGTTCTCTTTCAATTTCTGTCCCGGCCCCTCTCCCACCTCTTTCTTTCGCTCTTTAATTTCTTTGTCGTATTCATTCTTTTTCTACTTCTGATCACTATCTTACTTTGATATGTACATGTATGCTCTCTCTCTCTCTCTCTCTCTCTCTCTCTCTCTCTCTCTCTCTCTCTCTCTCTCTCTCTCTCTCTCTCTCTCTCTCTCTCTCTCTCTCTCTCTCTCTCTCTCTCTCTCTCTCTCTCTCTCTCTTCGATCATCTCAATTCTTCCTCTCTTTCACACGCAATATCTATACATACTATAAACTATACTACTACTGCCCACTCATTATCTTAAATTCCATCTGATATGACTTTCAAACCAATCAAGGTCTATGTACCCCGTACGTGTCTCCCTCTGTCTATCCACTCTCTGTTCGTTTGTTTATTCCGATCAACAGTTCTCTCTTGAAATATTTCCCATGACGAACCGTTCATATATAACAAAGTTTTCTAGTATACAATTTATGTAACATTTTGACAAATTCTGAAATGGTTATCTGTGTTTTCTTAATAATTTTTTTACCTTTTTTGTCCGGTTGTATATATAGCCACTGATAAATTTGTTTATTTTCTTAAATAAAACTAAAATCTGTTCCAGTGTTCATCAAACAAATGCTGAACGACAGCTGATCAGCGCTGAATACATTGCTGAACAAATGAAGACATTACTTGAACGTCCACACTGATTTTGTGTGTGACGGCCCACCTCCTTATCGAGCTACTGTTAATTCATGTATTTGTATATATCTTGTTAATAAACAAATATGGAAATAACGTCTTTTTCATTTATCCTAACATAAGGAAACATCATTTAAACTCAAGATCGTTAGGATTGGGTACATCGTATTGTATGTCAATAATCTACAGTGTATATCTATATTTCATATAGACCCATCTTAAAGGGCAGTAGCACGTCTGTCGGGGGAATACAAGGTGATGTTAGGAAAATAAAAATAAATTGTTCCAATTAAAAGACAATGTATTTAAACTGAATGAAGCAGTAAGAAATCAAATATATTATGTTTAAATCAGGCATGCGATTTCTTTTCTTGCCCAAAAGGAATTAAGGTGTTCACAGAAAAATTGCCACCAAAGGATTTATATGAATCTGATTTGTTCTCTGACTATGGATGATTGGTTTGTGTAATGAGATTTTTGACACTATCAAAATAATACAGTTAGCAATAACGCACAATTATCAATGAAAATTGATAATATACAATTTTCAAAAAACGTGCTACCGCCCCTTTAAGAAGTACCTTCGCTTTTCAACATTTGATTTAATTTAAGTTGCATATTCGGGTAAACTATCTATTTTTGCATCTACAACTTAGATTCGCATTTAAAACATTCTCTCTTACATGTTACACGAATTATAAACATGTAATCCCAAGTCGCCTGTGTCAATAAACAAAATTATATGCTAGGGACATTATTAAGTATCGTAAATGGTTGGAATCTATTTGAGTTGCGCAATTATGAGTAATGTGATCTTGAACTTTAAGCATTTGTTCCCTTTTTGAATACTAGGGTTCGATCATCTGCATTGTATGTGAAAATATAGTTTATGATATATAAGCAGGGGCAAAAGAAACGTTATCATATAAAATACAAAATGTTAAGCCACGATTGATAATGACGACTGAAACAGGGAAATTTCATATCTTCAGCGGCTCTGTTAACTTAATCATAAAAAACAGTACCCGATCACGTTTTTGAGAAGCATGCCTTTACAATAACGTTTTAAATTCCCCTTAATTAGACACAATCGGTAATTAACAGATGGCTATTTTGCTTGTTTTATGTGCCTCATAGTACAAACTAATTAAAGGTTCATAATTATTGTTTCATCTACAATATTCTGATCAAGAACATATTTAAAAGTCTATTTAAGGACCAAAAGTGTATTTGAAAAAAAAATATAAATAACATACTCTGATGAATGACATTGGAAGTACTTCTTCACAACTCCCATCACCTATCGCAGGGATTCGTTCGCATTTCACGAATCACAGGATTTTGTTTTTTGACCCTCTTGAAAAGTTGATATCTGTTCTTCTGCCCTTGGATGTATAACAAGCTGATTTTCGATTGAAAAACATTGAACTTTAAGTATAAAAGACACGTAGCCAAATGACTATTTTTATAAAAATTTTTAATAGATGACATTTATCATCAGAAAATTTAAAACTGAGAGTACATGTAGTTGTTATCAATATAAGATTTACATATAGGGTTATGCCAATCAGTGAAATCATTCACACTTACACCATTACGAATTGATATTTAAAGACAACTTAAGACTATAAGGTCGTTCGTAAGCCCTGTGATTAGTCAATTTATAATTTCGATTAGTGTTATAAAAAAGTGATGCCATACATAAATGAGATGTAGAAACTGGCTTGGGCCAAAAGTACCATATGAAATTAAACAGTAAGTGTAGGACATATTTAAAAAGTCTCATAATCGCGCCAATACGTATATACTCTAGAGTCTTTTGGGGCTAACCCCAAACAACCCTGGAGTGTTTTTAGTAGGGGAGTTTTTGGGGCGCTACGTCGGTCGTCCGATGCAGGTCCACACGTAACTAAATACTATGACGTGAGAGACTTGTTTTAAAGGGGCAGTAGCACGTTTTTGATAATTTTAAAATCTTCACTAATAAGTGTATGTTAATGCTAAATGTATTATCATGATAGTGTGATAAATCTCATTACACAAGCCAATCGGCCATAGTCAGAGGACAAAGTATGAAAAGTCACATTAAATTCATTGGCAGCCATTTTGTGTGAACACCTTTAATTAATTTTGCGTAAGAAAAAGGAATCGCATGCTTAAACTTTACATTATATAGTTGAATTATTACTGCTCCATTTAGTTTAAATACATTGTCTTTGAATTGGAACCATTACTTTTCCTTTTCTTGACATCACATTATATTCCCCCTAAAACGTGCTACTGCCCCTTTAAGACAATGAACAGTCTGGTTTCAATTCAGTTTTGAGGAATAAAATGTAGTAGGGGGATGCAGGCCATGGGGACACATGATAACGGTCCACCATACATTACACCGGCTATTTAACAAACGTGTTACTATTTAACCAACTTGTGTGACAAATATCTGAGTTAGGGTCACATTCATGATGTTATGTACTCTATGTTGATCCCACCAGGGACTGTTTAGAATTTCAGAGCAGTACCACCCATGGTTCGTTTGTTCCAGCTAATGCCAGCAGGTTCCATTCTATGCATAGCCAAAATGGTGTTGCTGGTTTTCTCCCTGCAATAATACTAGCAGCCGTGATATAAGTGAAATACTCGGCGTTTAACTCCAAATCAGGCCACCTCACCTCACCGCCTGTGGAAGCAAGTTGTTCTATGCTTGTCAACTAACCTAGTGCTTGTGATAGGCGGTTATTACATGCATTTCTTTGTCATAACCGCACCTCATCATAATACGATTCAAAAGCTATGACAAACGGTTCTATACAGTGAGTCGCATATTCAATTTGTTAAAGAATTAAACAGTGTATAGCCTATATGTATTGAAACCTATCTGTTCAGTTTATGTGCAATAATAAGAGAGAGGTGTTTGAAAGTCTCGTCATTTAGTTACAGTATCTACAGGTGTGGAATCTACTTGAGAGTTGGTGAGCATTATGTCGCAGGTAAATCCTCTTTGATTTTTGAGATCATATATCAGTATATCTTTAAACTTATATTTAAACTTTTTTCAAAACGATAAGAAAATACAGAGAAACATGTTTAAATTCAATTTTGAAAAATATTAGGATCAGATTATGTACCTCTACCTGTGTTTTAAACTAAACGTTGATTGGTTTAACGTGTTTGATTTACAGGTAAAAATGAATACATTATATTTTATATAGATTGTTGATTGAGATAAACTTGTCATTGGATAAGCTAAAAAATGTCCAATTATAACTTACATGTATGACATAATTCAAGTTAGCATTATCAAATGTTAGCAAATATCTATTAATACTTTTGTGACTATCTAAAACATGTTGATGAGTTATATTTTCATTTTATATTGGTTGTACATGGGTCAATAAATTTACTTATTTCTGAACTGAATTTATTCGACATTATTTTATAAATTGTTCAGTAGTAGAAGGATAAATGATTCAAGGTTGCAGTCATATTGTGTTACAACCAATAGAAATGAAAAACATACCGACATTATTTTTGAAAACCCAATTGAATCATTCTTTACTCTGTGTTCAAGTGTTAGTGTTTAAAATTTTCGATAAAGTTTTTTTTTAGTCATGAGCATTGGGAATTGTAGAATTCATATATATAAACTTACAGGCAAAAGGAAGTCCACACTTCAGTTGAATTTATAATTACTTACAGATATTTCGAGGTTTTGGTGTCGTATCCTAAAACTGATAAGAACAAGAGTTAAATGTCGTTCAAAGATTATTTAAAGTTTCAAAAAATGTTTATCAACAAGGACGACATATTCTTTGTGAACATCAACGAACGTGCCTATTTTTTCACGTTGACAATATTTATAACATGGTAAGGGTCATGATAGTGTAAATTGTATGTGTTACCCCTGCCTACATTAAACAATGATATTTTAACAAAAATGAACTCGTCACCAATTATATTATTCTAGAGCAAATTGCTATTTTCCAGCAAGCGTGTGAACAATCCGCGGGGCTGTCAGAAGAACAGATAGAAGGTACATTCATTGTCGTTTACTACAACTTTCAAAAACGTCTTTCTTGAAGAATATTAAAGCCACTGACTATATTTTTATTTGTCCATTATTTAATAAAAAATACATGAAATTGTCAAAGAATAGATATCCTCCTCACAAAAGTAATAACACATGTACATCGTGTCTAAATTTCATGTGTATAAGAGTGGTTCATGAATGTGATCAAGGTTCTGATTAAAGATTATGTATCCTAAACGTTATTCTCCTACATTATATCTTAATGTATAGCTACCTAGAATTTGAACATATTTTTCTGAAAAGATATCAGTGTTATATATTTTTGGGAGGAGTATATTTATTATAAAATTGATGATTCATGATTTAATAAGTTTTTGTGTCTTTTTTATAATTTTAGTTTTATAATTTCTTGCGTTATGTACTTGAGAGTTACGACTTCCACACAAAGGTGAACGCTTAACATTAAGCTAGTCGTTGTCGCCTTTTGTATAACAGCATGCACTAGAATTCTATCAGGATCTAACTAAACCTGCACTCCTTCAGTTGAACTGTACGATCAATGAGAAATTGTATGGGCTACATAAAAGTGAAAACATGTATCTTCATGAATGCGTGTATTGTATTGGTAGCACACTATCCGACCTGCAGAATGCACCTCTAGATTTGACTCTAGGGTGGTTATTGTCCGCAAAGGGAATTTTGCAATAGTTTATTCATGAAGGAATCGAAATAACAACAAATTTAAAGATAAACAGAGTTTTATTGTATTTGTCTGAATTGAAAATATAGTTTTCTCTCTTCAGTGAATCTTCCGGTTACTTTTTATATCTATTTGTTGTTGTCCAGTATTTTCCAAATGTTTGTGTGTGACTTTTCCTTAAAACATTGAACTTAACTGAGTTGACTGAAATGTCTATCGATAGTTAGACATGCTATCGATACTATTGGTCGTTTTAAAAATGACCATCGATAAATTGCGGTAAGTCGATAGTCCGATCTATCGTCACACTCTAGTTATTTGATTCCTTCTTTGCTAGGTTCCCCTGTTTAACTGTAGTCACCTAGCTAAAGTCAGCTTGATTCAATACACTCATTTCTTTTTTTTATTCATACCAAAATGCATATTGAATATTGATATTTCTACATTTATTCTTACATTCTTGTTAAATCCAGCACCATCATTTTAACACATATTTGATACTATCTGAAAAACTCACACTAATTCGTGCTCGTAAGCTATGGAACATTGTCCGGTTTTAGATCGCAAAATTAGTTTGATTTCTGCGCAGTCTAAGTAAACCTAGCCTCAATAATACTCGCTACACTCCCAATATTGAGTCTATCTAGATACAGTGAATGGTGGCGTCTCGAATCTGAGAATACACAAATGTGTTACTGGAGTACATAATTCTTATATTTCAGAATTCAAAGAAGCATTCACTTTGTTCGACAAGAATGGTGATGGCTCTATCACCTGTGGCGAACTTGGAACCGTAATGAGGTCACTAGGTCAGAATCCGACAGAAGGAGAGCTACAGGATATGATCAACGAAGTAGATATTGACGGTAAGTGTCAACATAATCGAAAATGTTTAATCGTTAGCGGCACATTGGGTTTTGAGTATAATATGTGTATGTTGAAAGAGACGAATGCTTCGGACTTAGAAGTTGATTACTTGTCGGAAGTTGACAATGACACTCTCTCGTTCCTACTTTATTCAGAATGGCACTTGAATTGATTTTTGGAACCCTTGACTTTCACAGAGACGACAATTGTAAATTTTGACTATGATTTTTTAACGTTTATTGCTTCAGCATCTGGCGTTTGATTTTATTGTACCTTTTGCTTTCAATGAGAATTCGTCATGCTCATTGGTCTATTCTCATGACTTCAAGTCTTGCGCTTCATTAACATGGCACTAGAGTTCACTGAGCCTTTGTGTTCACTTCGGCGCTTACTATCCCTTAAGTATCTTTTACGTTTATTGATTGAAATAGTTTTTGATTTCACTAACTTTTGCTTTCATGCAACTTGTTCTTTAACATAATTATCCTAAATTAATTGAATCTACCTTTTCCATTCACAGAGAGGCCGATTATAAATTCCTAAGTTTGTTTCACGTTAATTCCGTAAGAAAAGATGGTGTTTTAATTTATAGAACCCTTTGCTTTCATTGTTACGGCGATTACTGGTTATCATAAAGTGTCTTAGGTGATGTTTGATCCTTTGCTTTAGCAGGGACGGCACTTTTACATATTATGACGATATCCTAATCGTGAATTCATGATAATTACCTGAGGATATATTCGTTATCATTGAACTGTTCGCTTTCAGGGAGGCGGCGCTTGTTTATTAAGATAAATGTCTTTATTTCACTGACTTTCGTTTATCCGACACTCAGGAAACGGCACCATAGACTTCCAGGAGTTCCTGGGAATGATGGAAAAGAATCAAGGCAAAGGCAATAATGACGAGGAGCTGAAGGAAGCCTTCAAGGTGTTTGACAAGGACGGCAACGGTTTCATCAGTGCAGCAGAGTTGAGGCATGTGATGACAAACTTGGGTGAGAAGCTGACGCAGGAGGAGGTTGACGAGATGATTGATGAGGCGGATACAGACGGGGACGGGCAGGTCAACTATGAAGGTGGGATTATTAATTGGGTATTCTCTATGAATTGCTTACTCTTAGTCTGATTTAAATCCAGTCTAAGTAAACTTAGCCTCAATATAACCCGTTTCACTCCGATATTGAGTCTAAAAAGGTCTAGTAGAGGGTCGCGTCAGCCGACCTTTCTGTGACCTATTACCCTCCAATGTTATACGTGCGAAGGCAGACTATTGTGGCTTGGTAAGATGAGTTCTGATTGGTCGATACGTGGGCTGACCCGACCCCCAATTAGATCTTTCTAGACTCAATCTCGGAGTGAAATGGGTAATATTGAGGCTAGGTTTACTTAGACTGATTTAAATCGGCCATGTTCCGAGGAATAAGATAGTAAAAATGTTGTCTCTATCGGGGTTCGAACTAGCAGGGATATCCTCTCCACCACGGTCTGAATATACAGCAAACCTACTCGCATGTTGCTATAACCATTTTCGCACAGACAAAACCCAGTTATCAGCGTCCAATCACATTGTCATTTTTGAATAGCGTATTGTAGCAATCGTGTATAACAAATGGAGTTACTTGCCAAGGACGACATCGTAAGCTGTTTCCGCCGAGCTTGCTTGCGGTTAGCTTACGTCAGAAAAATGCGCCAAAGGGGAGTACATTCAGACCGTTGCGAAGTGGATATTCCATTTGGTTCGAACCCAGATAGAGACAATATTTTATAGTATGTTATTACTTGGAGCACATTCGATTTTAACGCGACTGGTTTAACCTTTGGGTGAATTTTAACAAAGTTTATAATGCAAATATGTTTAAGTCATGGAGATTTGGTTTGAGAAAACAATTGGTGGCAAGGTATATACCCTTTCTATTATAATTCTTGCATGATGTTCGACTCACTTCAACTGCTTTCTAGGCCACGTTTTTGTCAGCACAACTCCCTGTGTCTTGAATGGCAACTGTTTACTTAATACCTCAATGCCAAAGACAGACAAGTTTATTCAATTAATAGACAAAATTGATAAAGTTATAAATAAAATATCACTGTTGTCTTGACACTACCATCTTCTAGAAGATCACTCAAACAGTTACTGATATTCTAGATTTTATAAGGCGATGAATGGAAATTATTTGCAAAGAGCCTATAAGTTCGTTACTACACGTTTAGAAGACCACAATACAACAGTCTAAGTAACCCAGCCTCAGTATTATCCGTTTCACTCCTATACAGAGTCTAAAAAGGCCTAGTAGAGGGTCGCGTCAGCCCACGTATCGAAATGACCAATCGGAACTCAGCTTACCAAGCCACAATAGTCTGCCTTCGCGCGTATAACGTTGACGGGTCAAAGGTCGCAGAACTGTCAGCTGACGCGACCCTCTGCCAGACCTATTTAGACTTAGTATAGGAGTGAAACGAATAATATTGAGGCTAGGTTTACTTAGACTGACAATACAATTACATTTCAGTAGTACTTGTAATATAAATAGCGTATTTCCATTTATTTATGTTTAAAGCATCGAAACATAAACGATTAATAAATGATAACGCGTGAATTTGTTTTCTGACTTATGCTTACCCTCAAACTATTTTATTTTGTTAAATTGCAGAGTTCGTGGTTATGATGTCAGAGAAAGCAGCGTAGATAGAAGAAGAAGAAGGCGGGTTTAACATTTTTGATAAAAATATCAACCTCGCTGGGTGTCAAGACGTAATGTTGATATTGTACGCCTATGTACATGTACCTATGTCATGTTTGTTAAAAGAAATAAAAATGTTTCATAAGTAACTTTCATGCTTCTTATCATTCAATCCATATGTATTGGAATATGTTTCGATTTTATGGATATACAACTTCTTTATTCAAATTTTGAGACGTTTTGACATACATATTAATGTAGTTCTTAAGCATGTGATACAGGTAATAGATTAAGGAAGAATATATATGAAAATATGTTTTCAAAATAAATAGCTGAGTTGTTTATACAGTAAGCGACATTGATGTACCGAGCATGTAAAGTGGTGATAAATGATGTACACAAAACAGATAATGTTTATACAATAGATATAATAGATATGGAGCACAGTGGTGTAGTGGTAAGCATGCTGGCCTCTCACGCCGGTGACCCGGGTTCGAATCCCGGTGGAGACACACAAAATTTGTGACTTGGGTCTCATCCTGTGGTGTGTCCCTGGGCAAGGCACTTCATCCACGTTGCACTCAGTCCAATGGGTACCTGAAAATCGGATGTACTGATCTACGTGGTCGTGATTAGCGCTAAGTAGCAGCTATGAAAGTACACTCCTTTTGGGTAATAATGTAGCGCTTTGAGCATGTCTTTGGACGTGGAAAAGGCGCAATATAAGTATGCACATTATTATTATATTCAATGATGATGACATAAGTGATGTTGATGTACAGATTAAGTAATAAATTAGAAGCCAGGTGGTAATGTACATGGCCAAGAAGATCGATGAATGTATAAATAAATCTTGAAATTAGTATGTATGTCGAAAAGTCACAAAAGTTAAATAAAGAAGTTGTATATCCATAATATTGCCTCCCCTCTTCATCATCTCAACTATAATGCCCATCAAAGAAATGTTTTGATTTGGTAAAAAAAAATTCACAGGGAAGTGAAAGAACGAGAGATATTGGAGATATTTTCTCAATTATCTATTTTGACTATATTGTGGTCGGTATGTATAAAAATGACCGTAACATAAGTATTGCGATGAAACCCGATGACATCGGCTTCAACTGGTAGAATATCGCAGCAATAAATTGAATATAGCAAGGCTATGAAGATCAGTTCTTCAATAGACAAAATTGGAGACCTTTTGATCCGAACTCTGCAGAAGTCTCAGGGATTATAGACTTCATAAATCAATATAAAAGTATATATGAAATCTGAAAGTCATATTTCCATTATGAAGGAACTTTGGTCGTCCATTGTGTACAGAATCACAAAAGCCTACTGGCTTGATAATTGAATTGGACGAGGGTGGCTAGAAGCATTGTTGCATACAACCCGGCATTGTCGCCCAACAATCAGGTCAGCAAGAACCCGAACTAGATTGATATAAAGGTAACTCACGGATCAGAAGTGTGTTGACAACACAACGCGTCAAGGGAAAGGTCGAGAGTAGTGGTACCCTTAGGAATTTTTCGAAATGGTGAGTTCTTTTCTCTTAAAGCAAGATCTTTTTTATATATTAAGACATTTTTTGGAAGAATATTCATGAATATATAATTTCAATAAAACGTTTTCGTCAGATCTCCATCTGAGATGCCAAATGCACTTTAGAAAGTCATTTTAAAAAAAAGTTATGACAGTTTTAATACGTTTTAAATTTTAATGTTTCAATATTAAAGTTGTAGGACTTTTGTGATCGATTGCACTGTTTCAAAGAGTAGTTATGTTGAATGAAAGCTAAAAACTATAACATAATTTGAAAATATAAGTTGGACACTAATTGAATCTGCAATTGCAGAGGTTATTAATTTTGGAAAAAAGGTTATGATAGTTTATGAAATTGTACTGTTTCAATAATCAAGTTGTAGGGGTTTTGTAACCGATTGAAGGCAACGGATAGATTGTTCGGCTTATATTAGTAGTGATTTTGAATGAAAGCTAAAACCTATAAACATAATTTGGAAACATAGTTTAAAACAAATTTAAACGTTTTACCGCGAGTAATCACTTGGTTGCTTTAACATACACGCATTAATGACCCAATGTATGGTAAAGCCTTTTCTTGGCGCGCAAAGTGAGGAATCCGTAAGCCTGTGCGGACATGACAACGTAGAACTATTTTTTCCAGAATTATTGATGTTCTAAAAACCTGTATTGTAAAATGAGTTATATTAAAACCCTTCTTGGATTCAAAGTCTTTACGTCAATAGTAATGTCTTGCATAATGTAAAACAGTTGATTCTATTTTTTTAGAATGTTTCATTTAGATTCACCTTTGACACTCCCAATACTTCATTTATTAATAAATCTGCATTTTTATCAACTAGTGAGACATGAATAAAGTCTTAATCTGTAATTTTCATTGATGCAAGTATAAAGAAATGTCTCATAATTCTGATATTCAAGTAATGAAAATTAATGGTTTGTGAGGTTCATTTTTGTCCATAGTACAAGCGTAAATATTTATCTGGTTGAAGAAATATCCATTATCTCCTCGGCAAAGAATGTATCATTCGATTCTTAAATTTTCAAAACTAGTTTATCATAAGCAAGAAACATGCATATATATTGTTAAGCTCCAGCTTCAAACATTTGAATAAGTAAATGCTACATACATTCATGATTGATCTTGTTTCTGTAATAGGTTGAACAGCTAACAGAGGAACAGAGAGAAGGTGAATAAGTTTGTGATTTTTGATTCTATAATATTAAGTAAAAAATAACATTGCCATAGGCCTTCAATATAAAGGTTTTGATAATATGAAACCAATAAAGTAAATATTGATATTTTGAAATTAAATAATCAAGATCGTCTGAATTTGAAGATCGTTACATTTCAGAGAATTTCAATGACAAACAGAATTTCTATAAAAAATCTTGCAAATTATAACAAAGAAAAAGGTTTAGAAACGAATTACATAGCTGACCTAGTTTAAGAACTTAGAATCATGTTCTTATACTTGAAACTCATGTTAACCTATGGGAATAAGAATATTTCAGAACCTAACCATTCGCCGAATGAAAGTATTCAAATATTCTTTTTGCAGAATTCAAAGAGGCATTCAGCCTATTTGACAAAGATGGAGATGGCACCATTACAACCAAAGAACTTGGAACCGTCATGAGGTCCCTTGGTTCTGACCCTACTGAGTCGGAACTACAAGACATGATCAATGAAGTAGATGTTGATGGTGAGATCAATTAGTTTTAAAATTTATTTAATGATGGCATCAAACACAAGAACCAAGGCTGAATCATGCCATTCATCCTGTCTCAGGGTACGAACGTTACGCTTACTCTAATAATCTGTACAATAGAGTCAGAAGCTGATCATGAATTCGCTCGCGCGGCCCGACTTCGGATATAGCCAATTAAATCATTTCTCGCCACCTTCTCGATAACATTTCAACGAGAAGAGGATTTGATTGGCCATATCCCAAGTCGGGCCGCGCGAGCGAATCTAGCTTCTGAGCCCAGGGTACAGATTATTGGAGTTAGCGTAACGTTCGTACCCTGAGACAGGATGCATATCATTGTGAGAGTTGAATTAGATCCAAAAACTTTTGAGTCACAAAATTAGTTATTTACGTTTGGGTGAATATACTGTCTAGTAACCGTTTTACCTCTCAATGTTGTCTTAAAAGTTACTATTGATATGATAGTGCACGAAAACTTGAATTGCACATATTAAATGTGTAATGATAAAAGCAGTGTCGAATATGACCATTGTATGACAAAAACTGCCTCAAATGGCGTTTGGATTCAAAATATGTTTTCTAAATTTAAAATTGATTCTTACCTGTTTCTCCTTAGATTGCCTATTTTAATGTTTTGGTCCGTCCATCGGTCCGTGTGTCCGTCCGTCCGAGTTAAAGAGGACAACTTTTCTCAAACGTTTTTTAGATAACCAAATTTGAAATATGTCTAATGGGAATAGAGTTCGGAAATAGATGCATGAATTTATTTTTGCTGAGTTATTGTCATCAATCAATGATTAGGGACTCTGTTCGAGGGGATCTTCAGAGGGAATAACTTTTCTCAGAAACTATTTACGATAGGTTAACCAAAATTTCTCTGTGCCTTGAGGGCATCAATACCTTGAAAGAGTTCGAAAATCATAGGCTTGAAATGATTTTCTACTGCGTTGTTGCCCTTGTTTCATGATGTTTTAAGCTACAATGAAAACGGGGGGTCGTTGATGACTATATGCCTTCTTGTTAATTCTGAAAGGCAATGGAACCATCGACTTCGACGAGTTCCTGGAAATGATGGCTAAAAGAGCGGCTGGACCAGGAAACGAGGAGCAGGAGCTGAGGGAAGCCTTCAAGGTGTTTGACAAGAACGGAGATGGTCACATAAGCTGTGAGGAGTTGAAGCTGGTGATGGACAAGTTGGGGGAGAGGCTGTCAGAGGAGGAGGTGGAGGAGATGATTGCGGAGGCAGACGCTGATGGGGACGGAGAGGTCAACTTTGATGGTTGGTAGAGCTATCTAGCGGATTAACACTTTTTTAAGAAAAGCTTTTTGGTCTAAGGTTGGTAGAGTTATCTTTAGTCTGCTGATTCACACTTCTTGACGTAAAGTTCTTTAGTCTTAGATTGGTAGAGCTATCTTCAGCCTGCTGATTGATACTACCCAACGTTAAGCTTTTTAGTCTAAGGTTGGTAGAGCTATCGTTAGTTTACTACTGATTCACACTTTCTTACGTTAAGCTCTTTAGTCTAAGGTAGGTAAACCACGTAAAGCTCTTTTGTCTTAGGTTGGCAAACCACGAAAAGCTCTTTCGTTTAACGTTGGTAGAGCTATATTTAGATTGCTGATTGACACTTCCTTACGTAAAGCTCTTTAGTCTAAGGTTGGTAGAGCTACCTAGCTGATTCATACTTCTTTTCGTACAGATTACTTTATGCTATATATCACTTAAAAGACAATCCACGTAGTCAAATGTGGAGCACAGTGGTGTAGTGCTTAGCATTCTGGCCTCTTACACAAGAGACCCGGGTTCGGACCTAGGTTGAGACACCAAATAATTGTGACTTGGATCTCCTACCGTGTTGTGACCTAAGGCAAGGCACTTCATCCACATTGCACTCAGTCCACCAAGCTGGTACCTAAACAGGATGTACTGACCTACGTGGTCATGATTAGAAATACTGATTTTTAATTTGTTTTTTAATCTCTCATCTGCTCCTAAGACTTAGGGCTTGCAAGTGTCAACCTCTGCCGTTGCCTCCATCCATCAGATCTTTGATACCTTGTTGCAAAATCGGAAAACTCCAGTCTAAGTAAACCTAGCCTCAATATTATCCGTTTCACTTTTATACTGAGTCTAAAAAGGTCTAATAGAAGGTCGCGTCAGCCGACCTTTCTGCGACCTATGACCTTCCAACGTTATACGTGCGAAGGCAGACTATTGTGGCTTGGTAAGCTCAGTTCTTATTGGTCAACTTGGTCACGTGGGCTGACGCGACTCTCAACCAAGCCTATCTAGACTCAGTATAGAAGTGAAACGGATAATATTGAGGCTAGGTTTACTTAAGACTGGGAAAACTCAAACGTGGGTTTGCACATTATTTACCGTCAACATGAAATCGTTCATTATGTCTGAATGTTGATTATTGTTTATTTTTTTCAGAATTCGTTAAGATGATGACAGGAAGAAAACAGGACGACTGAAGAGTGTGGATTCTGTCTTAAACTGTTCATGTGTGTATGGAGAATGCGAGGGGTAGTAGAACACATAGACCAGCACAACATACAGGCAGCCAGAATGAAGATTGGCGCTTGGGATTCGAACTCAGTATAGATTTGAATAAATGTTCCATCGAGTATACTCAGTATGTATGTTGTTTTTATAAGTACTAAAGGTGTAGATTGGCGATTTGGACAGCTTTCTGTATTGTACTGAACTGTGACAGTTTAATGTAATTTCAATTGCAAAGCAATCTAGTTAGAAATTATGCGTCGAGAACTAGTACGTTTTATAGGACTTATGGGACAAACACATTACAGGTAGTTTTAACTAGGATTTAATGCAAAGACAACTGTCTTCAGAAGTATAAACCGTCAGTCTGATTAAAATCGATCGTGCTCCGAGAATAAAACATAAAAAATATTGTCTCTATTGGGGCTAGAACCATTCGGGATATCCTTTCCGTCTCGGTCTGAATGCACCCACCTCTATCGCGTGTTGCTATAGCCAGTTTAGCGCAGACAAACCCAGTCGTAAGCTATCCAATCACATCCTCGTTTTTAAATAGCATTTAGCGGCGATTTTGTATAACGAATGGTACACTGGAGTTACCTGCCCCTAGTATGATATCGAAGCTTTTACTGCGCTCCTTTCGATTGGCTAGATGAGCTTGTGTCAGAACATGCGGGTATAATAGGGGTGCCTTCAGACTGTGAATGAGAGGAAAGCCGGGCTGGTTGAAGTTCAAACCCCACTAGAGACAATATTTTTACACATTTTTTTCCCTCGAATCACAGTCGATTTTAATCAGACTGTATAAGCCGTTCAGTTAACAGATCTGAATCAATTTGAATAAATTTTGTAATGAAAAGGGTTAATGCTATAATAAGACTGTAAAAGCACGTATTTTAAGAAAATACATTGATCTCAAGAAAATAATAATTTCATAGAACCGATTTTATTTAACAAAAGAAGAAATCAGTTCTGAAATAAACATATCATGTGATGCATTTACTTACCCTACTTTATTGAAAGGTGGTCGAGTTGAGGAATCAGATGTATTGTCTTATATTATACATTTCGCATAAACAAATGTTTACTGGACGAAATGTTGAAAAGAGTAATTGAAAATAAAACAACCGTGCCATATTGCCTATTTACAAAATACGTTTTGATTTGTTGAAAGACATAAGTCAATTTGTCAATGAGATTGAATAGAATTGTTCCATTACATGGCGACTGAATTGATGATTTTAAAAGATGCGGCAATCTAAATTTATATTAAGCAAACATATCAGCGCTCTCCGAAATACGATTTCAATGTTTAATTTATTCAATATTCCAAATGGCAGCAAACACATATATCAGACAACTGGATGATTTGTTATATAAAACACACAATTGAAAGGCCTTTCTTTATTACTAAATACCATCGGACAAACAATAATCATCCAACATATTCCATATTCAAACTGAGAACATAAAAATTACGGTTTTTAAAAAAGTTCATTCAGTTTCGCCAAAAGAGCGTACAATTTCAGAGGTATACTGTATTGATCTGCAAAAATAATAATTTTGCATGAACATACAGGTTGATATCACTAGCCTACGTACTTACGTCAACGGTAATTATTGACATTAAATTTTTCAAAAACAAAATATCAACGAAATGCTTGATAAGGAAAAAAGTTTGTTGAAGTAGTAAACCGATTTAACGCCTATTAACAGATATCTTAGATGTTCTTGTTGTACACTTCATCGCCTCAAAGTCCATAAAAAAGACAACTGGTAAAGGTTGAATAAAGATCTTTAACAACAGAGAAGCGAAACAATCGGCTTAGTAGCAAAGTTCTGAAGATGTACTTCATTTCGGTCGATAGGACAACAGAGCTTTAAAACATATCCCATTTAACTTATTCTCAGACAAAGTTCTCAAACTTCTTAAACTTTGTAAAGGGGCAGTAGCACGTTTTTAGGGGGAATATAAGTTGGTGTCAGGAAAATGAAAATTAATGATTCTAATTAAAAGACAATGTATTTAAACTAAATGATGAAACAGTAATAATTCAAATATATAACCTAAAGTTTAGCCATGCGATCCATTTTTCTTACACAAAATGAATTAAAGGTGTTCACCAAAAATGGCCGCCAATGGATTTTATGTAATACTTCTTACTCCTCTGGCTATGGATGATTGACTTGTGTAATGACATTTTTGACACTGTCAAAATAATACATTAAGCATTAACTTACAATCATCAGTGAAATATTTGAAATATAAAATTATCAAAAAACGTGCTACTGCCCCTTTAAACACCAGGGTACTATTTGCAAATGGCAATACTTTTGGGTGTATTGGAGAGGCATACTTGAGATTCCAAGAATGGAAGACGAAATGATTTTTATAGAATTTCTTTTTTTCTGAAGTATTTATCTTTTACCACTTCAAACATCCCGAACTGCCACATTCACCGCCCCGTTATACTGCTACAATAACGTTGACATCACTTGAGACTCAAAGAAGACGCAAGGATTTGTACAGAACTTCTTTATTTTCCTGGGCTTTCTTTCACAAAACAACTTTATCCCTAAGGTTAACCTTATCTCAAAGATTTCAACCTAAAACCTTCACTGAGGTTGACGTCGTCTCTCACAACACAACCTTAGCTAAAGTTAACCGTACGTATGGTTAAAAGAATACCGTTGGCATGACCCAGTATTATCTTTGAACCTTAGAGTTAAGGTTTGCCTTAGTAAAGGTTGCTTTGTGGAAGGTGAACCTTGAGAATATATTTATCTTTGACCACTTCAAACTTCCTGTATGACAAATTCACCCAACATGACTACTGGTACGGTATCGCTAAAATTGTATATGTTGCCAAGGAAAGACCTACTTGATGACTTGAACTGCGCGAAACAAAGTTTAAAGTGATAGTTTCGTTGTTTGACACCCGGAAGTAAATTACTTCTTATTTTTTTTTTAGGATTTATAACCACCGGGCTATCAAAACAACTTTTCAGGCACCTTATGCCAACTAGGACTTTTCATGACTTAATTAATAATGATAATTAGGGTATTTATATAGCGCACATATCCACAGAATGCATGCTCAAGGCGCTCCCTGATTCTAACCCTGGTCTAACCCAAGCTGCCGAATAAGCGCTTGATGGGTCAGCTCCAACACAACTGTCACCAGGTACCCACTTTATAGTACTTATTTATTTCATTACAAGATGCAAAGGAACTAACCCGTCTGAAAAATAGTCCAATGAGGTATATACAGTATATATGAATAGTTTTTGAATGTTCAACACGTTGGTGAGAGCGGACGAACCAGACCTTACTAAGGACAGTCCTGTCAGCATATTTGTTTGTTGAAGAAAATTCACAAGGACACTCAGTATGTATATGTAACGTTTATAGTACATGGTTGTATCAAAACGGTGTTCAAACATGTTCCCGACGGTAACATATTTGTTGATTTATATTTGCCAACATTACATAGAAGAAAACACACTTTAAAGGGGCAGTAGCACGTTTTTAGGGGGAATATAAAGTGATGTCATGAAAATGAAAATATATGGTTCCAATTGAAAGACAATGTATTTAAACTAAATGAAGCAGTAACAAATCAAATATATAATGTAACATTCAGCCATGTGATTTCCTTTTCTTACACAAAATGAATAAAAGGTGTTCACACAAACATGGCCCCCAATGGACTTTATGTGAATTTCTATATTTTGTTCTCTGACTGTGGATTATTGGTTTGTGTAATGAGATTTTTGACACTATCAAAATAATACATTTAGCAATGACGTACAATTATCAGTGAAAAATTGAAAATATAAAATTGTCGAAAAACGTGCTACTGCCCCTTTAAAATAATAATAACAATGAGAAGAAAAACATTTCGCGGTACCGGTGTGTACATCCTTGCAGTCACATAAGAAGGCATTGCTGTTTAGTGTTATCATAAATCGTTTGTAAATGTGTGCATAATGTATGAATACAAATATTTGTTCAACCAACAGTACAATTGAGTACAGAACAAAACATGAAGACCAGAAGCCTATATAGGACTTTGACGATACCAACCTTCTTGCAATGGCCATGCTGGCGTGGTAGCGTTTTTATTAGTTTTCAACAATCTCAACGTTAGATATTCATCACTTTACATTTCCTGTAGGTTTGGTGGCAAATAATATTATTGCCGACATATAATGTTGGAAACAAAACATTTTGAACGACAGCTTTTGTCTTAAATTAATTAATTAATTAATTAATAAACTGTCTTAGATTTAAACTATGATAAGCGTGGTATAAATTTTTAGACCAGTCTATAAGAGTTCCTTGGAAAGACGAATATCGCATAAACATGGTAAGTGCGTTAATATCACAAATAATGACACTGTATCTGCCCTAAAAATCGTACATGCTTCGAAAGCGAATATAAATTCGACGTCAATTATCCGGCTTATAATGAAGAAGGGGAGATAAATAGGTCTATAGAAATAAATATCAATACCAACAGTATATGTCTCTGTGAGTGGTTACAAATAGGTGAGTCAAAGAAAGGTTTACACTTGAAGACACCTAGACTGAACAATTGTTAGAATATAACAGATATGAATTGAGCGTGATATCATTGAATACGATAGATCCATTTTGTATAGGTCCGTAAACCAACGACATCAAGATTATGGTTAGAAGGCGTCACTCGAAGAAAGAATTTCAGCAAAACATGGTAGGTCTGGGATATTTCTATCTTTACATTGAACGATCTTTGAAATGTCATGTGCGAGTTCATCCAGATCAACGGCTAATTAAGGATAAAAGATATAATATTTTGTACCAATAAATTTCGTTCAACATAACTAAACATCATCTTTGAAATGTGTATCGGAAAGATTTTGATTCCAAAAATAACTAACTTTTTGACATCGATAGTATATTATTATACGGATATTTATATAGCGCGCATACCCAACCACTCGAGGTTACTCAAGGCGCCTAATCAAGCTTTCACTTATATATCATATATCATTTTGACTGTTTGTACATATTGGTTATGTCACTTTGTACTCTTATACCACCAATGGAGTTTTATTGAGAATAAATGAAGTGAATAAGAATCACAGTATGATAAACATAACTGATTGACCCTTTGAGTCCGTTTCGATATGATCCTAATTTCATGTGTAAGATAAGAACACGTTATTTTAATGAAATTGTTCTTGTTGAAGAGACATTTTCACACAGAGAAACATTCTGGAAAGGTCTGTGTAACATTACTAAACCATACTTCGTTGTGAGACGTCGAGATCATACATAGTGAAAGAATTTTGCAATTTCAGGCAGAACAACTGGATGAAGAACAAATCGCAGGTATTGAATCATATTAACCTTTAAGATTTATAAAGCTGCTTTCAATAACACCTATTTATTCAGCATTAGCCACAGCCAAAATCGTCAGACCCAACTAGTTAAATAACTTTCAATTATTTACTATCTTACGTTTATATCTGAACTCATAGATTGTTTACTATACTAGATAATATCGGAACGCCTACTATACGAAAGTTTACTTCAGTGGTGAATTATCAGAACGTTTACTGTAATTTCACTTAAGTGGAAAATATCAGTATGTTATCTGTACATTTAGTGGAGAATAATCCGAACGTTCACCTGTGGTATAGAATTATCTGAATTTTCACTTTTGTCGAGAATTTATAAAGTTTTGCTTTAGTGGAGAATCATTGGAACGTTTGTTATAGTGGGGAATTATTGGAATGCTTGCTATTGTCGAGAATTATTGGAACGCTTGGTATAGTGGAGAGATATTACAACGTTTGAGATAGTGGTGAATTTTGGGCACGTTTGCTGTAGTTTTTAATTTTTAGGAAGTTTATTAAAGTGGAGAATTAACTGAACGTTTACTATAGAATTATACGCTGGTATTTTCCCGATAATTCTCCTTATTTCTAAACGTTAACTACGATGTGGAGAATTATCAGAACGTTAAGGCTTAATGATAATGGATGTTCTGCTCTCTCCTCCCTCCCAGAGTTCAAGGAAGCGTTCGGTCTGTTCGATAAGGACGGAGACGGGAGCATCACGACCAAGGAGCTGGGGATCGTGATGAAGAACCTGGGACAGAACCCTACTGAGGTGGAGCTGCAGGACATGATCAACGAGGTGGACGCTGATGGTACTGGATATAGTCTATCAGAGAAGTTTTAGAACTACAGTTTTTTTTTAACTCATACATGTTTCATCTTCATGCTTTAAAAGCAAGATTCATTAGAATCATTGACGATAACTGATAATACTCTCCGATATTCAGCTGATCATGTATATTCGGAAAATGTTGACCAGTGATTAAAGCTTACTTTGAGTTATGTTTGGTATTCCATTTCCTTTTAGGTAACTCTAATTCCTAACTTTATTCCCTTACTCAATCAACCCTTAACCCCCATCCACCACCCCTCACTCAATACCGCTTGATCCTCTTCCATCCTCGTTCCCTGACTCAATCCTCCATACCCCTCTTCTATCTGCATCCTCATCCCAACCAAATCCGCTCACTCAAATAACCCCTCAACACTCCAACACCACCACTCACTCAATCCCACTTGCCCATCTTCCATCCCCACTCCTATCCCAATCCCCATCCCAACCACATCCCCTTACTCAATCACAGCCTCAACCCTCATCCACCACCCTCACATAAACCTTCTCACCTACTCTAGGTAACGGCAACATCGACTTCCCGGAGTTCCTGACGATGATGCAGAAGAAGCTAAGCGCGAGGTCGGACTCCGAGGAGGAGGTGAGGGTCGCCTTCCAGATCTTCGACAAGGACCGGAACGGCTTTATTTCGTGTGGGGACCTGAGACAGGTGATGAACAACCTGGGGGAGAAGCTGACAGATGACGACATCAGGGATATGATCAAGGAGGCAGACATAGACGGGGACGGGCAGGTCAACTATGAAGGTGAACACATTATCAACTTCCGGTATTGTCATGTCTATCTGACAGAGATACACTGAAATTTGATTTCCGAAAATGATTCCTACTTTGACCACGGAGGCCGGATGTTTTTGTGAACTAATGATTGGGGTTAATTATTTTCCTAAGTAGTAGCATTTTCCGAGAATTATACTTTACATACGTTAACAGAGATAGCAATTGTGAGCTGATCAGCTGAATTCCGCTGTTTTTAGATTGTCCTTACTGTAGTTTTATTCATAAATGACCACCAAGGGACCTAAATTCCATGCATCTCGGCTATTTTTCAAAATCATCACTGTCATCCCTGCTTTAAAAATGTGCGAACATATACATATCACAAGGTTTTTTTCATATAAAAAATAGTCATACAATCTATTGAGTACGGTCTCAAATTTATTGTAAATTTCAGCGGATTGCACGTGCAGCACGAGAGGCTCGTGCCAGTGTTGCCTTCCTGAAACAGACATTGCTTCTCAAATTTGAGTCAATGTATTTCACCATTTCGATCTATTTAAGAGATCATAAATTTTCAAATGAAGAAACAAATGATTATCAGCATTTAACAAAGTAATCATGTTGAATTTAGATTGATATAGTGTTCAGCTAGTGGGTAAATTAGTTGCCTACCTCGACCTCGGGTTCATATTAGATGATCCCTCGCCCGCGTGATTCATGAAATCCTCGACCTAAATAAAAAATATCGCAAGTAATTATCATATATTCAATTTGTAATTCGGAAATGTTTGCTAATGTCCTCATATGCATTCAAATTGCCTTTTTGAGCGCGAATTGCATGTTAAAGTGGTGTTGACCCTCTATTTTCAGAGTTCGTGCGGATGATGCTTATCAAAGACTAGGTCCTATTGTGTGTGTCGGGTAGTCTATCTGGAGAACAATATTCTACTCTCATGTTCATACTGAGACTCATTTACTGGCGAAATATCACTGTGCAATATAATCATCGTCTCACAGACGTTCATATGTGATTTCTGTGAATACGGAAACACGTGTTTGCTGACTCATCACAATGGAACATTGTTTCTGATTCTCTATGTCACTGATAATGTTGAATAAATCATATTTAGACTGCATTATGTTAATAGTTTGATTTTATTTCTAATTTACAAAATAAGTGCATGAAACTTGACACGTGTTCTATAAAAGGGGCAGTAGCATGTTTTTAGGGGGAAAATAAGGTGATGTCAGGAAAATGAAAATAAATGGTTCCAATTGAAAGACAATGTATTTAAACAAATGAAGCAGTAATATTTCAAATATATAACGTAAAGTTTAGCCCCGCGATTCCTTTTTCTCACACAAAATGAATTAAAGGTGTTCACAAAAAAAACGCCAATGGATTTCATGTGAATCCTCATACTTTGTCCTATGACTATAGGTGATTGGCTTAATGAGTGTAATGAGATTGTTGACACTGTCAATATAATACATTTAGCATTAACTTACAATTAAAAGCGAAATATTTAGAATATAAAATTATCAAAAAACGTGCTACTGCCCCTTTAATTGCATGATACGCTTGGACGTCTTGTTTGCTTTTATTTCATACCAAGGGAATATTGCCCACAAATGTGGCGTATGATCTTTGACCGTTAAAATTTTGAAAATATACCGTATTTCCTCAAGTAAGAGACTGGGCCCTTATTTTGTCAGCATTTCGTTACTAGCCCCCACTCTGGCGCTTTTTAGAGGCTCGACGCTTATTAGAGGCCTGACACATAGCTTTTAGAGGAAATACGTTATATTGGTGAACGTCAATCAAAATTATTTTCATTATCACCGCTCGGCTGTTGTGAAAATAACAAGACGGCATCTTAAATGTATCATGATCTTGACCATTGACGTCACTGTTTTGTCTTGTCAGAATCTACTAATCATCAATAACAAATCATTGATAAACAGTGGAAATATGGCCAATACACAATATGAAAGGTTATATTACATCGTTTAACGCTGTCGGATATGAATATATGTTTGTAATGGTGTATATTATTATCATCATATGATTGATTGATACGTTATACGAATACTTGTCGCAATTGATATAAGAACATAAACAACATTCTTTGTTTAGTGCATTTATGAAAAGCGGTCTATATTTATCATAAGGCTATATAAGTCTTTTTCTAACAAAAGGACATTACCATTTATCACCAGGGTCAGTATGACTTCCATTACATCAGAAAGTTTACTTGTAATTAACAACATACAATATCCCTTAATATACATAACACTGCCAAATATACACGTGATCAAACAATCAGAGTACAAAACTCCATACAGCGCATGTCCGGACAACTCCACACAGGGTTAACCTGTCAGTTCGTGTTTGAGTCACGCCACTTTCTCCGTACAACTGGGGTATAGGTAGACTAGATATAGTCGATATAACATTTTTAATCAGTTTTGATTCGTTTTAGTGAAAATATACAATTTATTTGATTCTTGTTTAAATTAATTGTTATATTTTAAAACTAAAACTTGCTAAACAAAGAAATAGGATTTCTGCATTGTGTCAGACGACATTACAGTGTACCGAGCCATGTTGATTTTAGTCTCTCATCCGGACCCAAGAGCAAAAAAATATTCAATTGACGACCAACCCAGTCTAGAAAGTATAGAAAGTCTAGATCGCTCAGCTCAGAGGTTAAAGCATCTTCTGGGCTCCATTTTGTTATTATAAACGAAGTGTTTGAAAATATTGTCAATATTGAAAAAAACACTTCGGAGACTAAATGTAAGTCTATGTTGATTTCTCCAATCAATAGCTTACCGGCTTGTATAACCGCGGTGCACCCTGGGAGGTGACCCGGGGTATATTTGCCGCATTGCGGTACACTTTGCGTCAATTTCAGGTAAAAATAGACAGGCGATCAGTTGTGAGTCACGTGACAGTCTTGGTGTAATCTGCAGTTATGTCTGCGTGTAAAATATTATAACATATCTGAATTCATAAAAGTTTACTCTTTTTGTGAAATTGTCATATTCCTCTGTGGCAACTGTTGTCTTAAAATCCACACAGGCATTTAGAACGACATTCTAGTAAAGGTAGAAGAATAACTTCCCTAAAACGCAAAACACCACACCCCATATGCTTATATAAATAACATGATTGTCATGATTTATGCATTTAGCATAACTTACTGATAGAAGACTTAAGAGGGTTATAACTTTTAATTCAAAGACACCCTTACGACTCCTGTTATGTAGTCTTGGGAAATTCACAAATGACTTTTCTTGACAACACTTTCGTTTCAGTAAATATAAGTTCTTTTTAATAAAGAATCGTGTTGATTTGAATTTATCTACATGTATTGCAAAAGACAAAATAATGAAATCAATTGTGAAATGCGTGTCTTGAACCGAAAGCATTCACCAAGTCGGCTTTCCTTCTGTTACAAGTTATAACGACTGATCGATAATCTTAATGAGAGTTACTTCCCTTTCTACTCGTGGAGCTGTCTCGGCAATATATCTTATACCAGAAGGATTAAGATAAGGAGTATTTGACAATATTGCATTGATTTCCTTTTTAAAAGATATAATGAAATAAAAGTATACATACATGGTAGCATAAAGCGCTCATACGAATATAAATGACGATCCACATAATGAACGTAAGTATAAAGAGTTTGTATGATAATCTTATATAAAATAAATATGATTCTATAAAGAAATGATATTTATAAATAATAAATTGAGAATCGGAGCGAGGGGGCGATATTCATTATCGGATTGTCTTGAACAGATATAAAGGACAACCAAATAATGGCTTTTGAGTGCAAAGTTTTTCAATCTTGATTTATGGTGTAACTTCTTATATATCATGTATATCTCTTCGTTCTAGACTTTGATTTTCCTACAATGTAGCGATTGGTACACTCTATAGGAAACATAATGGAATAACGACCCACATATTGAAATTAAGTACATTGAATTTGATAGTTTACAGATTCATGTCAAATATTATAAATATGTTTTTTTTGTTGAAACATATTTGATGTTTATGAACAATAAATTGAGTATCGGAGGGTGCAATGTTCATTAACTGGTTGTCCTAAAGGGCAGTAGCACGTTTTTTGGACAATTTTATATTTTCAATGTTTCACTGATAATTGTACGTTAATGCTTTATGTATTATTATGATAGTGTCAAAAATCTCATTACACAAACCAATCACCCATAGTGAGAGAACAAATTATAAAGATTCACATAAGGTCCATTGGCTGCCATTTTTGTGTGAACACCTTTAATTCATTTTCTGTAAGAAAAAGGAAACGCAGGGTAGAACCTGACAATATTTATTGGATTAATTGTTACTTCATTTAGTTTAAATACATTGTCTTTCAAATGGAAACATTTATTTTGAGTTTCATGACATCGCCTTATATTCCCCCTAAAAACGTGCTACCGCCCCTTCATAGATAGATATAAAGGACGGCCAAATAATGGCTATTGAGTGCAAAGTTTGTCAATCCTGATTTATGTTATTTGTAACCATAAATACCCCTTCTGTCTAAACTGAATTCCTACTATGAAGCGATTGGTACACTCAAAAGGAATCCCTACCTTAAACATTGATAAAATTGACAATCAGTAACTATTTCAACATTTATTACTTCACGACAGAACTCATTAAGACCGTTATGACATGGTTTGTTGGTAATGTAGGAATGTTTGAAATCCGATCCACTTATGAAAACTAAAATCCATACATAACATGCTACGCTCCGCCATAGCGTTTCATATCGGAGATCAACACCGTTCTATTATGAATAAATATTTGTACTCAAACAATTCTAACTTTCTTCTCATGATCGGCCCACTGACTAGCTAACTGCGGTTAAGTATGAACCTTTCTTTGTGAGTTCTTTCCATTGAATGCCCAGTTGCTACCCGCAGACCCTTTTGACTTGAGACTTGCATTGTTCACATGAAGTTTGGGTTTACAAGAAATAAACAGTTATACACATATCGAAAGCTACCTGGGACTTGGAGGAAATCAAGATGGTAAGTTGTTCTAATGTTTACAGTATATGTACAACCAACAGTTGCTTATTTCGTAAAGAAAATGTTTCTCCACATTAGTAAAGTGTTCATTTCTGTAGTATAATTTGTTAAATGCTTTCAAAACATAACGTTATTGACCTGTTTGAGGGCATTCTAGAATTTAGACAATAGTAATTCTATGGATGAACATGCTTGAAAACGGTGTAAGGATCTATATACCGAAACACCGCTACTGTCAAATAAAGTAGCATAATTACTCTTGTCTTGCCTGAAACACTACGAACCAATTTTAAGGACATTCACTTAATTCAACCATTTATAACCTGAATCACTTTCCATTGAACATAATTATTTCATATACCAAAATTACAATGAAATGTGGCGATATCTCTGATTATCGAAACAATCTTCAAATTACTTTAATATAAACATATATGCGCATACTATTATTGCCTGTAATATAAGAAATCTATTTCAAGTTTAATTACTTCATTCTACCATTGATAACCTGAGTCATTTCCCATTGAACATAATTATTTCATATAACAAAATTACAATGAAATGTTGCGATATATCTGATTATCGAAGACATCTTCCAATTACTTTAATATAATAACTTTTACGTAAAAAACTATTCTATCAATACCTCTAACATCAGAAACCTATTTCAAGTATATTTACTTCATTCTATCATTTATAACCGGCGTCATTTTTCACCATTGAACATAATATTTCATATACCAAAATTGATATATCTGATAATCGAAAAATCGTCCGATTACTTTGATATAATTACATAAACATGTCGTATCATTGCCTGTAATATATGAAGCCTATTTGAAGTATATGTACTTCATTCAACCATTTATAACTGGCGTCATTTCTTTACCTAGTGTGCGTGACCAAACCAAGCTAAACATGCACATGTAGAAATCCAAACACTCAAGACTTAATATAGGCTAACATAAATAACGTTGTAGGGACAGCCTTTCATTTTGGCGATCACGTGATTGAAACCCTTTGTCTTTGTAAAAGTTTAACGTTCACATTAAGAAACAGCTTTACCATGGTACGTGTGTATTTGTTTGTGAACTGGTGATTATGTGTTTTGAAATTTGAAATATTACTCATTAAGTAAAAATTCATATTCATATTTTCATATTTTTTTATTTACGGGTATTGCTTATTTCAAGATGTAAATAAGACCGCATGTCTTTCAAATCGATGTTCAATTCAAGCTAACATAGCATACATAATATTATATTCCATGCATATTAATATATTTTTGTGTTTCCAATTGACAAATTATTTGAAACGTTTTATTCTGTGTGTTTTAGGTTGAGAATCTCACAGACGAACAGCTCCAAGGTATGTTTAGTTCCTTGGGTTAATTTTTAATGGGACTTTCCTATTTTGATAATGGGGTTTTACTGATTTGGGTAATATTTGGGCTTGACTGGTGGGCTGAAATGTTTGACCTTGAGGTTTCGCTGGAGAGGTTAACTTTGTATGGAGGTGTTTGATTGATATAGTTTGAGTTGATTTTTGTCAGTGGTGTTTTAAGGTAGCTGGGTTTGTAGTCTGTTCGTGTTTGACCGATACGGTTTAAATGTTTTGGACTGACTGGTGCAATTAGACTGGTGTTGTATGTGGTTCTACTTGTTGCACTGATATGGATTTGAACTGAAGATGTGACTGTTGGATCATGATTGTCGTTTAACATTATTGACAGTCCTGTGATGGAGCGTGACAATTTACTTAGTTTTTCACTTGACATTTATTATTCATCATGTAGTTGAAAATGCATTTAACTGAGTGTTATTCAGTAGGGTAATATTCTTGTAACTCCCCCCCCCCCCCCCCCCATTCCTTAAAAAATTTATTTCCGCCACTTGGGGTCTCGGCTCTATTATTTACAAGGAACATGACCCTATACGGATTCACTTGCAGCCCTTGTCAATTCAGGTATTACTTGTAAGGTTATATTGGTGTGGCGTGACTGTTGAATTTCTATTGTAGGGTTTGACCTGATTCAAGTTTGAACTATTGACGTTTGACTTGTGAGGTTTGACTCATGAGGTTGTCTAGAAGTGAGGTTAAACACCCTATATAACTCCTCGACTGCTACGACATGAGATATTGATCTCGATTGTTACCGGTACATGTCAGTTGACATTCTCGTAAAAAATTAACATGCTGCGAAAAATATGTTTTCAAATCGTTAGATGAATTTATCTTTAGGTATTGGTATAAGTGAAAGAATGAGAAAAGTGGTGTTTACAGTGAAGAGCTATTAGAAGTGTCTCACTATTACTCAAGCAGCTTAAAGTGACACAGAGTATCTTTCTTTAAATTTTATTTGGTTTTAATAAGCTACAAAATATCTAATATGCTTGATTGAAGCTCATATCTCATTACTGGACTTGCAAATGTATTCATTTATGAATAATATCTCTAAAATGCTTGATTTTATGGAAAAATCAAGAAAACATCTCAAATACGTTTAATATTCGAAATTATGCATCCAATTTATCTACCTATTAGTTACAATACTTAATAAACACTATCGAATCGAATATATATTCCTGTCAGCTTATGACAAGGTTTCAAAATTACGTTTGGCGAATTTGCGCGCGCCACTCGAGCCACATTGTCCGGTTATCGATCAAAATCCCGACTTTGAATGGCCGTATTTTCGCTCTATTGTACTGACCTTTAACTTGTTATTTTTAGTAACAGTTAGTGGTTCCCGATGTAATAACATCGATTTCAAAATTTGACTTATGTGATCCTATCAACATACTCTGTGTCTCTTTAACAGGTTGATGTCATGTCAAGGTTGATAGATAAATGGGTTATATGAAACCAAAATCAATAAGATTCATTTTCAGGAGATAACGTTTTCAACAAACATTATATTGAAAGTGACATTTGAATGGAGAATTTGAAATGAGTTTTCTTTGGGTCATGCAACTTATGACATAATATTGATATTTTTCTAGCTAAAGAATATCATGATAAAGAGTCTAATATTATGAAACGTTTGTGACCTAAGCAATCTCATTTATATCACTACGTTTCTTGTGATGTGAATGAGATTATGACGTAAGCTGTATATTCGAATCAAATAATACAGGGTGGGACAGAAGGGGTGGTAGGTTAGGTCATTCCCGATCATGATAACATACGTCATATAATGACGTGCTGTCATCATGACAACGTCATACCTTGCGTCCCATCATACAAATTGTATTTACCAATGTTATCAGTTTATTTGGATGTTTAATATTGTTAAATGTTGTACCATTATTGTCTTACCATGCAGAAATCTCTATTTTGCTACAATGATGACTGAAATTGATGTAAAAGAATGGAAATGCCTCGGTTAGATGAAATTGTCTCGGTTGTAAAATGCTAGAACATATTTGAGAGTTTTAATATAATATCATTTTCGCTAAGATGACAGTTTAAATTTCGTTTCAGAGTTCAAACAAGCATTTTCCTACATTGACAAGGATGCAGATGGGTTGATCACGTGTCAAGAACTGGGCGTGGTCATGAGGTCACTAGGTCAGAACCCGACAGAGGCAGAGCTACAAGACATGATCAACGAAGTAGATGCTGATGGTAAGAGTTGAATGTGTATTTGTCTTTGACATTTTGAATCACATACTCAATTTTTGGTTTTTCACAGTCTGGAGCCGTATAGACCAGCAGCAAATATGCAGTCTTGTTAACTTAACTCGAAAATTTGTTTGAATATGACAATACAGTGAAGACATACATCTGTATTGTTTTGAGATACTTTAAATTGTAGTTCTTAAGTCGCTTAAAATGCGTACATGGAAAGGTGGCCCCGTTGATGACAGCATGTTTATCTTGACAACATGAACGGTATGCATACATGGAAATTGTTGTCCTCTAAACTTTGATTTTCGTATGCAAACCTATCTAAATGTCTTTCAAATATTTGACAATCACACTACTGAACAGTGATCCTGTATCTATCGCTTAAAACAGCGTTAGAAAGACATATATACTCATACAGTCTGAATAAGCATAGCCTCAATGATAATCGCTGCACTCCCGATATTGAGTCTAGCGAGATACAGCAAGTGGACGCGTCAGCCGACCTTTAGATGACTTATGACCCTGCAAAGTTATACGTGCGAAGGCAGACTATTGCCGCTTGGTAAGCCGAGCCCTGATAGGTTAATACGGTAGATCGGCTGACGCGAGCGAATACTACATCTCGCTAGACTCAATATCTGGAGTGTAGCGAGTATTATTGAGGCTAGGTTTACTTAAACTGATACTCATAGAATTTACCAATAAGGATAAAGAAGTAGGGTAGGATCTACATGAGTATGTATGTCTTTCTAACGCCGATTTAAGCGATACATGTCCCTATGCACTATTAAACAGTAATCCCGAATCAGGGTGAGGATAAAAATCGGAATAACACCTTAACGTTCCTTAGCAGCCTCTTGACACGATTGGCTCAAGGGCGTTTTATTTCGTTGCTAGGAAACGGAAAGATAGATTTTGACGAGTTCACGACGATGATGTGCCGACGAGTGAACAACTATGACGAGGAGACAGAGTTGAGGGAGGCGTTTGATGTGTTTGACAAGGATTGTGATGGTCTGATCTCCGTGGAGGAACTCGATGCTAGCATGAGAGAACTCGGCAATAAGATCGACTATGAAGACATTGAAGATATGATCTATCACGCCGACCTTGATCGAGATGGCAAGATCAACTTTGCAGGTGAGTCCGTGTATTTGGAAATATCATTCTCTCCTCACAGAGTCATGAAATGTTGATACAGCCTCTGTTCTAACTCGCCGAAATCAGCGGGTTCCGGTAGTTTTCCCTGGTGGAATACAGTTGCATCAAAATCCATTTGAATTTCTTTATCAAATGACAACGCTTCTCACATGGAAAGGGTTGTTCATATCACAATGCACTTGCCATGATTCGGTAGCCAAAATCATGATTTGAGAACAGCGTCGCTGATTGCACAACTAACTTTGATTGCTTCCAATCAGGAATCTCCCATTCTATCCCACGTAGTCGGCGTAATAGAACAGGGGCTGTATCAACATTTCATGACTTGATCTGCCTCTGTGGGGAGAGAATGTGGAAGTATTAGTTTCAATATGAATATATACAAGCGAATGTTAATATTTGTAAATATGAAACTCATCCTTCAGCAGTTTTAAAACCAAATATTGTAAATCATTTAATTGCTTATGTAAACTATGTTTTCGACTAAATATCATTTTCAACGCATTATTCCTTTTAATCAAATGCACGCCAAATTTTTCATGAATTCGAACACATAAACGGTGTGTTTTTACCTAATTTTGAAAATGAACGATCGACTATTAACCCAATAGATAAGAAATAAACTTATTCATTATCTAATATTTATGCCAATTGTAAAACATAACGAACGCCACTTACACAAACGATAATTTGTGATTTGTGATAATCCTTATATATTAACGAGTTAAAAATAGTAATTTTTGCTATTTAAATTTGTAACAATAATGTATATGTTATCAAAATATTCCGTGTATGTTATCAAGTTTGAATTATCATTTTATTATTTTTGAATAACCCATTGATTAATTTTTCAGAGTTCGTGAAGATGATGAAAAACGAATGAACGTGCTAAAAAGAATCTGAAGAAGAAAACTTGCCATGCTGAAATACTCACAAGTTAAAAACGATATTATAATGATCGGTGTCTTTTTGGGCACCATTGTGCTAGATGACGTAGGTCGAGACGTTGCCAGGAGACCTCAATGACGTCCTGCTGTTTTTGTTGGATTTTTAGTATACTCATGGATATCATGACATATGGATAGACATGTACAAGCGTCTTCCATGACGTCTTATTTGTTGTTTTTGTTAGGTTTTGTTAAGATAATAAAACTTTTCAAATGAAAATTAAGCATTTGTGTTCTTCTTAAATTGATGTTTAAAGGACATACTTTCTATCTCTGCAGTAAGACACCTGATGTGAAAGGTTACAGTTGGCGAGGCACTTCATTGTTTGTCATAGTAAGGTGTATTAAGGGTTTGCTTAGTAAAAGAGATTATGAGCAGTAATTCAAGGTAGTCTGTAAATGAACTGTACTGCAGCTATTGAAATATGAAATACACAAACTTTTACATACTTTCAAAAATAAAGAGAAATCTTGTTTGAAAACCAAAGTGATTCTGTTCAACTAAACTATGCAAACGTTCACGTATGTATATTATCTATGATTATTTCAAACATGAGTTTGCAGTTACAGTGATTCGATTCCTACGTATTTGAAAAAATATATCCTAACATTCTTTACCGAATCTAATATCGTGCGGGCAGTTTTAGCTATGAGATTCATATCGTACTTACTGGTAGAGTTACAGAATTCAAATACCTCAAATAACGTATCTTGTATCTTGTATCTTTCTTGAAGTATTCCGAATCTTTCTGTGTACTTTAGGAGCAAAATGAGCTGCAATGGATTAGGTTTTATTTTACACGTGGTAATCTTAAAGGGGCAGTAGCACGTATAAAATAATATTAAATAGAATAATATCTTCAATAAAGTTATTTAATTTCAATGTTTCATTGATAATCATACGTTAGAGCTAAATGTATTATTTTGATAGTATCAACATTCTCATTACATTCTCATTCAAGTCATCCGTTGTCAGAGAAGAAATTATAAAGATTCCCATTGACGGCCATTCTTATGAGAACACCTTTAATTCATTTTGTGTAAAAACAGGGAATCGCATGGCTGATCTTTACATCATCTAATTGATTTAATGGTGCTTCATTTAGTTAAAATACATTGTCTTTCAATTTGAACCATCTAGTTTCATTATCATGACATCACATTATATTTACCCTTAAGACGTGCTACTCCCCCTTTAAAGGGTATTGTTATAACCAATATAAGTATTTGTATGTGGTTGGCTGAGGGGGAACCTTTGACATTGGCTTAACGTACTTTTCATTGAATTCATAAAACGAACGTGTTTTCAATCACAAATTTGGGACGATACAAAATTCATTCTTCAAAATTTCTTTGAATTTCACAATTTTTTTATAACGCTTACTGTTATGATTTTTCCAGTGAATTACGAAAATAGATTAAGGCAACAAGAAGACAATAAAGGAACGTTTGAATGATATCTACACTTATGCAAGGCTCATAGAAAACTGTAGTTAAACCTCAAAAGACAGTAATTAAACAAAGGAAAGTACTTGCAACAGAAACATTCATCTACACTACCTTTTAAGTTATATTTTATATATTTTGATCAAGGTAAACTAGCATAGGCGACCTTCATACTTTAGTTAAGAAAGATAACTCTTATCTGTCCTTGAATAGAAAAAAGTAATTTAGTTTACGCTTCGTTTACCTTGATTGATGGATAATACTTTAATCATACCATTCAGAATTAAAAGGTTAGAATTGAATTTTAATGTGAATATTTATCGTCGTTATCTTATCAACTGTTAGGGTGTAAAGTGGTTAAATATTCACCTGCTATTCCGTTTCGTATTAGAAAAAATAAAGTTGCTTGCATTCACCATCGTAATACAATCAAGTTGGTCATAAATAGGATACATATCATGTTCTCCACTCATATCAAGCTTATGTCCCTCGTGAAAGGATTTTGATTTCACCCTTGCCAAGGCTCGGGACAAAGTTAAATTATTTCAATCGGGACATATGAAAGGAGAAGCACGTGCGATTTCCTATAAATATTTCCATTGCCCAGAAAAATGGAAACAACGTAATATCTTATATGAAGCATGCTAAACATCAGAGCCTGTGGCTCTACCTTCTCTCTCATTTGTTCTTTGGTAGCAAACCTTCAAGATATTCAATTTTCGGTTAATAATTTTTCAAGTGACGTCTCATTCTCTCGAGCTCCCCACAGAGGTAGATAAGCCATATTACTTTGATCTACGTGTAGATCGGAGATATACGAATGAGTCGCCTCTATAAGGAGACAATGGTGACGTCTTTAAACAAGTATATCATTTCGTCTATCTATTACCTTACAGGTAAGAACCAGATCACGTTTTCCTCCTTCCTGAACGCGCTGGTCAAGCGACCGAAGGTAGTGGACACGGAGGACGACATTGTGAACATCTTCAAGGTGCTGGACAAGAACGGGGACGGGTTTGTGAGTGCTGCCGAGTTGCGACATATGTTGACCACGGTTGGGGAACTGTTAACTGACGAAGAGGCGGACGAGATGATCAGACAGGCAGACATAGATGGGACGGGCAAGATCGAGTATGAAGGTGGGTTTGAATAAATATATATAGATTATAACCGGAGTAAGGTTGTCATGTGACTTGTACGAAACAAGTGTGAATTATAGTAGTAACCGAGCGAGAGCGAGGGTTATACAAAATTTGCACAAGTTTCGTAGGGTAATTCCTTCTTTATTACCGATTCTTTTTATTTTATTCTCTTATAAATATCCAGAGAACTCGTCAGATACGATAAAATACTTAAAGAAGTTTATGATATTCAGGATGTTTAATAGATGTCACAATACGGTTTGAGTTCCGAGTTATTTTATAGTAAGACGGTTTCATCAGATGTATATCATGCTAATTTACAACATCCGGTTAACAATTGATTTGCTTTCTTTCAGAGTTCGTGGCTCGAATGATGCGATGAAACCATGCAGATTTTCAACTGTCGAGCAAACTCCTTTGTGATTTTTTTCAAATATTTATAATATTTCATTAAAGCTAAATAAAATTCGATGATGAAAGTTTTGTATTTATTCATTTAATGGACATGCGGGGAGGTGCATGTGCTGTTTAACGACCTTACTAAAGTTAAAATTCACTTGGAAGAAAATTATTTTTAACTTTGCCTTAAAGAGCCACTCCGTTGGTTGTTTGGGGTCGCATACGCCAATCTTTACCAATCGTGGTATTTGCAGGAAATAATGATATTAGAATCAACAGCCGTTCAACAGTGAGAATAGGAAAGTCGGAGTTGTGATCGAAAACCGGACAATACGGCAATCAGTCAAACGTCACTTTCCTCCTCTAAAATAGTCAGAAAGACAGTTTCGAGTTGATACTGTTTGATTAGTCATATAACTAATATTCATGTAAATTGGAGATGTGTTGTTGGCTTACGCGAATATCTATGGCTTATATTTATGACTGTTACAATGTTTTTTTGAACCAAGAATTTATCATATACTTACCATTTGGGTATGGATATGTGAGATGTTATGAATTCATAAAATTAACTATGCACTCTACGTCTGTTTCAAAAAAATCAATATGTTTGAGTGAAATCACGGAGTGGCTCTATAACCAATATAGACTTGTATGTTGATAACTTCTACTCTTTTATAATCTTCTTATAGACAGATCAGTGCACGTCACAGTACAGTAACTTTTTAATACCCGATCGCGATATTCATTCTTACCAAATCTCAAGTTAATATAACTATTTTGAGAGACGTTGCATTCTCCCTCCACCTATGCCTAAAATTATGGTGTGGGCGTGTTATCAATTGATAGAGTCAATTTGAATTGTATGTTATTGATATTTTTTTGAAATAATGCATTTGGACTTTTTCAGGAATCATGTCACTTATCCTAATGAAAATTCTAGCTGAAATCCCACTTGTAATAGAGAACACAAATGTTGTTCTCAATTTGACTCTCACAAACAACTCATTATATCAATATAAACAAAACGAATTATTTTGAGTTCAGTCAATAATTTCATGATTATCATAATAATCATTAAAGGACATAATAACCCATCTTCCTACGCAAGGCATAAAACGCCTCAGCCGAATTTCCGAACTCTTAGTTTTATGCCTTGCTGCTGACCCTTGAGTTTTCCGTGCTTGCTATCTTGCATGTAGGGGCACTAAAGCAGCACAGAAAAGTAAAGGGTCTGCAGCAAGGCTAAAATGACAGTTCTGAAACTGGCGTTTAAGCTTTGAGTTGGAAGATGATAATAACCGAGTTTATAAGCTAGTTTAACTTATCATTTTGACAAAATGGGGATTTTGAAGTTCATCTTCTTCGGACTTGAAACGTAAAAAATATTTTGTTCTCTTGGCAGCACGGTATTACCCCTTTCTATTAGCAAATTTCTACTCCCAGCTCTAAAACTAACTAACCCTTTTTGGACACCAATAAACCTCAGGATATCATAAATGGTTGTGTTAAACAACGTTTAATTTGTTGAATAAAGAGCATTTCTCGAAGTGTTAAAAGTTATTCTCTCTCATCATATCATTCATATTTAATCGTTTTTCTTAGTTGACAGTTTTACGGTGAAAGCTTAATTTTCCTCTTATGTTATATACATAATGAATATATCATGTGCATCTTTAAACTGCTTATTAACTTGACAAATATACACACGTAGAATAAAGAACTTTAGCATGAAACTTAAATAACGGAATAATCCTAGAATGAAATAAAATCCTCCGATGAGTCTACATGTAGTAATGATATTGAGATTATTTACCTTCGCCGAAACTAATTCAGCGTGTATATCTTACTATTTTGACCCTTAATCTATGTAAATCTGTGTATTATGTACGCTAAATCTCTTCTTAACAAAGCTGAGGTGAACACGAGGTTAATTCTTGATCAATGTTCACCTATAGCGCACAGAAGTTCTGTTGGGGAGTTCTGTATAAACAGCTATCATGAAGACATCAACAATGAAGGTGAGATATTATGGTTTGTTAAAGTAAAAAAAATATTTGTTTGAGGATAAAATAAGGGGCGGTAAAAAGTAAAAAACAAAACAAAAATAAAACCACTTTGAGATGATCCCCTACTTGACAGCCTTCACATATAGACAGAACTGTACAAGGGTGAAGTGAAAAAGTGTTTTTTTCTGGGTTTTATTTACTTTTAAATGATTTTTTAATGACCCAGGGGTCTATGGAACGTTAGGGTATAGCGAGGTTGAACGGGTGAAGTTTACAAATGGCTTCCTTACATCTACGAACATACCAATGAATGGTAGTTTTAATCAAAAGTAAACAAACGTCAATTCTGTTTTCAACACATATTCAATAAAAGATAAAGGTTGTATTGATTCGTAGCCAAACCAATAGGAGTGAATTAAAAGCATAATATACCTAATGGGTTTTTTGCAATAATTATGAGAATACATAATATTCGTTAGGATTGAAAATCGACAAACGCAATTGGCATTTTAGTGAGCGTGTATCCCAGATGATTAGACTGTTGTAAGATACAGATTTAAAAATTCAACGAAAATTGCAGATATCTGTTATGTGACCACATGATGTACTATGAGTGTGCATACGTTGTAGGATGTCATATTGTCCGAGCTAAAGAAAAAACTCACTAACTAACGGAATCAGTGTGCCAGAGTTTAATCTTCAATCAGTCAACATTCTGTAGAATCAAGTTTTGTCCTACTGAAGGAAAGGCTTTAAGTAAAAGGTCCTTAAATATGTAAACACTCAAACATTTAACCTTCTTTTGACTTCATAATATGTTGAATTAACACGCTGTATACTACAAGTTACCTTTTTTTATTAATAAAATCTTTAACACAAACGACAGGTAAACGTTGGAACGCATCTATATTGCAATCAGTCTTTTAGCAACATTCATCATTCAATATTCAAAGACAATGCTTACGTCAATATGTATATTGTAATATGTAAACAAACATTTGAAATGCATCTCTATATTGTAATCACTCAACAAATTTTTTTGCAACGTATACTAATATATACTGTTCATCATTCAATCGTCAAAGACAATGCTAACGTCAATATGTATATTGTAATATGTAAACAAACGTTTGAAATGCATCTATATTGTAATCAGTCAACAAGTATTTTAGATATATACTAAAGTATATTGTTCATCATTCAATCGTCAAATACAATGCTAACGTCAATATTTTTATTGTAATATGTAAACAAACGTTAGAAATGCATCTATATTGTAATCAGTCAATACGTCTTTAAGCAACGTATACTGTTCTTCATTCAATCGTCAAAGACAATGCTAACGTCAATATATATACTGTAATATGTAAACAAAGGTTAGAAATGCATCTATATTGTAATCAGTCAACAAGTCTTTTAGCACAATTACTAAAGTATACAGTTCATCATTCAATCGTCAAAGACAATGCCAACGTCAATATTTATATTGCAACATGTAAACAAACGTTTGAAATGCATCCATATTGTAATCAGTCAACAAGTATCAGTCAATCGTTAAAGACAATACAAACTTCAAGGTTCGTGGCTCCATCTATAATTCATCGGGACAGTTGCATTAGCAACATAAAAAGTTTCCTCTTTCAACAGATCAAAGGGTAATGTGTACGTCCTCTTGAAATCGATGATATTTACAAAGTAACGTATTTCTCTGACGTATTCTTTACCGTATCTACACATTATCTCGACATTGGAGCTTCTCAATTGTCTACAATCTCTCGGGAGTACCTTGCACCTTGGGAATTTAGTTGAATAGTTTCACGTTGTAACTTCATCGTCTCGAACTACTGTGCAGTCAGTACAACGAATTAGATCCACGTAAACGATATTGGCTTTTATTGAAAGCGTGCATACAAAGGTATTCCAGTATTGAGGGTCACGCCGGTAGGTGAATTTATATGTGTATTCGAACAATACGTACAAAGAAGATTTGTGGGCTGTTATTTGGAGCTACACATAAACACGTCGGGTTTGGCTCTTATAGCTTTTCTATAGTTAATGCTTCCATAATACGCTGTTCGGAGCTGACCTACTAGCGAAAGAACTCCAAATCCTGAAAATGGTAGGTTGAGTTTTACTGATAATGTGTTTAATTTGATACGCTACAATATTGTTACAAAAGAAGAATTTTTTTCATAAATCTAAATTACTTATTAGGGTACGAGTTCGATGACTTAGAACGAGTCATCATTATTATTCGCTTTTTGTTTGACACCTACGTTCTTAATGAATTATATATGAAATTGATTTTCCCCAATCTTATACTTGACATTTACGTATCATTACAAACATGATAATACATCTTAAATGTGTCTTCAAATCGACGTTATGCAATTTAGTTATCTTACATAGGGTTAAGATAGATATAAATGAGCTGATATTAGTTAGAGACTGTGAATAATCAATAATGATGATTAAATCAATAAAAACTATCCTGATTGCCATTGATTGAATACAAAGTCTAATATCATATTACAGGAGGAACTCACCAAGGAACAGATTGAAGGTAGGTCATCGTGACATTGTCGAATAATACAAGTAGAGAAAAAAAACAAGATTTACTTTTCTCAAAATGTAGATATTATAACGTTCACATTTGTCATTATGAGATATCAACCATTTTTATATGATAATAACATTGTAGATTTTGAAACATATTATTTACATGATGTCATCAAGTGTAAAATGTTTCCTCACATGTACTCGCTATGCCTTGAGATATAAAACCCTGATGACAAATGTTAAACTGTCAATAAGGTTATTTGTCACATTAAAGGGGCAGTAGCACGTTTTTAGGGGGCATATGAGGTGATGTCAGGAAAAGGAAATTTAATGGATCCAATTGAAAAACAATGTATTTAAACTAAATGGAGCAGTAATAATTCAAATATATAATGTACAGTTTAGCCATGCGATTCCTGTTTCGTACACAAAATGAATTAAAGGTGTTCACACAAAATGGCCGCCAGTGGATTTTATGTGAATCTGCATACTTTGTCCTCTGACTATGGATTATTGGCTTGTGTAATGAGATTTTTGACACTTTAAATAATACATTAAGCATTAACATTAAATTATCAGTGAAAAAAATAGAATATAAAATTGTCAAAAAACGTGCTACTGCCCCTTTAATATGCCATTGTTAAGGTATAATGGAAGTGCAGTTTGAGCAATCTTCACGTAGATTTTAAAAGTAGAATATATCAATAATGTTTATATATTTTAAAATGAAATAAAACAGATTAACCGCAAAAGAATTTTCCTATTTCAGTATAAATTATGACATGAATTTGATGATCATTAAATTTTCTTCCTAAACACTGACCCATCACGGATGAAACGATATTCAGGATTTCTACATATTAAAACAGATCGGAAGTCATGAAATGAATCACTTTACTTCCAAATAATGATTACTACCAAACGTCAGATAATGTTAGTCATGTATGTAATTTATCTATGCACACATTAATGTATTAAAGATAAATTGTGTTACAACATTTTAACTCTTTTTTGTTAATTTGATATACAATCTCATGTCAACGAGCATAACGCACAATAAATATGTCTTTACTGACTTTGCAGTGTTTCATAATCGTCAAATATATGCATTTAATAGTCTACAGTTCGTTAGTTCATATACTTTTGATATCCGAGTGTTATGTCAAATCTGTTACATATTTAAAAGCATGTACAGGCATTAAATTTAACGCAACATATGCATATTTATACAGTATAGTTGAAATTTAAATTCAAAATATTGTTGAAGTGTTTTTACGTAAGACTCACTCGGCCAAAATATTATGTACTCACTGTGTTACATAATATAGCGTATCGCTCAACCGTAGTAAGATCACTCATTAGATTACAACGAGTTAGTAACACCCTGTGTGATACTATCTCCTGCAAACATATATAGGGAACTACTATAGAACGTCGTTCAATCGCGTGACTAGACATTGTCACATTCAGCATTCACACTTTACGTGAAAAGTACAGAGTACACCCTTAATTCACACATCACATCTTGTTCAAATTCATACATATCTTGCATTCTGAGAGTACACCCTGAAGACAGTCAATTAATACATCACATCTTGTTTTCATTCAAGTATCCCTTGTATTCGCAGAGTAAACTCTGTAGACTCCCAATTCACACATCACACCTTGTTTTCATTCAAGTATCCCTCAAGCTTGTATGCACAGAGTACACCCTGCAGACTCCCAATTCACACATCACATCTTGTTCAAGCATCTCTTGTATCTCCAGAGTACACCCTCAATTCACACATCACATCTTGTTCAAGCATCTCTTGTATCTCCAGAGTACACACCCAATTCACACATCACATCTTGTTCACATCCAAGCATTGCTTGTATTCCCAGAGTACAACTGTAGATCCTAATTTCGCACATCATATATCTGATTCAAATTCAAGCATCTCTTGCATCTCCAGAATACACCCCCAATTTACAGACCACATCTTGCTCAAATTCAAGCATCCCTTGTATCTTTTAAGTACACCCTGTAGGGCCTCCATTAACACATCGCATCTTGTTCAAATTCAAACATCCCTTTTATCTCCAGAGTACATCCGCAATTCACACATCACATCTTCATCAAGCATCTCTTGTATCTCCAGAGTACACCCTGGCCTTCAAGATGTTCGACAAGGATGGGGACGGGACTATCGACGCCAAGGAGTTGGGGACGGTGATGAGGTCCCTGGGACAGAACCCTTCTGATGACGAACTGCAGGAGATCCTTGAGGAAATAGACGAAGATGGTAAGCAGCGGAATCTTAAACGTTAAGCAATCAATCGTTAAAGGTTAATATCTGATCCTTTTAATCTGATTCAGCGGGTGAGACATATTTTAAACGTTTAAACCCTTTGTCATGGGAGCCGAATGTTGACGAGAACTGTCTGTAGTGTAACTTTATTCATTTTTATCTACTGGCTGGTAGCAGTCATCTACTCTATAGATAGATAGATAGATACGTTCAGATCAATAAATAGATAGATAGATAGATGGATGGATGGATGGATAGATAGATACGTTCAGATCAATAAATAGATGGATGTAGAGATAGATGGATGGGTGGATGGATGGATGGATGGATTGATGGATTGATGGATGGATGACTGGGATGGATGGATCGATGGATGGATGGATAGATGCTAACATGTTCACTTAGGTTTCAACTCTGTAACTCCAGATTGCACTTTGATGTAACCTTTATCATTGTTAACCAGGTAACGGGATAATCGACTTCAACGAGTTCCTGACGATGATGGCCAAGAAGATGCAGTACCAGGACACAGAGGAGGAGATAAAGGAAGCCTTCAAGGTAACATGAAGCATTTGTGATGTGTACCATGATCTTCACGTATCTAATATAACATGTTTTGTATAAATTACTTCTCACTCGTTAAGGACTCGGTAATTATGGAATAAATGCTTCCAACACATTTTAAAGATCGTCGTGAAGAGCTTGATTGTGATATCTAATTCAAAAAAACAATTTCTCACTAACATGTATCCTTATTTAAAATCCAATGTTTAGCGAAATCCAGAGATCAATTTTAAATTTTGCCAAGAACCGGCAAAAATGATCTCTTATAAGATTCTATGATCAGTTTATCCATTTAATTACCTATCAATAATCGCTCGTATTGCCCATTCTCTCCCCACAGAGGCAGCTCAGTCATACCCTAGTTAGCTCGCACTGAGCTGCCTCCGTGGGGAGAGAATGGTAGTGCCGGGCGCATGCAGGTCACATTTGGCTCAAACTTTCCCCTCAATTCACCTATTTATTACTTACCTTGCAGGTGTTCGACAAAGACAACAAGGGTTACCTGACCGCTGATGAGCTCAGACACATCATGACGACCATGGGGGAGAAGCTGACACACGATGATGTAGACGACATGATCAAAGAAGCCGACTTGGACGGGGACGGACAGATTGACTACATTGGTGAGTTGGACAGGCCTTGATGTGGACAGTAGCACGTTTTAAGGGGGGGTGACAGTGATGTCAGGAAATTAAATGGTTCAAATTGAAAGACAATGAATTAAACTAAATGAATCAGTAATGAATAAAATATATAATGTAAAGTTCGGCATTGCTATTCCCTTTTTCTTACACAAAATGAAATAAAGGTTTTCACACAAAAATGGCCGCCAATGGAATTTATGTAAATCTTTATACATGTAATTTGTTTTCCGACTATGTATGGTTGGTTTTTGTTATGAAATTCTTGACAGTATGAAAAAAATAATTTTAACATTAACGTACAATTATCAATGAAACATTTTAAATATATAATTTTCAAAAAACGTGCTACTTCCCCTTTAAAGGGCCATTAGCACGGTTTGAAAGTTAATTTATTATTTTTTTTCCAATAGATAAAACCTTTAAACCGAATGTATTATGTATACATGTAGAGGATGTTTGTCTTTTCTTCACTCATGCCATGTTTACATCATCGAGCGAGGTAGAATTTTATTTATTTTTTTACAAGTGGCGCAGACACCAATGAAAATATTTAACTTTTCTGCCTCACGAGATGAGATAACATAGTATTTGTCAAGAATGGACAGATGTTCTATTCATTATATGATGAAATCCTTCTAATTCCACCAAAAACCAACGATAAAGATTAACTTACTAACGATGAATCTTATGTAGAGATAGAGGGCTTATTTCACTGATAGAATAGAGTATCTCACCTGAATCATATGATCAAAACATCTCACAACTAAACCCGTTACCCGACATGTTAAGAGTAACTATCATGAATTAACCGAAATCTTCTTGCGGCCTTATTTGTGAACATCTTTTAATTGCTTTAGATATGGAAATAGATTTACTGAACGTTAGAACTGCCACATTTGATCAAAAACAATGACTTGCAATTCGTAAAAGTTTGCTTGTGGAGCGATGTTATGAATACTTTTAAAAATTGAAACTTCCACGTTGAAATTTAGTTTTTGTATTTATCCCCATGTATCCAAATATCACATTTGAATTTCGTGGAACTGTTTACTAATCATACTCCAATTGGTCGTTTCAGAATTCGGGAAAATGCTTGCATCAGGTTGCGAGCAACAGAATGTGCAACAACTGCAACCAACTCCTGAACACGGACACACTGGGCATTGATTATCATCATCTGTAGAGCTATCGAAACAAGAGATATGAACTTTTGTGCATCAATCAATAAGCTACGAATCTGGCAACGTATGAAAATGGTGTAAGTCAGTGAGTCGCCAACGAAGATATGAAAGTTCTGAAAAAAGCACTTAGCCTTCAATAGGCTGTAAATACACACTGAATAATATATGTGTACATGTCTGCTCTTAGCTTTAAATTCATCATCATTTGAACGTGTGAATAGACGAGTTTAACTTCACGAAGTCATAATTCGCAAAAAGTATTTTCTATATTATATTTGTTTGATATGCAGATATTGATCTTGAAATGAAGTCAGAATATTACCGTTTTATTAAACATTTAATAGATCATTGACACAAACTGCACATTGAATTGTTATCTGTTTACCTTACCTCAAAACTATTTTATTCTTATCATTGAATATATGTCTAATTATTATCGTTTGTTTTGTTAAAAGATCTACAGAATTCGGCAGAATGAAATTGACGAGAAGTAAAAAACTCTTAAGTTTATTTTCATTTTGAAATAAATCATCATTCCAAACCTTTCAATGTTATTTTTGAAATATTGAAAAAACTTGAGTTGTTGGAAACTAGATATAGTCATCCGTAAAATATTACAGATACATGAAATTTACATTTGAAAAATGAAACTTAGCTTGTTTTGTGTTATAAAACATGCTCCTCATTACCAAACGAAACAACCCAAGCTTGAAGAATGAAGATACGGTTCCTTGATTTAAAGTTATCTATCAATAGTGATGACGTCACTCTGTTGTTTCAACAGTGAATTATGTTAATAAATTCACTCTCTATTGACTATCTCAGGCTTTGTTGGTGTCAGGTTTTTATAATGATTAGGTAATTCAAAGACTCCTCAGATACTTCAAGTGAAAAATCTTCAACCTATCAAATTTAAAAACAAATTTTGGTTAAAACGTGAGTATAGATTCTCGCAACAATCCGTAAATTAACTCAACGCTTTCATCATTTAGATAACGAAGGGAACAGAGAAATAGAATGTTTGTTGATCAGTATGGAACCTTAATTCTTCATTTGACGGGTCAGTGGGAGTGCACGTGGAGAACATGTCTAGCACGTGCAGTTCAGCCAACATTTGGTGTCAATCGCATAGACGTCTGGTAAAATTGACATAACCCAGAGTGCACAGAATAATTTTCACGAATGTACTCCATTATAAACAAATCGCCATACACAGAGAATAAAATTTGTAAATAAAATAGTTCATTTGTCAAACTACGTCTACGACATAGGTGCTATCTTATTAGCTTTGCAAGAGCCAAGGCGATGGGAAAACTGTTTTGAATCACGTGTCACAGTATGTCAAGAACAAGAACATGATATTCTGAAGTTCGGTAATAACACGAAATAACTTTCAAGATGACCTGTGACGTCACAGCATGCGTTATGAGTCAATATGATCCAAAAAGGGAAAATATCACTATTTCACAATATACATGTAGTATAGTCTTAAGGCTATATACTTTGAAAATGTGTTTCCCGATGATGTTGTAGGTATAGGTATATTTTTGGTAGGTTATAAAGTAAAGAAGCGACCATCTTTTTCCGTGTGTATTAAAGTAACTTTTTCTTCACATTGTAAGTGCATAGTTGAAAAGTGAGGGAGCATCGCATTTATATAAACATCAAATATTAATGTTCATAATCGATAGTTTCCTACTACGACCAGGTTATATTCACAATTAGGTGTTTTAAAACACTTGTTAATTTTTGTGAGAACTAAGTAAAATGTAAAAATATTTATGAATGAGCTCGGAACTTGAGTCGAATTTGTAATCATTTCATGATTAAGATGCGAAAATCACATGAAAGTTGATGTCCGGTATTCTGACTTAGATACTTGTCAATAATTATTTTGTATTACGTAACCGTGTCATCCATGATTGTTTTAACTTTATCGATACATGTTGAGTGTACTTTTCGACAAAGAGTATTTATAGGAGGCAATCAAGTATAAAAGCATATGAGGAACCTCAAGACATAGAGGTTGTTAGGAATTCAACATGTTTTGAGACCACCCTACAGCATAACTACAATGTAATCAAAAGGAAATTTCACCAGTCAAAGAAGAGAAATACACGCATAGAAGATTGTTTTAGATTAAGATTAAGATTTAAACTTACATTCATGTTCAAAACACAAGTTGACATCAGTTGCTTTTTTATGCACTTCAAAAGTTTCAACTGTCACCTTAGTAAACAGAAGGCCTCTCAGAATTACAAACATGATATAGGCTTCAAAGGCTTTGACACCTTCAAATGTTTTAAAATCTTAATTAACAATTTGCAAAAAGGGAAACATCCTTACTAATGATAAACAGGATGCTCACAGCTGAATGTCTATTGGCGTCCTGCTTAAAGCTCCTGCGGGTAGATCGGTCCTGCAGGAAGATGTATACCAGGAGGCGAACATCTGCAGGAAGATGTATACTAGGAGGCGAACAACTGCTTTTCAAAGAACAATGTCATTTAGATATATTAATTGAATTTTAGCATTGTAAACTTTAAAGTCAATCATTTCTATCATTCCCCTCTTCACTAACACTTTCATGATTCCTCATATTTCTGTTCAATGAAGAGAAAGGACTGTCTTTTTCCCAAATTGTATGCCGAGTAATTGAAATTTTTTTAAATCATAATATAGCACCCATTAACAGCTTCTTATATCTCAACTCCATTTTCCATGTTATTCTTAATATAAATCGCGCTCTACATTTTGAATTTATTTTATATATGGAGCATGAATGCCCATGGTACTAGAGGTTCAATTGCCGTCTCAATAGAACATTGTTCCTCAACATATTCAAGGTAAGCCAAGGATCGGGTGAACCTGCTTGTACATAGAAATTCCTTCCTTACAGGTCCCATATGCTATTGATAGAATTTCTCCATATAAGAACCCTGTAGAAAGTATACCGCATTGCGGCAAGTTGTCAAGTCCGAACAATGGAGTCAGACAAGGCGCCTATCTCCCTCCACTTCTTTTCTATGTCATTCCGGAGCTCTGCCTTCATTGACAAGACTGACGATCAAATATTTATCTACAGATCAGGATAATCGTTTCTGGAAGAGCAATTGACAATGGTAAGAGAAGTGTGACTTACTTTTAAACGATTGCTTTGTGCTCACGAAACGTATAAATATTGCCTTAGGGTCTGCAGAACACGTCAAATGATCGGCCAGACTTGCACGGTAATGGTTGGTGCGCTAAGGGAGTATCAATTGAACAATATGGCTTGCATTCAGATTGTTATCCTTTGGCAAAACTGCATTTATGTCTTTATACTTAAGCAGGGTTGATAAAATGATTTGCATTCTATCGTTTTTATATATATTTATCTGCAAAAGTTAAAACGATAACCTCCCTTAAATCAGTTAAGTGTCGGCATTTCCTGTTAATGATTATGATAAAGCGAAATTGATTCTTCGTATATTCTTTAACAACAATGATATCAGCCTCTCTATTAATTCGCTATACTTTAAAGTAGCCCTATAATATTTTTTTTAAATAGTTAAAAGCTGTATTGCAATGAAGTTAGATACGTTTACATGTATATTATACCACGACTTCATATAGTTAAAAAATAGCAAATTAATTAATTTTGAGCGGATTTAACAGATTTTAAGCTTTATTCTACATGTTCTCCATTCTTGCAATGACGTTAGCGACGTTTTCACAAAAACTATACCACGATTTCATATACTTAACAAATAGCAAATTAATTAATTTGGAGCGGGTTTTACATATTTAAGCTTTGTTTCTACATGTAATCCATTCTCTTTAACATAAACGTTTGGTTTAGAATAGTCATGTGTCATGACCTGTCATTTATCTAATGAACGACGTAGTTAATAGTTGACTTGTTTCGATAACGAAGGAGGCTTGTGATTGGTTAGAAGTAAACGCTTGCAGATAAAGTCAACAGACACGTACAAAGCCAAGTAAGAGTGTTTCGTGAACCTTTTTTTGCTACTTGGTTGCATTTTGTAGTAGTAATTGTTTAAGGGACCAGCAATTAAAACTTTGATCATGAAACATTTATTGTTCAGTAAAATTATTTCAAATTGCACTACATAGTAATACTGCCTTAAAGGTACTATCGCTTAATTTTATTAACATTATTAATTAATTCATGTGACAATATTTCAATTTTAGTTCATAGGGACACTTTTAAACATACAAAGCAATTTGAAGAAATTGAGCACTTAAATGCCCTCACATATAACAGCTGATCTTCTGTGAGAGCATTCAAATGTAACCACACAAATAACCAAAGATAGCTAGTTTCTATTTGACGTGAAAAAGGGAAATGTGAATTTTTCTTTCGCCTACAAGAAGTTGTTTAAGGAATGAAAAATGGTTTTGAATTTGTTTGTCTAGGCTGAGCAACAGGCTGGCACAGATGGATGCGCCTTGTCTGACGAACAAATTTCGGGTAAGTAGCATGCTTTGCTTAAGTTAATGAACAGCTAAGTACCTTTCTCATTCCTGTGAACAGTTAAGGGGTAGGTAGATCGCCTTATCTTATCAACAGATGTAGTGAAAGTAGATATACTTCACTGGCGAATAACTGTAGGATTGGAAAGTTGCCTTGTCTGATGAATACTTGAAAGGTTAGAAACTCTTTGTCTAATGAACAGTTGTCGGATTAGTAGTTTACCTTGTCTAATGAACAGTTGTCGGGTTAGTAGTTTACCTTGTCTAATGAACAGTTGTCGGGTTAGCAGTTTACCTTGTCTAATGAACAGTTGTCGGGTTAGTAGTTTACTTTGTCTAATGAACAGTTGTCGGGTTAGTAGTTTACCTTGTCTAATGAACAGTTGTCGGGTTAGTAGTTTACCTTGTCTAATGAACAGTTGTCGGGTTAGTAGTTTACCTTGTCTTATGAACAGTTGTCGGGTAAGTAGTTTACCTTGTCTAATAGACAGTTGTCGGGTTAGTAGTTTACCTTGTCTAATGAACAGTTGTCGGGTTAGTAGTTTACCCTGTCTAATGAACAGTTGTCGGATAAGTAGTTTACCTTGTCTAATGAACAGTTGTCGGGTTAGTAGTTTACCTTGTCTAATGAACAGTTGCCTGGTTAGTAGTTTACCTTGTCTAATGAACAGTTGTCGGATAAGTAGTTTACCTTGTCTAATGAACAGTTGTCGGGTTAGTAGTTTACCTTGTCTAATGAACAGTTGCCTGGTTAGTAGTTTACCTTGTCTAATGAACAGTTATCGGGTTAGTAGTTTACCTTGTCTAATGAACAGTTGTCGGGTTACTAGTTTACCTTGTTTAATGAACAGTTGTCGGGTTAGTAGTTTACCTTGTCTAATGAACAGTTGCCTGGTTAGTAGTTTACCTTGTCTAATGAACAGTTGCCTGGTTAGTAGTTTACCTTGTCTAATGAACAGTTGCCTGGTTAGTAGTTTACCTTGTCTAATGAACAGTTGTCGGGTTACTAGTTTACCTTGTCTAATGAACAGTTGCCTGGTTAGTAGTTTACCTTGTCTAATCAGCAGTTGTCGGGTTAGTAGTTTACCTTGTCTAATGAACAGTTGTCGGGTTACTTGTTTACCTTGTCTAATGAACAGTTGTCGGGTTAGTAGTTTACCTTGTCTAATGAACAGTTATCGGATAAGTAGTTTACCATGTCTAATGAACAGTTGTCGGGTAAGTAGTTTACCTTGTCTAATAAACAGTTGTCGGGTTAGTAGTTTACCTTGTCTAATGAACAGTTGTCGGGTTAGTAGTTTACCTTGTCTAATGAACAGTTGCCTGGTTAGTAGTTTACCTTGTCTAATGAACAGTTGTCGGATAAGTAGTTTACCTTGTCTAATAAACAGTTGTCATGTTAGCAAACTGACTTGTCAAATGAACAGTTGTAGGGTTAGTAGCTTGGCTTGTCAGTTGAACAGTTGTAGGGGAAGAAGATTTCCTTGTTAAGTGAACACGTGCATGGTTAGTAGCTTGTTTGGTCTAATGAACACTTTTAATCTAAAAAGCTTGCCTTATCTAATAAACAGTTTTAATCTAAAAAGCTTGCCTTATCCGATGAACAGCTGTAGGATAGGTAGCGTGCCTTGTCTATTTAAAAGTTCTAATGTAAATGGCTTGACTTTTCAGAAGAACAGTTATTTTGTGTGCAAACTGACTTGTCAAATGAACAGTTGTCGGATTAGTAGCTTGGCCTGTTAGATGAACAGTTGTAATGTTAGCAAGCCGACTTGTCAGATGAACAGTTGTAATGTTAGCAAGCCGACTTGTCAGATGAACAGTTGTAATGTTAGCAAGCCGACTTGTCAGATGAAAAATTGCAGGGTTAGTAGCTTGGCTTGTCAACTAAATACTTACATAGTTAGAAGCTTCGTTTATGAATTGAACACTTGCAGATTAATAGATTGACTTCTCAGATGGACAGTTAAAGGCAGGTATCTTGTCTTTATTGTGAATAGGTAACGAGTAAGTAGCTTGGCTTGTCTGATTAACAGATGTGGCAGAAATAAAGAGACTCCTCCGGTAAACTGTTAGATAGTAAGTAGCTTGCCTCATAGGAAACGTATTTGTTTTAGATTAATGTTCATAAACTAGCTTTCTATGTAGCTTCACTGGTTTAATTTTCATTTAATCTAATATTTATAGAAAATATATGGACAATGTTAAGGTCTTAAATGATAGCATATCAAGCAATGCATGTACATAAAGATAAAAAGTGTCAGTGAGTGTTTTATTGTCATAATGTTTGCAAAACCGAAATCAAAGTCAAGTCTGTAGGAAGGCTTTATGTCTTATCTCTTTAAGGCACTTTTAATAAGTATTTAATAATTAATAATAATTTGTGTTTTGTGATCTGTTAAACAATCTTTGTTCAATGAAGGCAGGGATAAGAAAAATAATGTACACTGTCATAACCTCTGACGTATTTAAATAATTTTCAACATGTGAAATCTATACACGGTTATTGATTTTCACATAGACTATGTCTTCTTTAATGATCGTTTGTGTTATGTCAAAATTTTAATTGGGACAAACGTGTTTACATAAATTTCATTTTTTAAATTTCTTATGACACTTAATAGTATTATACGATTTCACTCTTGCTATTATCATTAGAGAATAGCTAAATACGATTTAACTCTTGTTATTATCAGTTAGAGAATAAGACATAAAAAACTCCAACAAAAGTTAATTTGAAAACATATGATGAATTCAACTGAAGTGTGTGCTTTCTCCTGTCTGTCAGTTTATATCCGTGTCAATGAAATAAAGCATACACTCTGAGGCTTCGTGAGGAAGCATTTCTTTGCTATGAACAGCCAACACTTCATAGACAGAGTTGGTCATTAATTGACTGGATCTCACTCTAACTAAAAGAATGTGGGGCGAGGACTCAGTATCATGGAACCTTGCAGAGCTCAGGGCTTGGAATAGAGATCGTTTGGATGAAGGTTGTATAAATAAATTAAAAATAATAACACTTTATTATCCTCAGTACAAGTACATTTTGGAAATTTGTTTTGTGCCTACTGTAGGTACCCGGCAGCCACGGTGCAGCGCCAGTTAAATCGTTGTTCTGCCTTTACAATGCTGAGTGTCAAGCAAGACAGCAACAACTCCCACCTTTTAACGTCTTTTGGTATGACGCGATTGGGAATCGAACCCGGGCCTTCCGGATGACGAGCGGACACTCTACCAATGAGCTACGCAAAGTATATGCCTTTGAAAACTCCATATTCCTCTACAAATAGGTATTGTAATATATGTTGTTTTTAAAAAAAAAGATAGATGGCCTTCAACTCACCATTTATCTGATCATACAGATTAACCCCGCTTAGTTACATGTTTCCTTTTGCAGAGTTTAAAGAAGCATTCAGTCTGTTTGACAAGGATGGAGATGGCACCATCACAACTAAAGAACTTGGAACCGTCATGAGGTCACTAGGTCAGAACCCGACAGAGGCAGAGTTACAAGACATGATCAACGAAGTAGATGCTGATGGTAGGTTTAAGCGTAGCTAGTGTGTGAATGTTAAACATTAAGTTGAAAATGAATATTTGAACAATCGTTTATCATTATGACCAATGACGAGGGTTATTTCATATTTATGTTATGATCATCCGTCCATGAATGTCAAACTAGATTGCAAATTTACTGTACATGATAATAATGATTGATTATAAATTTAACGTTATTTTATACCTCGTTCTATTGAAAATCAAATTCTAGTACTTCTAGTCTTTCAACTGCGCATGTCCTGTGAATCGAAGAGACAGGAGCACATTTTAGTTGGAATATAAGGTGATGTCAGGAAAATGAAATAAATGGTTCAAAGTGAAAGACAATGTATTTAAACTAGATGAAGCTGTTATAATCAAATATAGAATGTAGAGTTAGGCCATGAGATTCCTTTTTCGTACACAAAATCAATTGAAGGTGTACACACAAAAGTGACCGTCAATGTATTTTATGTGAATCATTATAATTTCATATGACTGTGGATGATTGGTTTGTGTAATGAGATTTTCGACACTATCAGATTAATAAATTTAGCATTTACGTACAATTATCAGTGAAAAAACATAAAATATGATATTTTCAAGAGATATGCTACTGTCCCTTTAAACTTATAACTTAACTACGGTTAATGGAGGTCGGATATTCACGGGCATGAAGCAATAACCATCGGTAATCCTTGGTCCACATTTACTGGAATGATAGCGTATGCATTGTCATATGAATAACGAGATATATTTTAAGTAGAGCAAATGGAAAGTGGTATTATGCCGTTATGTTTAACAGTTTAAATGATTAACTAAAATAAATGAATAGATCTCGTTATGAAAATACATGTATGTAAATAAGTATACTGTATTTTTGTTATGTGACAATTTTTTGGGAGAATGGGACACATATAATCAAGCAGATTTTAGAATTAAGGATGGTGAAATTATGATTCTCTTTCGACTCTTCCATAATTTCTAAGTTTATTATTGTAAATAGTCATACCTAAACTGATACTAAAGTCTTTCAGACTATCTTTCAGATATCACGTGTTTAGCGTTTCTTTTGATTAATTAACATTTCCATTTATATTCTTTTGATTCTTTTTAATGAGGATAAAATTCCTAGCATCAACATCTAGTTATGTTACTGAATACTAGTACAATTTATTTATTATTGAAACCAAAAATCGTTTTCCGTTATAGAGACTATAGTTCTTTGAAATTCCTCAGATTGATCTCAAACGTATCGCAATTGTAATGAGCCCATTCTCATCGTTAATACGTTATCTTTTCTTGCTAAATTGTCCAAGCGACCTTATTTCAAAAGAAACTATGCCAATTCATAAAATAAACTATGAAGGAGCACTAATCCTTAAAGGTGCAGTAGCACGTTATTTGATAATTTTTTATTTTATTTTTTTTCACTGATAATTGTAACGTAATGCTAAATGTATTATTTTGACAGTGTCAAAAATATCATTTCACAAGCCAATCATCCATAGTCAGAGGACAAAGTATGAAGATTCACATAAAATCCATTGGCGGCCATTTTGTGTGAACACCTTTAATTCATTTTGTGTAAGAAAAAGGAATCGTACGGCTAAACTTTACGTTATATATTTGAATTATCACTGCTCCATTTAATTTAAATACAGTGTCTTTCAATTGGAACCATTAATTTTCATTTTCCTTTCATCATCTTATATTCCCTTAAAAACGTGCTGCTGCCCCTTTAAAGTACACTGATAAATACTAGATAGATAGGTAGTGCCGAGGAGACTGTTTTACCCTGGGTGCACGAAAAAATTATTTTTGTATGTTTTGTGAAAAATGGAGAAAATATACTTATTTCAAACAGGTCTTTTACATCAACAGATTGTAACATTTGTAAGTAGATTTCAAACAAAGGAACATATATCGCCTTAAAAAGCGTTAGAAAGATAAATATACTCTTAGATCCTACCCTACTACTAGTATATGTCTATGAGAATAAAGCTTCACGAATGTACTGCTAATTGCCTTTTCTTGGTCAATGGATGTCAGGTTTTGAAATTTTGGAAATAAAGGGATATTCTGATTAGAAATCTGTTACAGAAGTCTCCTAACTTATAATTACTATTTTGGCTCTGATTTATTTCATATCTAAATATTTACTGTATAACTTTTAATCAGATCGTTAAGTTTGTACTTTGTAATTAAGCTTATGTACGGCTTCAATAAGCGATACGACAGTTTCTTTATATAGCTTTGTGGATGTCACGGGTAACGCTTGCTCATGACGTGTATGATAAGAAAATTGTTAGCAGCAGCAGAGTATATGTTATTAAGAGAATTGGCAGTCATTCGCATCGCATTGTCTGTATCAGATTCAAATCAAAATTTTCTTTACAATGTTGCAGGGAACGGCATCATCGATTTCCCCGAGTTCCTGGCCATGATGTCCAAGAAGCTACAGAGTCCGGACAGCACGGACGATCTGAAGGAAGCATTCAAGGTGTTCGACAAGGATGGAGACGGATTCATCAGCGCGCAGGAGTTGAGGCATGTGATGACCACCGTGGGTGAGAAGTTGACCGATGAGGAGGTGGAGGAGATGATACGGGAGGCGGACGGAGACGGAGATGGACAGGTCAACTATGATGGTCAGTTTGTGGTCAATCTTCATGGAGACTAAATCAAGGATAATCTTAAATCATTCATTATGTAGCTCCCTCTGTAAGTAAGGACTTTTACTGGCTTCTCTTCTGCATTGGAACTGTTATCGTCACCGTTAAGATGACCGGATTTCTTGCAACTATGCGCTGTTCTCTTATCACTAACAGTCCGTCGATCAGTCTAAGTAATCCTGGCCTGAATAATACTCATTTCACTCCGATATTGAGTCTAGCAAGATGTAGCGGGATACGTCAGCCTACCTTTCGCCTACCTATGACCCTCCAACGTTATCTGTGCGAATGCATACTATTGCGGTTTGGTAAGACGATCCCTGGTTGGTTAATTCGATAGATCTGCTGACTACTACATCTCGCTAGACTCAATATCGGAATGAAATGGGTATTATTGAGGCTAGGTTTACTTAGACTGTCAGGTCATGTTATTTGAGCAATAATGATCAGCACGATGTCAAGTTGAAATTTACTACTTAATTACCTGATGATTATTGCACGGGTTGATATAGTGTTGAGTATCGGATCATTTAATCCTGGTTTGAGGATGTAACCAAAGAATCTCAATTTCGGATAGGCTCATGGCTTTCATTAAAATATCTCATCTTGACATAGTTTCAATTATCCTTCAGCTAACGACTATTTAATTGATGCAATTTGGACGATATGATTTGTTAAATCGTGTTTTTTGCCAAGCTTTTAAAATTTGATTTGAAAGTTCATTTGCATGGCATAAATCAATAAGAGTAATGACCTAGATGACTTCTACGGAGACATTATTTGATTTAATTGGGGGATCAGGATTTGGAACGGAGTAATTATATGTACGACGAATTATATATTTATTTAATTATTTTTTTGCAACTGCATCCCAAACCTCTATTCACTTAACGGTTACTGTAATTGCAAATAAGGTGTAATGTATTTGCACGTCAACGTATAATTCCTACACACTTGGAAATTGGCCAGTGCAAATCAATTTTAAAAAGATATCTTCTGAAACAGTCTTTGGTCTGATATGGGGTTAAACGCTGCTTCAAAGAGTATTTCAATTATATCACGTACGCCAGTATTATTGCAGGAAGCTAGCAACACTAGTATGGCTATGCATTGCGGTGAAACCTGCGAGCATCGGCTAGGACTAGCGAACCATGGGTGGTACTGCGCTGAAATTCAGTGTATATAGCTTTGCACCAAAACCTTACTGCGTGTAGAACAGATTTCTACTGCAGACAAAGTTGTCGAGGTCCTGGCAGAGTTCGAACCCCGGACCTTTTGATCCGAACACGCAAAACACACACGAGTTTTTTTTAAATTCTTCTGAGTGACGCATTTATTCACCAGTTTAGCATTTAACAAAGACAAATCAGTATCTGAATTGGACAACATGTAACCTCTTGTCACTAAGTCGCAATAGAAACAGCTACAATTATCATTGAAACACAGACAGTCCATATCATAGCACATTACTTCGTCCATGATGAAGTAAAATCACAATAGGGTCAATACAGTTGTGATGATGTATGGTACTCCAAGGATAATTGCTAAAAGATACACACATGGGTGATCGGAATGGATACATTTGTTTTTGTGATATAAATGAAAGTTTTTTATTCTACGAGAAGGCTTTATCGAGTAATAACGGAGTCAACACTTTCTTAAAGAGACATCTCAATTGCCATAAGGAATTTTTCATAAATTTATTATTATAGAGACGATTAAACCAGTTGAACACTGGAAAAGATAAATCATTATTGACTGATAAAAAGAATTGGTTTGTTTCGTTTTGAATAGATTTCTTTATTTTTCAGAATTTGTGAAAATGATGATCCAAAAGTGACTGGAATCAACGTGTGGAGATTTAATATTTCATAAAGGAAACTTGCTAATTCATCAAACATATAATGATCTATTTGTAATCATTTTGAAATAAACGTTTTAGAGCTTAGTGTTACATAATTTATTAAAATGATCAACGACTTCTTCAATCTCAAATTACGGACATAATACATTAGCTAGATCCACTAAGAGTTTGATATTATATGTAAAATGCAATACATCACTTAAAAATTATTTTAAAGTCGTAACTTTCCCTTTGTTGAATGCTAATGAACCGGATACTGTTCCAAAGCGGACTTCAAGGAATGTGTTTAAGATAAATGATTGAAGCAAGTTGGAAGATTTAAGGTGTTAAGGTTGAGGTTGGAGTTGGTGTTGAGGCAGAGGTTAAGGATGAGGTTGAGGTTGAGGATGAGGATGAGGATTGGGTTGAGGATGAGGTTAAGGTTGAGTTACGGTTTAGGTTGAGGATGAGGTTGAATTTGAGGATGAGGATGAGGTTATGGTTGTGGGTGAGTATTAGGATGAGGATGAGGTTATAGTTGAGGATGAGGATGAGGTTATGGTTGAGCATGAGGATGAGGATGAGGATAAGGTTGAGATTGAGATTGAGGTTGAGGATGGGTTTGAGTGTTGAAGATGAGGTTACGGTTGAGGCGGTCTCAGTATAGAAAAAGAACTTACAATTTCGTTGTCAGATTTAACTCGTTGAAACTTTGGTCTGTCTGTTAAGACTATCATTCTTCCGATTGTTTTTGTTAGTGGTTACCATGGAAATGGAACTTTGAATTTCAATAAATGCCTTTAATCTCCTCTTGATTTGAGACAACAAATAGAGAGATATCATTCTAGTGGGGACCGGGGGGTAACGTCATCTTTTGATGACTTTTGTTGTAATCCTTTGTCATCCTCTACAAAAGATATATAACCTTTAAGGATATTACTAATTGTGATTTCGAAGCCTCCGGATCTTTAACTGCCCCTTATCTATGTTCTAAATACACTGTGAAACTTTCTATTTCAATCTCATAAAGAAAGTCTGTTTTAGTTTACTGAAACCCGACAATGTGATTCTCCTCGATCAGAGATATAAATTCATTATACATATTACAAAACCACACTAAACAAAATCAAGATTAATGTTTATAGCCCCATGGTTATTGCCCTGGTCATTTGTGATATTTACATCAGTAGCACTTGCAAATTGATAGCACTATTTACACATAAAAAATCTGATGCGTTCAAATAATTTGAAGACTTGTTTCTTTCATGACATAATAGTAAGAAATGCTTCTCTGTTCAATACTGCCTATCAATATATCATTTTAAGCTCCACTGTTATTGTCAAAAATCTTAAGCAACATTTCAAAGATATGACTGTAAATCATTGTTGAATCACTGTAACTCGTGTTGCCAGTCAATGTTATGTCAGTGTTGGTTTCTGGAATATTTCGAGGTGAGGTGAGGTGATGTTGGGTTTAACGCCGCTCTCAAGAGTATTTCACTTATATCGCGGCTGCTAGTATTATTGCAGGGAGAAAGCCCGCAACACAATTGTTGCTATGCATTTCGGTGAAACCTGCGAAAATCGACTAGAACAAGCGATCCATGGGTTGTACTACGCTTACATTCAGTGTAGCATTGTACCCAACCCTGACTGAGTGTAGAACAGTTCTCTACTCAATCCTATTAAAATATGATCTATTTGCTACACTACATAACTTAAATCTGCGTAAAGTAGTCAAGAAAATTATGATTTTATTTTAATGAGATTGGTTCTCTATGGCAAACAAAGTTGCCGAGCTCCTAGCGGGAATCTAACCCCTATCCCGCCCGGGATTATTTCGATGACTACGTTTAGACCAAGTTAATGTTTTGATACTGGTGATTCTAGTAGTGCAAATATTATATAAATTGGGACACTTACAACACAAAATTGAATTATAAGAACGATTTTATTTGCCTTGAATTATTTCTGTGACCTCTATCAACGACTTAATGAAATGAGAAATGTTTACTGAACTATAAACATGCTTTCACAAAAGAAGAAAAGAAACAGCCACGGTCGATGACTTGATCGATAATGTTGATAGATGATCGATAGAAACGTTCACTGTCACAAAACTCATTATAAGAACCGGCATGGCATTCAAAACATTTCATCACACGAAAAAGACGATAAACAGACAACTTTGAAACAAATCCATAACAAAATGATTTTATTTCAAATAAAACAAGGCAAATAAGGAGATAAAATCTTGTACTAAGCTGATGATAATACCACTAATGATAATGAACATATTCAGAACACCGATTCCAACTTGCACCAAACAACACTTAGTGCTAGAAGCAAATTTCTGTATATGCACAAGTGCTAACTGGCAGCAAACAAAGAACTTATGTATATACACTAAGTGTCAACTGGTAGCAGACAAGGGAAGACAGGAAAGGATGAGTTGTGTACATGTATATGAGGCTGCAACCAAGTGCATCAATCAATCAATAGGAAGTCACCGGGTGGAAGCAGTGACCTGAGCCACATAGATCTATTACTTGCCATACTAGACAGTCCTCTACTGGCTGTACTGAACCTATTGGAGGTGACACGTAGGATTCTTAACAGTAAGTAAGAAAGAGTTGCAAGATAACAACTTCTTAAAGGGGCAGTAGCACGTTTTTGAAAATATTTTCAATCTTTTACTGATAATTGAAAGTAATGCTAAATGCATTGTCAAAAATCTCATTACGCAAACCATCATCCATAGTCAAAGTATAACTTACAAAGATTCACATAAAGTCCATTGGCAGCCATTTTTGTGTGAACACCTTTTGCGTAAGAAAAGGGAATCGCATGGCTGAATGTTACATTATATATTTGATCAATACTGGTTCATTTAGTTTAAATATAATGTCTTTCAATTTGAACAATTTATTTTCATTTTCCTGACGTCAACTTATATTCTCCCTAAAAACGTGCTACTGCCCCTTTAATGGGAAATTATGACGTGACAGAATAAATGCTTACTGTTTCTTCAAATGGGGAAACAATATGGGAAACGCATTTTCCCTATTGTATTACAAGTAACATTATTATAAGTGTTGGAACCTCATCAGACATATCAAATAAATAAGGACGTTGATGTATATTGTTGGAGTCCCCTTTGATATTCTTCGCATATTTTAAAACCTTATAATCAGAACCACGTTAAATTTCAATAAAGAAACACACGTTTGTTTGATGATTAATAGCTAGGAGTTAAATGAAAATCTCAAAACTGCCTCTATTTCTATAAAATGTAAAAATGAATGGTAAAAATATTGAAGACATGCCGACGGTATCTTACCTATATGACAAATTCGCTGATAGTTTCTTTCGCTTCAAAAATCTATATTCACAATACAAACTATGTTGCTAGTTATTCAAATTATAAGTGTACAAAATACTTGAAAGAAAGTTTTTAATGAGCTCACCTTTTGCGTTACTGATTTCAGATGAGCAGGAGAGGTAACCCGAAGGATTACGTAAAAGGTAGAAAACATTTACCATTCCTTTTTATCTTATAGTAACAGAGGTAAATTGCCGATATCAATGATAACTTAAAGGTGCAGTAGCAAGTTTCAGAGGTAAATATTAAGGTGATATCAGGAAAATGAAAATAAATTATTCCAATTAAGGGACAATGTATTTAAACTAAAAGAAGCAGTAGTATATCAATTATATATATTATGTAAAGTTCAGCCATGCGATTCCCCTTTCTTACACAAAATGATCTAAAAGTATTCACACAAATATGGCCGCCAAGGGACTTTATGTGAATTTTTAAAATTTGTACTCCAACTATGGGTGATTGGTTTGTGTAATGAGATTTTTGACTTCATCAAAAAACACATGAGGCATTAACGCATAATTATCATGGGAAAATTGAAAATTTTAAATTTTGAAAAAAAATAAAAAAACGTGCTACTGCCCTTTTAAAGTATCAATAAACGAATTTGTGTAAATGTACATGTACATACAACAATTATATTGTGAAAACACGTGCAAAACGAGATGTTATGAAGAGCCTTCATTGTTTTTATCAAAAGTAATTTGAGTCAAACTGAAACCTATATCTATCCTTCCTTTGATATTATCTAGTCATGTCTCTATCTGACTGTTCTTGCAATTATACCCCACTTCCGGTCTCGTTGCTATGGTTTCCTTTGTTCTAACTGTAGGTATATTGACCGATACACCACAACCTTTTTAATACACATATTCTTTTTTGCACACCCAAATTAAGTCAGGTGTAGAGATTTTCAACTTTGGTAAATCAATAAATGTTTGAGAAATGTTGACGACCAAAGTGGGAATCGAACCAGGGGCCTTTATGTTGCGACGCAACGCCTCTATCAATTGAGCTAATGGGGCTTGACACAGGTAGTGGTACTTTTTGTTGTGCCATGTCTAGGTTGTTGTATTTTCCTATATAAGCCAATGTATACTGGTTCGTTCAAATTTTTATGTAATGAAGTCGATTTATGTTTTTAGAAACGTAATAAGAAGAGTGTTTGTTAATATTTTTTTGATCTAGTTAGGTCAAGACATATATACATAGAGAAGGGTGGATAGCTTTTTTTCGTCAAATATTACCACCACCGGAGTGGGGTATAAGTCAGTTATACCCACCCTTCCCTCGGTGCATCACTCAATATACCTCCTGTTTGAATCGTAGATCCTCGGCTCCGCTACGCTACGCCTCGGAGACCCCCGATTCCAACAGGAGGTATATTGAGCGATACACCTCGGGAAGTGTGGGTATATCTATTACTTGTCTCTGAGCAACTCAAGAAAGAACACCTCGCACTTCATCAATAATTAATAACAGTATACATCTTGTTGCATCGGTTGGAACCGTTATCATTAGCAAGAGTGGATATACATGTAGGCCCAAGCTAAACGATGTTCAGTATTGACGGGTTGGGTTTCGAATGTTATCAATTGACAAGAAGGGTTTTATTCATAGTCATGGACAAGAAGGGTTTGAATCTTAGCAAAGAACAAGAAGGGTTTTATTCATACATGTTGTTATGGACGAGAAGGAATTTTCATAGTTATGGACAAGAAAGATTTAATAAGGCTTCATCGTAGTTATAGACGGGAAAGGGTTTAATAATAGTATTGGACACGTAGGGCGTTAATATTAACAATGTACAAGATGGGTTTAAATCTAAGCAATGGACAAGAAGGGTTTTCATCGGGGTCATTCACAAAAAAGGGTTTAATCATAGTCATGGACGAGAAAGTTTTAATCAATTGAGAAATATTGCTTTAATCAAAGTCATGGACAATAATCGTTTTAATCATGGTCATGGAAATAATCTTAGCAAATATACAAGAAGAACTTGAATATAAGCAATAGACAGGAAGGGTTTTATTGGTAGTCATGGACGAGATGGGTTTAATTAGAGTCCTGGACAAGAAGAGTTCAATCGTAGTCATGAGTGCGAAGGATTTAATCAATCTTAATCATGGATGGGTGGGTTTTAATCTTAGACATGTACACGGATGGTTTGAATCATAGCGCGGGACAAGAAAGGTTTTAAACTTTGACTCGTGTACAGGAATGGTTTAAATCATAGCGTGGGACAAGAAAGGTTTTAAACCTCGACACGTGTACAGGAATGGTTTAAATCATAGCGCGGGACAAGAAGCTATTGAATCATAGACGTTGACGATAACGTTGGGGTTAGGTAGAAAGTGACATAGAACATGTTGTCGAAGTTCAATTTGCAAAACAATTTGAACTAATCAAACTAAAGTAATAATCCTGAATATAACGTCACATTAGTGTTTATTTACAAACTAAATTCAATTTAAAACTTTTTATTTTTAACTTGTTTGATAACAATAACACTTTATTGTCCTCAGTACATGTACATTTCGAAACTTAGTTTTGTGTGCAATGACAGATAACGCGTCTTTTTCTCTCTTTAAAATGCCGATTGTCGAGCAAATACTCAACCCCCATCTTTAATTTAACCCCTTTATTTAGGTGATATGCGGACATTTCCAATTTAAATATATACTACTGACCCTTTTAATTCTTAATTATATATATTTGTAACAAAAACTGTAAGCGAATTTAAAACATTTCATGAGATCGTCTCAACTCGCATTAAGTGTCCGTTTTGTATGTTATCATTGCAGATTACAAGGAGCAGTTTGATATGTTTGATGAAAACGGTGACGGAAGGATTGAAGTTAAAGAAGTCCAAAGCTTGATGCGCAAACTCGGAAAAAATCCGAGCAATGCAGATGCGCAAGAACTCATTGACAAGATGGATATTGACAGTAGGTGTGGTTTAAAGGGCAGTAGCACGTTTTTTGATAATTTTATATTTTAAAAATTTCACTGATAATTGTAAGTAAATTAATGTATTATGTTGACAGTGTCAAAAATCCCATTACACAAGCCAACTATCCATAGTCAGAGGACATAGTATGAAGATTCACGTTAAATTCATTGGTGGCCATTTTTTGTGACAACCTTTAATTCATTTTGTATAAGAAAAAGGAATCGCATGGTTAAACTTTACGTTATATATTTGAATTATTACTGCTCCATTTAGTTTAAATACATTGTCTTTCAATTGGAACCATTAATTTTCAATTTCCTGACATCACCTTATATTCCCCCTAAAAACGTGCTACTGCCCCTTTAATACCGTTGTCACATACACTGAAGTACAATTCAAGGGTGGTACAGGACTTTTCTTTGGGAGGGTGGGCGAACCTACGGGTGTCACGTCATGTATACCACTATAAAAATTATAACTTTCCATTAAAGCTTATTTATTTGCCACATAATGTTGAATTGCACGTTGTCATAAACTGTAGAAGTGTCAGTATCACAGTAGGTCGAATTTCACGCTGTCGTCACATAAACTACATAAGCGCAGTGCCCCTGTAGGTCGCATTGTACAGCGTCATTACATAAACTATACATATGAAGTATCACAGTAGGTCGAATTTCAAGCTGTGGTCACATAAACTATAGATGTGAAGTGTCACATTACATATAGGTCGCATTTCACGCTGTGGTCACATAAACTATAGATGTGAAGTGTCACATTACATATAGGTCGAATTTCACGCTGTGGTCACATAAACTATAGATGTGAAGTGTCACATTACGTATAGGTCGAATTTCACGCTGTGGTCACATAAACTATAGATGTGAAGTGTCACATTGCATAGAGGTCGAATTTCACGCTGTGGTCACATTAACTATAGATGTGAAGTGTCACATTACGTATAGGTCGAATTTCACGCTGTGGTCAAATAAACTATAGATGTGAAGTGTCACATTACAAATAGGTCGAATTTCACGCTGTCGTCACATAAACATAAGCGTAATGCCAATCCAATGAAATTCAATTCGGATCTGATATTGTTATTTACATTATATCTCATTTTTGCACAGTACGAACCTTGTATGTCTCCTAAAATAGAGCATTCATAAAAGAGACACAACGTTCAAATCTAAAGATGTCGCCGTTCAAAATAACCATGAACAGTTTAGCCTTCATAACCTTAAAAGGGGCAGTAGCACGTTTTTGAAAATTTTATTTTTTCACTGACAACTGTTTGTTACTGCTAAATTTAGTATTTTGATAGTGTCAAAAATCTCGTTACATCAACCGATGATCCATAGTCAGACATTAAATTATAAAGATTCCATTGGCGGCCGTTTTTGTGTGAACACTTTTAATTCTTTTTGTTTAAGAAAAAGGTAGCGAATGGCTGAACTTCACATTATATATTTGATTTATTACTGCTTCATTTAGTTTAGATACATTGTCTTTCAATTGGGACCAATTATTTTTATTTTCCTGACATTACCTATATTCCCCCTAAAACTTGCTACTTTCCCTTTAATGAGCTGATAAAGTTTTAAATCGGTTTAAAGGAATGACACTCAGGTGAATAATGAGAACATTGGAAACTTTAGTTTTGCTTTGAGGGTTGTTGTAATATTATTACAAGATGATAATTCAAATATTGTAACTAGGTAGAATTTACTTTAATAGATTTGGAAAAAGATCTTTTGATTAATATGTCTTTTATGAAAAATGATTTTATATGAAAATATATATTAAATAAATATCCTTCAATTGAACCCCAAAGTATATGTATTCCATGTTCTATTTATTTTTAAAGAAATCATAAACTAAGGATATATCGTCTCTGACTACAACATATATCGCTTACATTATTGATTTGGTATTTGTATTATCTTACATAGTATAACCATTATTATCATACATGTATAAGAAAAGATAACGTATATGAGTTAACTTGAACTTTGTAAGACAATAAAAGAGGTGTGCTTCATTATTGATTTGTAAAAGGTCATCATGTCCTAAGACAAATCTTATTAAATGTGATAATTATAAATTAGTCATCGATTGTTCAACAACTAGAGGAGATATACGTACTTCAGAATTTAACAGTTTTTAATCCGTCGACAATAACCTAACTTGTTGTTAATTGGCAAGACTAGACGCCTCAGCAGCATGAGCCGACAAAAAAGTTATTTATTTAAATGCGCAGGATGGAAGTATATTTTGCCAATTTTACAAATACAAATTGAGGTTTCCTTGGTTAAATACGCCAGAAAATCAAAAACTGTTGAGCGCAGTGTTGGAAATGTACGATAGCCTCTCCAGCCAGAGTATGTTTACGTGGTTCTCCTTAAATGTTGTGTCCCTGGGCAAGGCACTTCATCCACATTGCACCTGAAAACAGGATTAACGAACTACATGGTCACAGTTAGATCAAAGTAGAAGTCTACGTAAACCTGGCCTCAATAATACTGTAAATTGAGATGGCAGTATTAAGGCTAGGTTCCTTAGACTGATCTAGATAGATTAGAAATTAATACAATTTAAATAGTGAACAAATATAACATTGTTATATTTAGGATCCACACTATCTTCAATAGTACAGATTCTTGTACTTTTTCGGGCCGGGTCCCTTGCGGAATTCTAACCCACACCCTCAGAGTCAGGCAATACTACCAGCAATGACCATACCTGCAGCTAACCAACTTGCCCGTTTCGTCATCCACAAAAATGATCATTTATAATTTACAAACTAGTCTTTGTAAGTTACAAAATTAATTGATCAACATTTATTTAACAAACAATTCACACATTATATATGCACAAGCTATTCACACGATTGTCATAAAACTCATTACTAAAGATTCACAAACACATCACATGTAAATCACAAACACATCACATGTAATTCACAAACACATCACGTGTAATTATAACAAACGCATCATATGAAATTAAAAAACACATCACATGTAATTCACAAACTTATCTAATGTTATTTACAAACACATCATATGTAATTTATAAACACATCACATGTAATTCACAAACTCATCACATGTAATTCACAAACACATCACATGTAATTTACAAACACATCACATGTAATTCACAAACACACACCATGTAATTCACAAACTCATCACTTGAAGAAGGAAGGCAATATTATGGATATACAACTTCTTTATTCTAATGATATTCTCCAGAAAGTGATACACGATAGAAGCATCTATGTCGAAACATCGCACAACATGATTAAAGAAGTTGTATAACAATAATATTGCCTTCATGTGTGTCATCTTTGCAACTACCAATTAAAGATAAAACTCATCACCTGCTGTTAACCCCAATCAAATTAAATTCAAATCACAAATGTTCACATTAACGAACACTTGAAAAACCATTCTCATTTGACCAATCTAAGTAAACCTAGCCTAAATAATACCCGTTATGCCTCGACATTGAGTCTAGCAAAACGCAGTAACTGGTCGCGTCAACCTATCTATCGAATTAAACAATTAGGACTTATCTTAGCAATTCGCATATAACGTTTTAACTTCAAATTTCAAACAAATATTACCAATAGTAGCCGCTTTATGATTGGATAAATCCATTCGGCCACCTCACGTTTGATTTGAGGTTCGCGACCTTTTACTGAACCCTGCTAGACTCAATATCGCAGTCAAGCGAGTAATATTGAGGCTAGGTTTACTTAGACAGTTATTTGACCTACACGTACGTGTGTTTCAGGAGATGGCAAGGTGACAATAGAAGAGTTCGCTCAAGTGATGCACAACCAAGCTGATCCTAAGGACGATGAACTAGAGGCAGCCTTCAGGACCTTCGACAGGAACGGTGACGGGTATCTGGATGAGAAGGAGCTGAAGAACATCCTTACATCCTTTGGCGAGCCGTTGACTAACAGGGAGGTGAATGATGCATTCAAAGATATGGACACAAATAGAGATGGAAAGATAGACATTCCAGGTTAGAAAAAATATAATTCGGTTCACACTTTCTGCAATAGTACCGTTTTTGTATTTCCGTAGGGTCGAGACTCTTGAGTGATTCAGACGGACAGACAAACAGACAGACAGACAGACAGACAGACAGACAGACAGTCAGACAGGTTATTTAGTATATAAGGCTCAGTAGTCCAAAGTACAGTTGAGTTTTCAGTTATCGTAATTCGTCACGTGACTTTAAAGAATTGACATAATATTTCATATTGTACATTAATTGTTTCACATAAGTGGCTACATTATAAATAATTTCAGGATTAGTTGAATTTAGCAGATTTTGTAGATTGACATTAACACATTTCAAAAATTTACTCCTACATTTACAAGAAGAGAAGGCTTCACAAACTAAAAAAATATGAGCTTCATCCTCCGTTTCGCCTGAGGAGCAGTATGAACATGTTTAATCGCACGAAGTATGACGATCCTTTCTATTGAATCTTCAGGGAATGAAAAGAAATTCTAAATTTATATTAACTACTTACACAACTTGAATGATTCAGCCATACACCGTAATAGTAAAAAACTGCTAGCAATGATCGCACCGACAGCTAAGCAAATGTGAACTGCATTTCAACAATTGTTACTAATTAAATAAGAGTGGTCTAAAACCTTCAATAGAACATACATTCAACGACAAAAGACCTGTCTCCGCCATAAATGCAATATAACACACTAGGAATGGATACACCAATTGCTTGCATTGTTACATCAAATCAAAATGGTATGTTTAAAAACCATCTTTTAAAAGCGATTTCTACGTATACGCATTTGTGTATAAACAGGGATTTTTTATTTTGGCTCTGAAGAAAATTGATTACATTTGCCGCTGAGTATATGTCAAATGTCTTAATGGTAAGTGCTTCAAATTACTTTTTTAAAATATATTCATAATAATTTCCATGATAACGTTTTAAAATATAGGACATCATAATGCCCATGATAATTTTTTTAAACATAGGACATTATAATCTCCATGATTCTTTTTACATAAAAGACATGATTACTATTTAAAGTATAGGGCACAATGTAACGTAAGGACTTAGGGGACGATAACATTACAGCTGTAACGTAAGGACGTAGGGGACACAGCTGTAACGTAAGGACGTAGGGGACGATAACATTACAGCTGTAACGTAAGGACGTAGGGGACGATAGCATTACAGCTGTAACGTAAGGACGTAGGGGATGATAACATTACAGCTGTAACGTAAGGACGTAGGGGACGATAACATTACAGCTGTAACAAAAGGACGTAGGGGATGATAACATTACAGCTGTAACGTAGGGACGTAGGGGACGATAACATTACATCTGTAACGTAAGGACGTAGGGGACGATAACATTACAGCTGTAACGTAAGGACGTAGGGGACGATAACATTACAGCTGTAACGTAAGGACGTAGGGGACGATAACATTACAGCTAGTTTTAACTAGATTGTATAGGGCATGATTTCATGTGCCAGTGTATATGTCAAAAACGTTTACCCAGCTGAACAATTTCTTAACAGAATTCATCGCCCTGATGAAATCCAAGTGAAGATCCGTGTCAACGAGTGAGAAGTGAAGATCTGGTTTACGTGAATGTTTTGAAAGCACTTGCTTCAGTAAATATTTCATCCACTGTCACATGAGACTGTTGCAACAAGATGCTTTTTAAGTATGTAAGTCCACAATAACCTTTCTGTGTATATTAATGTCGTTATTGGAAGAAGCGCTTGGTCAGTATCACATATTTCTTAATTATCTTCAGAAATTATGAGCATAATAACGTAGTTCGCAGTGTTATATTAACTGGGTTAATCTGTTTTTGTCAAATCCAAAATTGGGATGTAGAGTTTGATTATATATAAACAACCGATTTTGATGTAGAGTTTGATTATATATAAACAACCGATTTTGGTTTTTATATGCTAAAATAACACACAACTTTATAACACTGTATTAACACACACAACTTTTTCAATTTTGTAAATCCTACATATTCCTATCCCCGTACTGCCTAAAACCTGTAAATGAAGTATCTATGTAACTAACAAGGCAGATAAGTCTTTTCCAAAAATTTTTTACTAAAACCCGTTCCCGAATAAAGATTTTTTTCTTAACTTAACAGCTGTTTTTCTTTTATATTTGCTGTTAGTAAAAAGTTAACTTATGATTGTCTTGTGTCAATAATGTTTTTACATATGTAACGGTAATTTATTTCACATTATTCTGAGTAAAAGCCTTGGCATCGTACTAAACAGTCTCATAAAACAAGGTCTAACGTAACAGGCGCTTCTTGATGCATGAGGACTTAAAGGGGCAGTAGCACGTTTTTTGATAATTTTATATTTTAGATTTCTCACTGATAATTGTAAATTAATGCTAAATTTAATATTTTGACAGTGTCACAAATCTCATTACACAAGCCAATCATCCATATTCAGAGGACAAAGTATGAAGATTCACATAAAATCCTTTGGCGGCCATTTTGTGTGAACACCTTTAATTCATTTTGTGTAAGAAAAATGAATCGCATGGCTAAACTTTACGTTATATATTTGAATTATTACTGCTCCGTTTAGTTTAAATACATTGTCTTTCAATTTGAACCATTAATTTTCATTTTCCTGACATCACTTTATATATTCCCCCTAAAAACGTGCTACTGTCCCTTTAAATTCTGAGGGAGGAGCAAGTATCTTTTGAAATTCTTTGAGACCAGTCGTCTTCAATGAATTCAACCAATCACAGGTTAGTCTGTCATCCAGACCTTAAAGCAAAAATATTCATTTGACGACTAACCAAGTCTACTGCAGTATAGCAAGTCTACATCACTCAGCATCTTCTTCGCTCCATTTTGTTATAATATATGAATTGTTGAAAAATATTGACAATATTGAAAAATCACTCTGAGACTAAATGTTGGTCTAATCATAGGTCCACTTAAGACTCACGGGCAGAAGAAAGGTTTCACCTCAGTTGGTTTCGATTTTACAACGATTTGAAATATATATAACGCATTTGATTATGGAATCATCAACATTAATCATATCTACAATATTTCATATGAATTGATCGTTGATTGATTCATTTTTTGTTAAGATATCTTTGTTTAAAGAAGAGCGGGGTAAAAAATGAAATTTACACCAACATGACCCCTACCATGTTAAAAAGGGTGTAAATGAGTGGAAAACAAGGTTTGTTTTGTGATTTTTTAGTAAAATATAGCTTATATATCGATGGCCATTTGTTGTTTATTAAAATTAATTTTCAAAAAAAAAAAAATTCAAAATTTCAATTTTCCACAAAAAAAATCAAACACGTCTAGAAGTATTCTTTGATTGATAACTAAAGGCTTGCACTGTTCTGTTTTAGCGTACGACGTCTATAAATAAAACTAATTTGTAATTGAAAATTATGTATATGATGAAATCAACTAAGGTGAAACCTTTCTTTTGCCCGTGAGTTTACATTACACGGAATGTCTTATAGCTTACCTTAAGCTTATCACTGATTGGCTTGAGTGATTTGACATGAGACATGCTAAGCAGCTTTTAGGGTTCATACCTTCAGAAGTAAACATTACCAATGTTCAGAACAACAAGTAGATGTAGGGGGCATAATATGTGATGGTAAGCAATACTAAGCATGCGTAATATATACAATTCGCAAATAGAAATACTCTGAAATTTGAAAACAAGGTTATACATATACATGTAACTGAAGTGCATGTCAAAACATAATGTTCAAAATCATTGAAAAACAAAAGCACGATTATAAATGACAAGTGTGGTTTCAATACTTTAGGAATTTTGCATGATAAATTCAGCTACTAGTTCTTGTTCAGTGCTAGATTTACTGACAAATGGATAATTCAATTCTATCAAGAGAACTGAACAAACTTTAGTATGGCCCTTTTACTGAAAGTCACTGGTTTCAGCCGTATCGACCTTCAAAATCGTAATTCGAAATCCTTTAAGAATTACTCTTATGAAACCTTGAAATTAAACAGATTGATCTCAGAAGAATTTCCTTCGTCGCATGAGTCTTATCTTTTTAAGAAATCCTTATTTGGTATGATAAATTGATAAATGAACCTAACACAACGCGGGATAAGATTATATGCAGGCCTTATCTTTGCTTTATACAAATTCTGTGTGCTATTTTCTATCTCGTTCAGTTCCTTTACAAAGCAAACAATTGACTCTTGTATCTAATGGACTTACCAAATGTTAATTTTAAAATTATATAAAAAATAAGAACACAGTCCAATATTGTTTTTTTTTTAACCCAAAATTGTACTTTTACTGTATTACTTCATCATAGTTTCCAAATTTGAATTCCACTTGACGTGTCACCTGGCTAGTTTTAGCATTACCATACATGCAAGTCTGTTCGTTTGCGAGCATCCTGTCTCAGGCTACGAACGTTACACTAACTCCACTAATCTATACCCTGGACTCAGAAGCCAGATTCGCTCGACTTGGGATATAGCCAATCAAATCAGTTTCTCGTTGAAATTTTATCGAGAAGGGGGCGAGAAAATGTATATCCCAAGTCGGTCCGCGCGAGCGAATCTGGCTTCTGAGCCCAGGGTACAGATCAGTGGAGTTAGTGTAACGTTCTTACCCTGAGACAGGATGCTCGCAACGCACAGACTTGCTTGTATGATAATGCTAAAACTAGCCAGACGAGGTATTCAGATAAGCAGAGCTTTGCTTGTGTACCGAACCGGATTCTTTAATGAATAAAATATGTTTAAACCATATTGATTCCCATATATCACATGCCTTCTTGATTGATGAAAATCTGTGTTGTATTAGCAATTTATTGATATAAAATTTCATTTAAAAACAAAAAACAAAAAAAACTTAAAAGTATTCTTTTCACGATGAATTAACTCTTGTTCCTATCTGTTTGAGAACACGACATAAAAATTCGTAATTGAAAATCTTACATTTGATGAATTCAACTGAAGAGTGTACTGTCTTTTACCTGGCAGTTTATTAACTTCTAATGGATTCAAACTAAGCGTAAACTCACGCTGACATAAAGGTGGAATATATTTCTGTAAGTTATAAATTATCATACCATATATTTTCAAATATTAAAGAACACTTAGGTGAAATGTTCTACTGATGAAATACTGCTGTCTGGCATTTCCTCACACTGTAATTGTTAAATCACATTGCCTGATTAAAAACTCATCATGCTCATATGTTCAGGGATATTAAATATATCAAATAACGAATAAAACACTATTCTGGTCATTGAGACTTGCAAATACCAAATCTATACGTAATGAAGGATGATTATCATCCGGAAATATACTTAAATGATAATCTGAAGCTATATATATGAGTATGTGTGATATTTATAATCTTCATGGTACTTTTAAGAGTTTAAATGGAGTACCTTAAAACAAATGTTAAAGAGACACTCCGTCATTTACAACAAATATCGTTTGTTTTGAAGCTAACGTATATGGTATAATAATGATATGAATTTAAAATCTCACATATTCATCCCAAAACGGCAATCACTTGCTAAATTCTTGTTTTGAATGAACAAGTCATGTTTAAACAGTAACTTAAATTCGTGGAAGCCAAATTCACTCGTCGAATTCACACGAATACAAAATATATGATTTATGAAACGTTATCAGCTGTAACTGTCACTTTTTATCATTTTCCAAAATTACATTTGACTGATTTACGCACGTCATTGTCCGGTTTTCGATCATGATTACGACTTAAAACCTGCCTCATGTAACAATACAACGTTGATTGGCTCTTAAATGATATAATTTCCTGCAACAGTCGATAAATCTCGATCGATTTACACTATTGATTAAGTTTAGCATGTGGGACCCCAACAATTCCTTAAATGGGACAAGACACACTTTCTACGACCTATAATCATATCAATTATTAAAAGATTTGGTCACATGACAGTCCAACACAAAACATATTACTTTCATTCCGAATCTTACAAAAAGGACATTTTGACCTGCGTTACTAAAAAAGGATCTGATGTGAAACATATATTTCATGACGTCATTCAAGTGTTCTATGACGTCATTGACAAAAAAGAACTAGATCTTTTCAAACAAGCTGACAATAACATTGAGGCTGACCGAGAAATCTTTCAACTCTGGACAATTCCGTCAATTAGCAGAAAGGTCTGTTTTAACATTGTACAATGATTCCATCAGTCAGAAATAGAGACAGAAGAATGTTCCGCTCCAGTGAATCGTGTCCAAGGACAAATAGCCCACGTGTTGTTGTATAAAGGAGACGTCGGGGAAGAAAGCCACTCTGCAAAGACGCAGTAAATGTTTGATGATCAGTTTTCTGTGAAACAGAAGTGGGATGAATAATTCATCTGGTAGAGAAGTGAAGTTGATTGGCTAAGGGAGGGGAGGAAGATCAGTGCTAATATAGAGCTGATGCTGTGTTCCTCGGATACCTGGCTATATACCTGCCTCCACACCTGGCGCACCTGCCCCTGAGCAACGATTTATGTCGATTTTGGGGAGCTACGTGTCACCGTAGGGCACCGAACTGGACACGTGCTAAGATGGTAAGTACTCACTAGGCCACACGGGATCTTCATCTTCTGAGTCTTCTCACATTCGTTAGGGGAGACATGGGGTCCAAGCATTCCTTAAGCATCGTCTTGTTATGTAGAATATGAAATCATTTTAAAATGAGGTTTTTATCTAAGGATCTTTGATTTTACAATATTTTTAAAGGTTTTTCTCTTAGGGTCTTGTTTTATACATATATTTTTTCTTTTTTTATGACGTGATTTATTTATTCCTTTACTTTTTATTCATAAGAAACCAGAACTGATATATTACCGCTTTAAGTGATAAGGTTTCACATTCAGCTTCACAGGACGTTAGTTTTGTGTATGTCAATGTATAAAGTATATGTATATGTTATTACATATTTGTGAATTTCGAAACTGAAATTTCTTCTAAGAACTATGGTCTTGTTCACCCTTAGAATACCACTTAAATATTTGTCTAGTCACGTGTATCTTAACTCTAGGCGTGCTGCTCCAGTATCTGGAGATGTTTACACAAATTGCTTCATCGTTCAATGGTCCCCCAGCGGTTGTAGTTGCCAACAGTCATGGCAATCGGTCATGGTAATTACCGCGTAAAAAATATGACAATAAAACATGATAAATAAGTTATGAACCCTGAGTCATGTGTGTGTGTCTCTGCAGAGGAAAGCAATGATACATGACACCTTGGTAGAAACTATACCTATAATTAGATTCTGATCTGCAGGTGCGAATATTTTGAAATGCACAAAGTCACGATTACATAATTCTTATGTAAAACACTTACATATCGTGAATCCTCAATTAAACACCTGTCTTAAATACAAGCCTGTCTCAAAGAGACGCCCTTAAACAGAGCTTTCTGAAAAAATTATTGCCTTAATTAAACGCCGCGAAAACAATTAAAAATGTACAATCGCTTCTTATCCTAAAAGTGGGTGATTATTCTGCATAATAATTTCCTAGGAGAACAAGTTCCTTATTCTATAAAACCCTCTTAGTAATAAGGGTGCCAATATTCCGTTGTTTTAATATTGAGTTATGATTACCTTAGTATCAAGGTACAAAGATTTATAAATGTGTTTTATGCATTAACGAACGTTGTTATTACAAGACGTCACCGAATTATGCAAAGGACTGGGACTCTAAAGATAGTGAATTTCAATCTCTAAAACAAGATGTCAATATGAGAAGGGTTAACGGCAATACAGTCACTAAAATATTTATGTTTGAAAGTGCTGACATTTAAAATGACTTCACTTGAATAACAGTGAAACGCTATACTACACCACGTACCAGTGAAACATGTTACGTAATTTGACCTCTATACAAGATACCTGGAAGGATTTTTGTACTTTACCCGAGATAGATTATATTTCATATACCATTATACGTTTCCAGGAATACAGTGAACATCGATTATATTACATCGTTCCGCCCAAGTATATAGCAGTGATGCACGATGTCAATCATGTGGTTTCTGAAATACTAAATATCAGTCAAACATGATTTCATACCACGAGGTATGAGTATCAATAAAAATCAGTCAACACGGTTTTTTATACAAGGTACAATACATATATGTCGGTCAAATTTGACTTCATAATATGAAACTAAGGAATCTAAGGTCTAAGGGATACTTCATATCAGTTAAACGCGATATCATACCACAGTAAATGAGGAACACTAAATATCAGTCAAACTTGTTTCATATCACACTGTATAAGGAACATTAAATATCAGTCAAACCTGATTTCATGTCACACTGTATAAGGAACACTAAATATCGATCAAACTTGACTTCTTTTCATCAAACGATCTAAGGATCACTGGTATCAGTTAAACACGAGTTCATACCACAGTGCCCGAGGAACACTTGATATCAATCAAACTTGGTTTCATATCATACTGTATAAGGAACACTAAATATCAGTCAAACTTGGTTTCATACCACACTGTAAAAGCACACTAAATATCAGTCAAACTTGGTTTCATATCACACTGTATAAGGAACACTTAATATCAGTCAAACTTGGTTTCAATCAAACTTGGTTTCATATCACACTGTACATGTGTAAGGAACACTAAATATCAGTCAAACTTGGTTTCATATCACACTGTATAAGGAACACTAAATATAAATCTTACTTTATTTGATTCCACAATGTATCAGGACCACTACACGATTTCATACCACACTATATGGGGGACACTAAATAACAATCCAATTGGATTTCAAAACAAACGGTATCAGGGACACTGAATATAAGTCAAACAGCATTTCAAACGACATGGTATCAGGAACACTAAATACATGTATAATTCAAATTTGATTTCATATCAGGACCACTTAAAATCAGACTGAGTTTTACTAAATATCATACTACATTGTATTAGAATCATTAAATATCAGTTTGATCTTATACCACAAGGTATCAAGATAATTGAATATCAGTCTCACTTGATTTCATACCATTAGGTATCAGGAACATTAAATATAAGTCTAACTTGATTCATAGTACAAAGTATCAGGAACACTTAATATCAGTCTCACTTGATTTCATAGAACAAGGAATCAGGAACACCTAATGAATCTAACTTCATTTCATACCAAAAGGTATCATGACACTTAATATCATTTGATTCATAGGTATCAGGAACACTTAATGACTCTAACTTGATTTCATAGCACACTGTATCAGGAACACTTAATATCAGTCTCACTTGATTTCATAGAACAAGGAATCAGGAACACCTAATGAATCTAACTTCATTTCATACCATAATGTATCAAGATCATTAAATATTTCTCTAGCTTGATCCTATACAATAAGGTATCAGAAACACTTAATGTCAGTAAAACTAATAGCAGGCACCCACATAGACTTCGTAGTTATTTTTTATGTTTTGTAAAGGTTAGTTGATAACAATAAACTGAAGTTTAAATATAAAATTTTAATTATATGATTTTTAAGATTGCTTAATACAAATTTGAATTTTTATGATTACGTCAGTAATCAGAAAGGGCAAATCTTCCGTTTACAGGTTACTGTAAGTAATTTCAGCTTGTATTTGTATGTTTATCTTGAGGAGAATTTACATCGAATAAAAGAGAGAAGTGTATATTTTAAAGTAAATCTGACATCAGTATATTTGTGTTTATACATTGACAATTTCACTGCATACCTGTAATAACCGTTTTACTGAGTGAACAGACGTTATTTCTCAAGTTAATAGGAAATTATGAAAAAAAGGAAATGAATTTCTTTATAACACAGACATACTAAAATTTCAAAATCAAACATTATAACATACCACGAGGTATGAGTATCAATATAATCAGTCTTACTTGAAATCATACAAGGTACACTAAATATATATCGGACAAACTTGGCTTCATATTTTCAAACCGTCAAAGGAATACTAAATATCAGTTAAACACGATTTCATACCACCGTGCATGAGAAACACTAAATATCAGTCAAACTTGTTTTCATATCACACTGTATAAGGAACACAAAGTATCAGTCAAACTTGTTTTCATATCATACTGTATAAGGAACACTAAATATCAGTCAAACTTGTTTTCATATCATACTGTATAAGGAACACTAAATATCAGTCAAACTTGTTTTCATTTCATACTGTATAAGGAACACTTAAATACAAAATTTAAACACGACACATGACATATCATTGTTACCGTAAAGAAATAACAAAGTTCTGTTACCGTGTATTATTTTTTCAAAGTATACTGATGCTTATTAAAGGGGCAGTAGCACGTTTTTGGGGAATATAAGGTGGTGTCAGGAAACTAAAAATAAATGGTTCCAATTCAAAGACAATGTATCAATACAAGATGAGGCAGATATAAGTCAAATATCTAAAGTAAAGTTCAGACATGTGAATGTTTTTTCTTACACAAAATGAATTAAAGGTGTTCACACAAAATGGCAACCAATGTATTTTATGTGAATCGTCATACTTTAAATTTGGGTTGTGCAATAAGATTTTTGACATTTATCAAAATAATACAGTTAGCTATAGCATTAACGTACCATTATATGAAATATGAAATTTAAAAAAAAACACGTGCTACTGTCGATTTAAGGGCTTGGCTTGTAACGTTGTACTATATCAAGAATAATGACTTAATAACATTTTTCAAATATATAAGTAATCAAATAGTTAAAGTTAAAACGACAATTCATGTACCTCATGTAACATAGCTACATGCGATAAAAAGAAACTATTTCTCATTTGTGTCGTAAAGGAGCAGGTCTGTTTATTGTGTATGTTAAATTAGGATACAATTCTATTTATTAGTAAAGTGGCTTACTTCTACCTGCATCAACTGCCTACTTGGAAATCTAACCCTGATCCAACAAAACCATTATGCTAATCATTTATTTTATGTATCTGAAAATGTCTAAGAGCTTCTGTAAAGTTTCTGACATTTAAAACTGACATACTTTATAAAAATTAACATTGCTTCACAATTATGAAAATTGTGATCCTTTGGAATCTTTGTGGAAGACTTATTTAGTACATTACGGCACAGCTGAAATGTTTCGTGGAATTTCACATCAGCCATTGATACTCATCAATGTTTCAATCTGAAAATGTATAGCCGTTGTATAAATGAAGCATAAAAATATAACAAAATATATCAAAATGATATACAAAATATGTAAGAGGAATAAACTGCAAAATTTTAATCTCCTGGGCTGTTGGGCAAACTATTCATTAACGACATCTATATTGCACTGAAAAAGCAAAAGCATTATAAAATGGTTAAACCATGATATTTTATGTTAAATTGAAACACAATCTCAAGTGGGTGTGAGATAAGCGGGTGTTAGAAAATATCAATTATGGTAAAACAATTATATCTTATGTTTTCCTCTGACAAATTTTCATGTGGGCGCGAGACAGTGTGTTTCAAAAATACAATTTATGGTTAAACGATGGTGTTTGGTGTCGCACCGCCAAAGAATGTTATGTGGGCGAGAGTTCTGGGAGTGTTAGTGAATATCAACTAGAGGATGACATCATTGATGGTTAAGCTCGTTGAAATATTTCATCTGATAGAATTTTCTTAATTTAAAGTAATAACAGCAATAAATATAAATACAAGATTAGAACACGGATATAACAAACTCCAAGTGACCAAAGAATTTGTTTCGCTATATGCGATGTTCGCTACTCCCGTTTGGCCACCATGCATTAGGCTTTTGATGGAACGTTATGAATGGATATTTACTAAATCCGATTGTTCGCTACATCTAAGTTCTACTGTATGTATTAAAATAAATATTCATAACCTCGAATAATCAAAACAACACAAAAAAATACAGTATTATCAGAACATTGAATTGCATTAGTCATATAGTTCGTTAAAATATTATCAGTTATCAGTATCAAATATGGTTTAAACATATTTGTATTTCTCAAAAAGAAATTTGGATTGGCGAACAAGCCTCAAGGCTTATTTGAACGCCTCTCCTATACAACACACATACAGCTGGTTACAAAATAGAAATAACAATTTAATGTGAATATACCAAATAACTAGATAACTGATATACATACATGTAGTCTTGACAATGTCATCTATACATTTGGATGTTGAGCGTGCCCGTTGTGTAATGTATTGCTGCGGTTTAGAGAAACGAATTTATTAACTTCTTTGAGAGGCATTTAGAAGTTGGATGATGAAGAAGAACAAGTCATTAAGGATAGTCAACCCCCCCCCCCCCCCCCCCCCCCCACACCCACCGCACGAAACGCGACGCCCCGGTGCAGACACCAACACCGTTATCTAGCAATCGATGAACGGTGTTAGTATAGTACAACGAAACGCCGCACCCCACGCAATAAAGAAGTTGACCATCCACAACAACATCTTCTTTAACGAATTAATTGTTTAGAGAGACGTATCAAATATATTTTATAACAGACATCCATTAACTATTCATATCTTCGACCCTTCAATTTGAATGAACACGACTACATTCATAAAACACCTATAAGTGATTATGATTTATTTATCAATACATCGACTTATTTGATATTTCTAACACAACTTATTTTGAAACTTGTTTTAAAAAATCTACCATTCCCTTTTAGGCTGATGACTGTAAAATTCCAACAGAGACAATGCAAGGTAAGATGTCAAATTTAATTAAAAAAATTCTTCTTTTATAGTCAAACAAATTTCATTTGTAATCAGTAATCATGATTTAATTATAGAAAAAGGTATGCATATTGCAGGTATGTAATTTTAGAATGCCCTAGACTCTTTAAATGTCGAAAACAGATAGTAATTAATTTTTCTACTAAAGTGATTGTTTGCCGCATTTGAAATAAATATATGAATTAATAATCTCTTTCTTTTTAGTCATACACATTTCGTATGTAAAATCATGATTTAATTATCGAAGAAGGTTGCTTATTGCAGTAATGTAACCTAAGAATGCCCTGTACTCTTTTGTATACTCTATGTAAGTCCACAAATGACAGTAATGAATTTTTCTACTAAAGTTTTACCTCATTTGAAATAAATATATGAATTATTTCTTTTTAGTCATACACATTTCGTATGTAAAATCATGATTTCATTATCGAAGAAGGTTGCTTATTGCAGTAATATAACCTAAGAATGCCCTATACTCTTGTGTATACTCTATGTAAGTCCATAAATTATAGTAATGAATTTTCTACTAAAGTGATGGTTCAATTCATTTAAAATAAATAAATTAATTAATACTCTCAGTGAGTCGCGTGGTTGACGCTGGCCTAATTTTGCTGGTACTATAGTTAAAAGGTATGTTGACAAATATGCAACGTTTAGTGTATAACCTTTTCGGGATTCAACATTGTATAAATTATTCATTGATTCAGGTTTGAGAAAAGCAGAAAACATATCTGAATAAGATAAGACCATCCTGCTAAGAGTTGATTTTCATCTTCAGTAGTTTATTTTAAAGGGACAGTAGCACGTTTTAGGGGAACATAAGGTGATGTCAAAAAAATCTAAATAGATGATTCCAAATGAAAGACAATGTATTTATGAAAAATGAAGCAGTAATAAATCCAATATATAATGTAAAGTTCAACCAAGTAATTCTTTTTCTTACACAAAATGAATTAAAGGTGGTCACACAAAAATGTCTTCCAATGTGAATCTTTATGATTTTTTCTTTGACATGGATGATTGGTTTGTGTAATGAGCTTTTTGACTCAAAATAATACATTAAGCATTAATATGCAATTATAAGTGAACAATTGAAAATAATTTTTTTTCCAAAAACGTTCTGCTGCCCCTTTAAAGGTTCTCTTGACTTCTGAGTTCCGCTGTTATTACAGTCAACTACTGGATAGAAGTATTGTTTGAAAATATGGTTTTAGAAATTAACTTTGATTGATTATCTTACTAAAGAATTTCTAACCTTCTACCTAGATAACGGTATATCCCTTGACTTGTATACTGGTTTCAAGATCTCGTATAAGAATTGTTCTAGAGTTGTGGGATTCACAAATATAACGCTCACTTACAGTGTCATGTAGAAGATAACTACCAAGTAAAGTTGCCATTTTCATCGCAAAGTTGCCACAGAAGGCTATCTCGTTCGATTTGCATTGCTGACTGCTTATTGCATAAATGTTGAAGATAGATATGTGAGGTATTTTCAATTCATCTCAGTAAAATTGCATATGGTATTTTGTCTTAAATCATAAGTTAAATAGATTTATGTTGAAAAGGAATGTATTCTTAATAAAATGGATCGTTGCATTATATGATATTTACAAGGACTTATTGACAACACTCGCGGATAATGTTAAACTGCCAGGCAAAACAAAGTACACACTGCATTTTATGCATGTATGATTTTAATTACAAATACTTCGATTTTGATGTCGTATTCTCAAATGGATAAACACAAGAGCTAAATCATCGTTCGCAGAATACGTTCAAGTGTTTTAATTTGTTTTAATTGAAATTTTAAGTTTATAACGTGTTCAAAATATTATTTTGATTACTTGCATGTTCATCTACAAAGAAGACATATTCTATATGAAAATCAATAAAAATGTCATTGTTACATATATTGACAACATCTTCAACATGTTAGGAGTTATGATAGTGTAAATTCTATGTCTTACCTATGCCTTCTTTAAACGAAAATATTTTGACAAAATGTACACAATACTTTTTGATTAATATTACTGAACGTGGCATAATTCAATAAATCTCATGTCTCCAAGATATATCAATTAATTTTTTACTGGTGTTTACTTTCTTTTTGTGACGGTGTATAAAGCAATGATAGTATGCATGTTCCTGCAGAATACAACAAGGCTTACGAAGAAGTGAAGAAGGATGGCAAGGGGCAGCTAACTCTTGCAAAACTGCGTGACGTCATGAGACAGTTGGGCTACATGCCGCCAGAGGGCGAGCTGAGAGACATGCTCGATGAGCTAGATAAAGAAGGTAGGTTTCAGCTTTATCAGTTATCTGAAATGTGTGTACTCGAAGAAACATACATTCGTACCTAGCTACGTTGCTGATCTGAGTAATTTAGTGAATGAATGAATGAGTGAGTTGGGTTTAACGTGTTGGCAATATTTCAGCTATTTCTGATCTGAAAACTGCTTCAAGTTACTTAGTTTAGCGACCTTTCACAGGCATCCTCCGAAGAGGCAACTTAACCAAGGTTCGATTTAATATCTGAGATACCCTGTGACTAGTTCAAGTTATGGAAGTTGAAGGGTTAAAGACATTGTCATTTGTCATGACCCTTATGAAGCTGTACTCAGATCAGTGGCACAGTGGGGTAGAGTGTATATTTTTACTGAGATTGATTAGGAATCATACATAACCTTATCGTTCCCTTTAATACAATAAAAATACGTTTATATTACTTATGATTTTGTGGTTTGAATGAGGCAAGTGGTTGACCCAGCCACAAATGACACATATATTTCACATATATAACATCCTGTCTGTTGACCTTGGTCATAATACCCCTGTTAGATACATCATATGTCATTCGATTCATTTAAGAGCCTTCGTTTAATACAAACATTCATTTATGTAAGTTATTTGAGAGGCATTTAATAAATTGGAAATATCAAGAAGACAAGGAATTTTATGGATGTTCCACTTCTTTATTGTAGAAAGTAGCGTTGTCTCGGTATTGATTGGCTTGAAAACGGTATAAGGATCTAAACCGAAACGTCGCTACTTTCCACAAAAAAGAAGTTGATCATCCATAAAACTCCTTGTCTTCTTCAGTTATCTCGTTCAGTGATCTATTCAGATAGGAATATTATGAAATACAGGGTGTGGTGCATGTTAAAGTCTATTTACTTTTTACAAAGGACTGTTTGTAAAAGTTCCCTTTTTTCTGGACTTCAATCAGCAAGATTAAGCAATGTCCGATCTTCACCCTCTGAAACTCGTGTTGGATCTTTGAGAAACCGAATTACGAACCTGCGATATTGAATCACTATAAAACCTCATTGATTCAACATTGCTTATGAATTATCAAGTGGATATCTATCGGTCCCAGAAATATGTCCTACGCCCTTGATCTGTTATATTTATTGCTAAAAATAAGCTGATAAGATATATCATCTTAGAAAGAATAGAAACACAGCACATCGTCTTTATTAATCTTAAATGAGCTGCTGTCACATCAGGCGTGAAACAAAGATAATTACATCGATTTTGCATTTGTCTTGGTTGTTGTATAAGCAATCCATCTGTAAATTACACCGGGAAATTAATTCATAGAATAACACCTTTTTTCCGTTTTCAATTACACTAATGAGTAATACTTTAACTTTCACGAGTAATAGGCTTAAGATACAAGCAATACCATTGTACAAAGTAAATTAAACTGCCAGGCAAAAGAAAGTACCTGCTTCAGTTGTATTTATCATTTGTAAGATTTTTAATTACAAATATTTTGAGATGATGTCGTATTCTCAAACTAATAAGAAAATAAGCTGAATCATCGTTCAAAGAATACTTTAAAGTGTTGTTTTTTCTTGTTTCTTGTTTTTTTGTTAAAAAATTATTCCAAAAGTGTATATAACACAAATGTTAATTAACTAAGAAGACATATTCAGTGTGAAAATCAATCAATATGTCTATTGTATCATATATTTACAACATTCTTAACAATGATAGGGGGTCAAGATAGTGTAAACTATATTTCTAAACCCTTCCTACATAAAACAAAGATTTTTTACAAAATATTTAACCAGACACCTAACTAATGCAAATATGTGTTATTTCAAAGGTGCCATTATTTAATACATCATATGTCTCTTAGATATTAAATAGATTTAAACTGTGGTGTGTACTTTCTTTCCCCCTGTGGTTTAGTCTAGCCCCGTGCTTTAATTCACTTTTTGTGATAGAGAAGATTTAATTAATTTGACTACATATTACCCAATCAAGGGCGCAAAGAAGCTCGTTTGATAAGGATAGGTTATAAGATTGCATTCCTGTAAGCGGGCGTTGTACGAGTGAGCCATAATAACGGATCTATCCTGACTTTAACACCTTGACTTTTGGGCAACATTTATATTTAAGCTTTTGTAGATATCAAGAATTGAGAAATCAATATAAGCTTCTGGCATCTGGAACATAATCAACGAGGAATGAACAATTAACATACCATTACTTTTATTTGAACAGGTATGTACATATATAGTGGGTATTTCATCTGCTCCATGGCAAAGTATGTTAACGACACGAGTGACTAAAAATTAGTATTGCCCGATCGAAAATGAGGGTATACTGATAATTAGGCATGATTGTCTTAAACATAGTATGTAAGTGACACGAATTTGATATTCTATTTATAACGGTACGTGTAGACAAGATCTACTTCTTAGCACAGGTGGCCATTATAAAACGAAATGTCATTGACGAACTGTGACGTCGAGGATTGCTATGACATGAAGTCACAAGAGATATTTTTCACTAGGGCATCGTATGACAGATATGAACCCTGATATGTCTGCCCTAATAAAAATGTATACGATATCCTTCATTAACGTTGATTTGCATCGCCGTTGTCGTAGATGACTATGTGCCTGTGACTCATGATTATCAAACTTTTCATTTTAATCCTAGGTTTCATCGACCTTCAATCTTTGATAGGTAAAAAATAAAAAAACCTTTAAACAAATTGATAGGTATACAAATATCACATTGCATAAACAGTTATATTCATGGTGAATCATTATGAAGTTTCATTCATCCGAACATTTTTTTATGAGTGCTAAGCATATATAGCAAAAACGTTGTTCTCAATGCACGCATATACTAATATTCAATATCCTCATTGTCAACAGGAGATGGGAATGTACCCTTCCCAGATTTCGTCAAAGTGATGGAGCGGAAGCGGAAGGAGCCTACTGAGGAGATGGTGCGCGAGTCGTTTATGCTGTTTGACCGGGACGGAGACGGGAAGATATCGGCGGCGGAACTACGGGACGTGTTCAGGAGTTTAGGGGAGACGTTGAACGACGAGGAAATAGACAACATCATCCGGGAAGCTGATGCCAACTGCGACGGACAAATCAACTTTGAAGGTATTCCTAGATCTGATCTTGTCTTCCTGCTATCTATCCCCTTCCACCAAATCGAGACCGACATGCGACAGTGCGCGATCACCGCAATCATATCGGTCGCTCCGATCCTGGGCCTAAGCTCTTTTAGTTTTGAGATAGTCGTAGGCCAACGCTAATGTATGGTATACACGACAATCTTAGCACTAAGAAAGCTTTGAAAATCTAGGCCCTGTACATTATCAATTTTCCACGATTTTGAGTTTGTGGTTCCACCTTGCCGGTAAACGCTCCTATGCCATGTGCAAGCGCTTTAGGACCTCATTGCGATCTCACTGCGACTGCGAATCTCGATCCGTCCTTTGGTGCTAAAAATCACGAACGTTCCTGCGTAATAAGAAACAAATGAAGAGCGCTTCTGTGAGCGCACTGAGGTATGAAAGCCCATAAAACGTAATCTTCTGTAAGTTGCATAAACAGTCGCCTAGCTCTCCTTAATATCGAAATTCCGTTTCAATAGTGCTGTTATTATGATCCGAATAGGAGATCCTTAAGGAAGAAGGGTTGACAATTATTAAACCTAGTCGTTTGACATTAACAAAAATGACCAGCTGTCAGTTACACCCTGATTCCAAAAATTATAATCGGTTTGCTACACCTGGACACAAGTAGATGTGGTCAGACCTAATACCTTTCTAGTTTACATAGTGTCCAGAAAACCGTCACCAATGCTGCACGTTTGTACTCAAATGTTTCTTGATAATTAGGGGCGGGATAGCGCTGTGGTTTCGCGTTCGGCTTCGGATCAGGAGGTACGTGGTTCGAATCCCGCCAGGGGCTCGGTAGAGAACTGTTCTACACGCAGTCAGGTTTGGGTGCAATGCTACACTGAATTTCATCGCAGTACCACCCATGGTTCTCTAGTTCCAGCAGTTGCTCACAGGGTTCACCGCAATGCATAGCGACAATGGTTTTGCGGGCTTTCTCCCTGCAATAATACTAGCAGCCGCGATATAAGTGTAATACTCTTGAAAGCGGCGATAAAACCAAGATCACCTCACCTCTTGATAATTAAAAAATAATTATGTCATGTCGTTTACAACATAATCGGATGACACATTCTTGGTTTGTCGGCATTTCTACAGTTTTAGTAGTGATGAAAGTCAAATATTATTGATTACAACTGCTTTCTATCTGTCAAATTCTATAAAGGAATTTTTATCCATGATATTAGACCTTGTATTACTACCTTTATCAAAAGGTACCTGGCGATTTTCGAATGCAAAATCGACTTGGAAGAAAGCAAGGATATGATGATTATGTAGATGGACTAAAAAAATCGATAAGAATTATAACTTTTAGGCTTTATTTCGATTACAATCGATTGGTTGTTTGATAATGCATAGAATTAAAGACACATTTATTGCTTGGTGCCCCAAAGGGCACCAAGCATTATGATTTGATTTTTCTAAAACTTTTCTGAATTCTCTCTATATTACGCTTGATATTTTCAAAGGGAAGCCGCGCCAATCACATGTGTTGTATCCAAATCAAAAGACCAATGAACAGAGCTGTAGCAAAAAAATGGATTACGTCACCATGTGGGTAATACAAAATATTTGGCACATTAAACTGTGGAATATGATTTCGCTTTAAATGTTATATTAAAAGAGAAACAATGTTTTCTATTAAAGATGCTGATAAATGTTAACAGACTCAATCAAAAACATCTTCATTTGAAGAAGAGTCTGCATTTGTTCCAGATAAAGCATTAATTATTTCGCATTCAATAATCGCAGAATCCACTTTTTTATAACCCACGCGATTTAATTTCACGCTGGGCTCGCCTGGTGAATTAAAAGTAATGTTTGTGTAAATACGATGGTGACATCGAAATAAGACTTATGTTTACGTAATAGGTAGATCACTTACGACCACGTGACAAGTCATACTTAACGATGTCACTAAATGTTTACGTTGAAAACATGTATTTATTATCAGAGTACTGAAATTGACTCATGCTATATTTAGAATATGACCTACATCGCTGGTTCCAAACGTTAGCTCAGCGGACCTGGGTTGAAATCCCGTCAGATCATCGGAAAGTATTTTCTTTATTATCTGTTATACTACTGTTAATAATTAACCAACATGACAAGGAGATATCGTTTTGGCAGTACGTTTTGCACAATTTCCTGTCATTGTCAACGCTACATGGCAACACAGTGCTTTTACTTCAAGTAACTACATCACAATGCCACAACATCATAAACTTAGTGACCTCGCTATGCAATGACATCACTGTCTTGAAAATCTAGTGTTGTTGTGTTCAGAGATTTACATTTTTTCTCTGAGATGTCAAAAAGAGTGAATTTGGATGATAAATAGATTGTCACCCTCGTGTATTTTGATATGAAATATACCAACAATCGTTGATGAATGTAAAAAATATTCATAACTTTCAGCAATTCGTGTTGATAGAAATTAATTTTGTGAAGTTAACTTTGAGTAATACTTGTGTTAATATTAGTGCTGTTATCCAGTGTTGTATATTTCACTTATCCCCCGAATTGTTCGACAAATCACAATCTCCTTCATCTGCCTATGTGGCATCAAGCATGCGTTTTAAAGGCTTTTCTTGTTTCAATACCATATGGAGATTTTGCGATTCAAAGTGATTTAAAATGATAAAGAATATTTGAATGTCTTAAGGTTTTCTTTAAATAAAGGGGCGTAACTCTTTCCTGGGCTAAGATCTAGCAGACAAATGACTCGTTGACATTAGAGTCGAATTACGATTCAAGATGATTTAAAAGGTTTGAAAAAAAAGGATAAATTTGTCATTATGTTAAATAGATATATTAAATATATAATATATAAAAAACGCATTAAATTATTAAATTTATTAAAAACGCATTAAATATATATATATACATATAGAAAATACGTTTATCTCATGTTATGACCATTCATATGTTTACTTATAAATCTCATTAAAATAAGCTCATAATTTTCTTCACTGCGTTACGCAGATTGCGAAGCGTAGTAGAGCATATAAATCATAGTAATAAGATTGATATATTTAAAGACGTTTTCGACTTTCTATTGAATAAATTATATTGAATTAAATTTTAAAGATTAATTGTACTTACTTGTAATATATAACTATAAGATCCAAAATGATAGCCTATAGAATGAATTGAATCTACATATAGTAAAAGAAACATAAAAATGACATATACCTGAAACGTTTCTTGCAATTATTATATATGCATGTATTTAGAATCGCATTGTTCAATGTATCGAATTTGATAAATAATTTTGATTAAAAACATCATTGTAATGTTAGTCATTCAAATCCAATAAGAGGCTATTTCTCGCACCATTCCCACGCAAATACATATAGAATGCATGACAAGGCAACAATTATCTATAGTTTACGTGCCGGGACGTTAGACAAGACCTATATCTATATTTCATCTACTTGGTATGTTAGATGTAGGTATTTCTGAGAGTAATTAACAACTTAGAGTAATCAAATCCTCCTTTTCGATTATTCTCTTTGCAACACGGAATTATACATGTTTCCAAACGCAATACTCCGACACGAAGGTACGGACGAACTCTTAAGTAATCACGTTACACTACATGTTGGAATGTTTGTTACAGACCTGATCGATAAATCGTTCGCATTAGAACACGAGAAACAACATAAGTACTCTATCAACACCGAAACACAAAACGCCTACATAATACAAATACTATTTTAAGGATAAAATGTAGACAACGTTATTACAGATAAAGAATCAAACATGTTCGAAAATAATGACTCAAGATATAATAAAACGTTATTTTAGATGAACCACAATCATCAAATTACCTTACGAGGTACATGTATATAAAACTTAGTAAACTGAACAAAAAGGTTAGAGACAACCTAACTATCAAATATCAAAGCATAATATTGATCGGTTTGTTAACTCTTAAATGGGCAGTAGCACGTTTTTTGATAATATTATATTTTAAATTTTACACTGATAATTGTAAGTTAAAGCTGAATGTATCATTTTGACAGTGTCAAAAATCGGATTCAGAAGTGTCGAATGGGGTCATGGTCATGGGGTCCGGATTCCCCCCTTTTGAAAATCAGTTATAGGTTCAAATCAATAAAAATAATGTTATATAACAATACCACCCAACCCCCCCCCCCCCCCCCCCCCCGATCCGCCAGTGCAGTCCCTTTAAGTTAATTTATTGATGTCGAGGTCATCTACTAAAACATTCTGTATTTAAACACAATTTTGAGCCATGAGATAGCAAAAACACAAAAAACAAGCAATCAGCACACGAACACCACATGATCCTAGCACATCACAAGGTGACGATAGATTTCTCCAGGGCTATGTTCTGTTGATTAATACAAAGGGTGTGTCAGATGGGAGACTCAATTCCGTCCCACGTGTAATTAAGTCTTTCACAGGCAAAGTCCACTTTACCGTCAGCTAGTTGTAGCTGTGTGTCTCGCAGGTTATCGTAGCCAGAGCTTCATTAATAATACTGTTTTCTTTGTTTGGTCTAATTTGTTTCCACGCTCAACTGAAACCATCACGGATATCAGCCACATTAATTCTTAACGACTTTGCCATTTCTAATCTGATACGACCTTCGTCGGTGTTTTTGGCAGAACGCAATCTTTAATAATGCAGAAAATTGTCAGTTGTATTCTTTATTTGTCACTTTGATTATTATACTCGAACATTTTATGTATTGATTAATAAAGTTACAATGATATATTTCTCTATTCAATTAATCGTTCATAATTTTTACTCTCCTTTGGATTATTTTTGTTAGTGTGGGTTATAACGTGTGTTAGGGCTTTAAAACTCCATATGCAATGTACAATTTTAATGGTTTTCATTATCAGTTCCAAATACGAATTAGTTTATTTGGTTTCAACAATGTTTAATGGTAAAATATTTAGACAAGCATTTACACAGGTACAAGCATTTAAATGTATGTTTGATATACATGCCATTGCCAATTTTATTGTATTGTATATGTATATATATATATATAGATACATGGTTGCGATTTCAATAAGCAACATAATATCTTTGGAAATCATAAATCATTGTAATATAGATATTGAAATATGGATATTGAGTAATGATTTATGATTTGCATAGATAAATGTTGTTAATTGAAAACTCAACCATGTATCAATCAACTTTATGTGATATATAAGAATTGGTTTGAGCTACTAAAAACTAAATTCAATTTATATCTCTCCAGAGTTTTCGGTGCTGATGAAGATGCTGTAGCCAAGCTACCCCAAACTCACCACATCAAACCCAAAGACATTTCAATCTGCATGCTACATTACGCTGTGTGGAACGTCACGTGCTTGGTTGACCGGTGCACATCAATTGCTCAGAGTCAGTTTTCTCTACATCAACAATATGAGTGCAACAATGTGAGTGCAACAATGTGAGTGCAACAATACCTGACGGAAGGAAAACGTGAACTGAACTCAAACTTGTGATATTGATTGAAATGCAAACCAGATTCGAGGACATGTTGGCAAGTTGGCAGGAGTTGGTAAAGTTGGTTCCCTGCGTGACTGAATCGTAGAGAGGGCACGAGTGAAATTATCGAACAACGATATGAACGATCATCGCTATCAGTGTTGTGCAAATTTAAACATATTTCGTCCATGAACGATATCCTTCTTCCAAAAACGCCGAAAATGTGTTTCATGGTGACAACTCCTCTCTCTAAAAACTCTTAAAATATTATAGAATTTATTTATTCTATCTTCATGATTCCTTTTTATAATTTGATTTTTAAAGGGGCAGTAACATATTTTTGAAAATTCTATATTTTCAGTTGTTTTTTTACTTATAATTGTACGTTAATGCTGAATGTATTATTTTGATAGTGTAACAATTTCATTACACAAACCAATCATCCATAGTGAGAGAACAAATAATAAGGATTCACATAAAGTACATTTGCGGACATTTTTGTGTGAACACCTTTGATTCATTTTGTGTAAGAAAAAGTAATCACATGGCTGATTTTTGCATTCTTTATTTGATTTATTACTGCTTTATTTAGTTTAAATATATTGTCTTTCAATTGGAACCATCTATTTTCGTTTTCCTGACATCACCATATATCCCCCCTTAAAACGTGCTACTGCCCCTTTAAGTCTTTGTGTACATATACTTAGCCACACATTACCACCGAGTTCCTTCAATTTTTTTAGAGCTATATCAATTATCATGTTCACTTCACCAATTGGAAGACATGAAAGAAATTTCTGCAAATAATGTATGCATTTTAGATTATTGGATTTTTATTCCAACTTTTTTTCTTAAACATAAGAATATTAAAAATTTGATGTGTACGTTGTTAAAGTCAATAGTACATCCAAAGGAATAGGAAATGCTTTCCGTAGGAGGATAACAATTATCGCACGATCTATTTGATATGATTTAAGAGAAAAACTCTAAAATCGACCATCCGGAACAATATACATCTAAGTCGATATTGTAAACCCTGCATATATTAGATGTAATGATTACCTTAATTCCGTTGCTATTAAGCAAACTCTTCTATGATCTTCTATTGTTGTTTTTTTTTCAAAACTCCTTACAGAAAAAGGACATGTAAGAATAACATTTTAGACATAACACGTATATACAAGTAATAATTTAACAGCGTACACAGGATTTGATGAATATACAATTTTATATTCAAAGTTCAATCTGACATTAGGTGGAAAATAGTAGATATCAAAAACTGATTTAATAATTCATACTAGATAATGACAAATTGACCAGAAATTCATAAAGCTGTCATATTTACAGTTTGTGTAGGCGTTAAATCGGTCAACAAAATATGCAGTTTTAATTTCCTCTTGTACATGTTTAAAATTTGGGATTTTCTCCTGTTGTTTCATTTTAAATATATTGTATTTCACAATGGTTGTCGGCAAATTCTTCTATTGTTATGGCCGTATTAGGGTGGAAGTAGTCTTCCGAAAACACAAATTGATTATTTTTATATCGCCATCTCTAAGAGATAGAGGAGAATTATGGAAAGCCGAGGAGCGGGGGAAAGCAAACCGGGGAGTGTCACGCTTCGTCACCTTCATGACGTCGTGTTTGCTTTTTATGTTTGATTTTGTTTTAACATTTAGAACTTTTGACTTCACTTTTAAAAATCACCTTTCTTTGTCTGATGACTTTTTACAAAATGAATACATGTTTATGAATATTTGAATACAATCATGTAGCTCAATATGTCTCTTTATAACTATTAATGAATAATATATACTATATTAATCATTTTTGTGCATTTTTACCTGATGATGATTAAGCGTATTTTATCGGTAACGTCACCATACGCTTTTGTTAGTGTAACATACATGTGATGAAAAGAACAAAAAGGTAAACTTTTTCTTATTAAATCATATGATTGAATGAATATAAACAGCCTTATCTACATCACTCGCCTTTTTATCAGTGTCATTGCGTCATATACAGTGTCGAATGATTCTGTTACGTATTTTTCACAAAGCATGTATGTTCCTGAATGCATCATTTATCAAATTAGAAAATTAGATAAGAATTATTAAATTACATTTCTCCTTGGTAGGTATTATGTATGCTTTAGTAACAGCGTACCTGTTCTTTTACCTGTCCATGTCAATCAATTGCATTGAAATGTTAATTACTTTATACTTTAATGTAAAATAAAACATTGAAAAATATTAGTTCATTTATCATTTGTATTCAAGTTGAACATTACATGACGAGATCTTATTCGGTTTATGATTTCTGATATTATTTACGTTTTCATAGGTAAGTAATCGCATGCTTAATAACATATTTCATACCAATTTTGTGTACTAATCATCTTGAAAACCTATTTTGGGTCAATATTGTGTGTTTTAACTTTTAATTGGATCATTTTGGTATTATTGAAGAATCTTGTTTCAAATATAAATGGAAGAGTGTATTTTCTTTTCAATTTGGCAATTATATTACGGAGATATTTTACAAAAGCATAAATGGGACATTTCTAATGCGTCATTTTCAAAACCATACAGAGTCGTATTGGTTGTATTTTACATGGGGAGATATTTAAAGCTATTGGTAGTTATTTTATTAAATGAAGACTCATCTATTTTAAATGATATCGATTTTGAAAGGTCACCAGTATAAATGTTACAATGATATCACTAGTCTGTTTGCATTCCAAGATGCAATGCTAAAAGGCAACCAGACGAAATCGGCTCAAATTTTCTCCCTTGAAAAATTAATCATAATCATAATCGATATGCGATAGTTGAAGAAAACGTCGCCTACGCTTTATAATACAAACAACTTTTTATCACTGTTATCATTTGAGTATTTACCTAAATGTAGAGACACAGTGACTTATTTAATGATAATTAACATTTTACATCATTGTAAATGAAATAATTGAAGATTCCTAAAGCTGAGCTCATGCATACAAAATGAAATATTGCAACCTAAGCTTGTAAGGTTATTTTGACCCTAAGTTTGGATCGCATGAACTTCGCTCATAATATTTTAGATAAGGCTAATGAGACTAAAAGAAATCTTAATTCAATTTTATTTTGCAAAACAACATTCTTATATTAAGTTTGAAATTTAAAAGCTAGTACACTGAAGAAAAAAGGCTGTAACAATTTTGTAAAGATTATATTAAAAAACGAAAAACGTTAGGAATTTGCAATAAGGCAATAATGTTAATTATAAATTAACGCATGGGTAGATGTACACTCAATGCCAAAGGAAACGTCACCTAATAAAAAAACCAAAATCTTGCCGCTATATATACATAATAAACATAAATATAAAAGAATAAACATGATAAATGGTTTGTAACAATTTTACTTATCAGAGTTTCGACTATTCAATCTTTACACCGGTTTTATCACAAGAGGGATGCAAATATCGTTTTCAAAAATATGTTGTTTTCATCAGAACTTTAAATTTTGTGTAAAGATTAAACAAATAATAATATGTTATGGACATAAAGCGCCTTGTTGAAGTGTAATTGTTGACGTTGACGGATCATAGCAAAATGATGTCCTAAATCACTTAAACAATCCTCATTGTTATCTCGTCTAGTTAAAAAGAATATACACGACACTGTTCTAAAAGCGATTATTTCAGAAACGTGGCGAATAACGTTTCAAAATGTATAAACAACAATAGTTGACTACTGAAGATAGGACGCACCTTTGATCATGAGTTAGTTGTTTCTAAAGTGGATTAAACTATTTTGCTTTTTAGAGGGTGACCTTCATTTTGCCTTTGCGTTAAGTTGGAATTTCAAAACGTGAGGCGTCTATGTTTTATTCAATCGGTGATAAGCCTGAAAGGCCTGATGTTAACAATCATCATAGAGCTTTAAATGTGATGTGAACACGAACAGGCATTCTGCAGTAAAACAACTTTCAGGTATTTTACGGATTGACTACAACCAACACCTCCGGCACTGATCGTGACTATTGGACATATATCACCCATGAACCGACTATACCGAACTAATCAAAGAGGATGTTTCAGTAAGTGATGATTTGAAGTCGACAACAATTCGCACCAAATGACTCAAACTAAAAGATCAAATTTTATATGCATGGAGAAATCGCTGCAGGGCAGAAATCAAATTACAGAAACAATTTTGACAATATGAAATATGAAGTTATTAAAACATACGTAAACGTTTGATATTAAAAGGGACAGTCCAATCGGAGTATTTTATGTGAAGAAAAATTACTTCCCTGTTCATACTTATATATGATTTTTTCATGATTATTTCACACATATTTTCAAATATGTTAGTAAGGGTAACATTTGAGTTATTCTAGATTTAACAATTTGACAAAGAATAGAATACATAACTGCGCTCTCTTGGATCTCGTTTCAACAAACACAATACCCCGACAAACTGCCCATTTAAGTAAAAACAATACTTGAACTAACTGCTTAAGTTATACTGTCTTGCATAGTTGAGACTTCTTATATATACCATACTGTCTTCTAAACAGTGATTTTACGACATGCCATATAAGGTATCTATCCTCCCTGCAGTAATAGAGGCAAAAGCTCTCTGCATGGGAACAACGCATATGTTCGGTGAACCCCAACTGTTATCTCAATCATTAACTAATTCAACATATTGAAGCAATTTCGATTGAAAGATTATTTCTAATAAAATAGCCATAATCAGCCTTTCAATCATACTACCTCAGTGAAGTACAAGTACTATCATTATGAGAATTGAAAGGCTAGGTGAGAGTACAGAGCAAGTCAGATATTACGTATTGAAGAACAATAGCGTTTGATAATTGGACGTGGTAATTAATGGCGTTTGTGTTTCCCAGTGATAAGGCATACCTCCGATCTAACCACAGACCCTGATCCCAGTCAGACCATTCGTCATCATGGAGAGAACATCGTCGAAATATGATCTTGGGGAGGTATGTAAAGTTTAAATATATTAGTAAACTGATGAAATGTTTTCTTTCTTCATCACCTTTATTACAAAGAATTTAAAAAATATATTTTTGGTAATGACGTTTTTTAGTTATTATGCGAAAGGACGTTGTGAATACAGAGCACTGATCATTATTTCTAACAGCTAATTGTTTAATGTTAAAAATAAACTCAATATAAATTAAATCTAAAATATGCTTAAAATAAACTATATTATCTAATTTTCGTTTTTAACAGATTGAAATTGTGAGTTAGAAGCATCAAAATTACCATGGTTTCGCAAATCAAATGTCATGGTTCTCATTCTCTTTTACAGGAGTTTCAAGACCTCACTTACCAGCAGATTGACGGTAAGGATACTTCCTTATGTCCAGCAATTCATATCAGTCGACATAGAACAGCTCATATGTCTTTATCATTTTCATTCGGTTAATTAGTTTCTTGAACTTCCTAAATTAGCACAGTGGTCTAGTGATTAACATGCAGGCCTCTTAGCTTGGTTCGAATTCCGGTAGAATTATCAAACATTTTTTACCTGGGCCTCACCCTGTATTGTGTCACTTGGCAGGGCACTTCATCCACATTGCACTCAGTCCATCAAGACCTACGTGGTCTCGACTCGCGCTTAGTGGCCGATATGAAAGCACATTCCTTTAGGGTAATGATGTTTGTAGCGCTTTGAGATTATCTTATGACGTGAGAAATGCGCCATATAAACACTAATTATTACAATCTAAATAAATTAAGATCATCAGATTTTTATTTTGTCATACTGCAACTGTATGACCAAATATAAAACCTGTTGATCTAAATTTATTTAGATTGTAATTATTATAACTACCTTTTAAACGAAAGAGAACCACCGCAAACCAACATTTTTTGAAAGAGTTGAGATATTTTAAGAAATGTTTCACAAATGTTGAAAATTGTTTTTCGAATACTGTGAACACGTTGATGACCCGATCAATCTTGAACAATTATGGCCATTATGGCGACTATGACTATCATTTTAACATGTTTTAATGCGAAAATAATTGTAAAAATGATGAAGCGAGTAAAACTGCTAATGGATGGTGCAAATTTGAGAAAGAGTTTGTTTAGAACCATCTTGTTGACTTGACAATGATAAGCTAAATCTGATAATTCAATACAGTCAGAAGGTTTTTGTCTTTTAAGGTTATTAATTTTTTTGACGAGCAGAATTCAAAGAAGCATTCGGACTTTTCGACAAAGATGGTGATGGAACAATTTCGTCGAAAGAGTTGGGAACCGTCATGAGGTCACTAGGTCAGAACCCGACAGATGGGGAAATCCAAGATTTGATCAACGAAGTAGATGCTGATGGTAAGTATCAAACTGAGAAACTATATCAATGTATATGTTAACCATGGACTGATAACCGAACTGTAGAGAAACCACATTTTTACCACATTTTTAATATTTTCTCAAAAGCAGTGTGAAGGTACATTATTGAATATTAAGAAAAATATTTCAATTCACTTGGATAAGAACTTAAAAACACCGTAGCATGTATTTGCATATTTGATTTGTTAAAATGTTCCCCGTTATAATTGTTTGCAAATCTAGCTATTTTGAAGGCAGAACAGATCAATGCTCAACCCTAACTAATTCCAGTTTATGCAGTCGTAGACAAAGTTGTTACCTTTTAGCGAAAACTGCACGAGGCCATCCAGTGTGAACACCTACTAATCAATCATTTTATAAAAATATTCGCGTAGCTTAAAAAAACTTAGTACGTTCTCACAAGTAATCTTTGATCTATTGATAAACAAAATATTTGATATGATAATAACTTGCATTGTTGGGAAATTGCCAGTTAGAAAACAAATCTTTCTATGTGTACGGATTTTATTCCAGGTAACGGCATCATCGATTTCCCCGAGTTCATAGCAATGATGGCGAAGAAGATGCGCGAGACGGACACGGAAGAGGAAGTGCGGGAAGCGTTTCGGGTGTTCGACAAGGACGGAAACGGGTTCATCAGCTCGACGGAACTGCGTCACATCATGACGAACCTTGGCGAGAAGCTGACGGGGGAAGAAGTGGAGGAGATGATCAAAGAGGCGGATGTAGACGGAGATGGGCAGGTCAACTATGATGGTAGGTTGATGGTGCTGATCATGTTTATGACAGACCGCATACTGGTTAAGTTGATTTTCTTTCGGTGGTCATGGAAGTTATATGGTTAATTAGTAGATGCAGACGGAGACGGACAGGTCAACTATGATGATAGCGCGATTGTGCTGATCATGTTGTTATGATGGCAGACCGCATTCTGGTTAAGTTGATTTTCATGGGGGCAGGGGCGGGGAGGGTGGTGGTTGTTGTATGGTTAAATAGTGTGTGTGGACGGGAACGGGGACAGGGACGGGAACGGGGAGGTCAACATTGATGGTTGGTTGATGTGGGTGATCATGTTGTTTGCAGTTTTATAGTTAATCAGTATGTGTAGACGGAAACGGACAGGACAACTATGATTGTGGGTTGATGGTGTTGTTCATGTTGTTGTCATGGCGGTAGAGATAGTGGTATAGTTAATGTTCATGGGGTGGTCATGGTAGTTTTATGGTTAGATAGCGTGTGTAGACGGCCGCGGGGACGAGAATGTCATCTATGGTTGATGGAGTAGATCAAGTTGCATGCCGTCATTTCAGTACTCATACTGGTCTTGTTGATATTCATAAATGGTCATGGTACCCTTAAATGGTCATGGTACCCTTATGGCTATAAGTATATATAGATGGGAACGGGTAGGTCAACTATGATGATAGGTTGATTGTGCTGATTGAGTAGATCATGTTGCAATTGTCATGGCGGACCACATACTGGTCTTGTTAATGCTCATTGGATGGTTGTGGTAGTTTGAAAAAGTCAAGGAGTTTTATACTACACATCGGACTCTATATTAGGATATCCTGAACATGTCACTGAACTACATAACTGAAGAAGACTAGGAGTTTCATGAATGATCAGTTTATTTTATTGTAGAATGTAGCGACGTTTCGGTATAGATCCTTATACAGTTTTCAAGCTGTGTCTTCTTGATACTTCAATCTATTAAAAGGCTCTCAACTAACTTATGGTGGTTTCATGGTTAATCAGTAAGTGCTTGGTGCCCATAATGAACTTATAACAAGGGGTTTGGTGTTCTTATACAAGGTTGTCATAGTGGAAGGTTGATGGTCGGGGGTTAACTGTTGTTCTCGTCATCTCGGTTCTTGACTGGTGTTGGAGGTGTCATTAGAGGTGGACAGGGTGGTTTGATAGTGATGTTGTGGGTGTCAGTTGACCATGATTGTTTGATAGTGATGTTGTGGGTGTCAGATGACCATGATTGCTTGATAGTGATGTTGTGGGTGTCAATTGACCATGATTGTTTGATAGTGATGTTGTGGGTGTCAGTTGACCATGATTGTTTGATAGAGATGTTTTGATGTCTGTTGACCTTGATTGTTTGATAGTGATGTTGTGGGTGTCAGTTGACCATGATTGTTTGATAGGGATCTTGTGGGTGTCAGTTGATCATGGTCGTTTGATAGGGATCTTGTGGGTGTCAGTTGACCATGATTGTTTGATAGTGATGTTGTGGGTGTCAGTTGACCATGATTGTTTGATAGTGATGTTGTGGGTGTCAGTTGACCATGATTGTTTGATAGGGATCTTGTGGGTGTCAGTTGACCATGATTGCTTGATAGTGATGTTTTGATGTCTGTTGACCTTGATTGTTTGATAGTGATGTTGTGGGTGTCAGTTGACCATGATTGTTTGATAGGGATCTTGTGGGTGTCAGTTGACCATGATTGTTTGATAGAGATGTTTGATGTCTGTTGACCTTGATTGTTTGATAGTGATGTTGTGGGTGTCAGTTGACCATGATTGCTTGATAGTGATGTTGTGGGTGTCAGTTGACCATGATCGTTTGATAGTGATGTTGTGGGTGTCAGTTGACCATGATTGTTTGATAGTGATATTGTGGGTGTCAGTTGACCATGATTGCTTGATAGTGATGTTGTGGGTGTCAGTTGACCATGATTGTTTGAAAGTGATGTTGTGGGTGTCAGCTAACCATGATTGTTTAATAGAGATGTTGTGGGTGTCAATTGACCATGATTGTTTGAAAGTGATGTTGTGGGTGTCAGTTGACCTTGATTGTTTGATAGTGATAATGTGGGTGTCAGCTGACCATGATTGCTTGATATTGATGTTGTGGGTGTCAGTTGACCATGGTCGTTTGATAGTGATGTTGTGGGTGTCAGTTGACCATGATTGTTTGATAGGGATGTTTTGGGTGTCAGTTGACCATGATTGTTTGAAAGTGATGTTGTGGGTGTCAGTTGACCATGATTGCTTGATAGGGATCTTGTGGGTGTCAGTTGACCATGATTGTTTGATAGTGATGTTGTGGGTGTCAGTTGACCATGATTGTTTGAAAGTGATGTTGTGGGTGTCAGCTAACCATGATTGTTTAATAGAGATGTTGTGGGTGTCAATTGACCATGATTGCTTGATATTGATGTTGTGGGTGTCAGTTGACCATGGTCGTTTGATAGTGATGTTGTGGGTGTCAGTTGACCATGATTGTTTGATAGTGATGTTGTTATTGCCAGCTTGCCTTGATTGTTTGATAGGGATGTTGTGGGTGTCAGCTGACCATGATTGTTTGATAGTGATGTTGTGGGCGTCAGTTGACCATGATTGTTTGATAGTGATATTGTGGGTGTCAGCTGACCATGATTGTTTGATAGTGATGTTGTGGGCGTCAGCTGACCATGATTGTTTGATAGTGATGTTGTGGGCGTCAGCTGACCATGATTGTTTGATAGTGATGTTGTGGGCGTCAGCTGACCATGATTGTTTGATAGTGATGTTGTGGGTGTCAGCTGACCATGATTGTTTGATAGGGATGTTGTGGGCGTCAGTTGACCATGATTGTTTGATAGGGATGTTGTGGGCGTCAGCTGACCATGATTGTTTGATAGGGATGTTGTGGGCGTCAGCTGACCATGATTGTTTGATAGGGATGTTGTGGGCGTCAGCTGACCATGATTGTTTGATAGTGATGTTGTGGGCGTCAGTTGACCATGATTGTTTGATAGGGATGTTGTGGGCGTCAGCTGACCATGATTGTTTGATGGGGATGTTGTGGGCGTCAGCTGACCATGATTGTTTGATAGGGATGTTGTGAGCGTCAGCTGACCATGATTGTTTGATAGGGATGTTGTGGGCGTCAGCTGACCATGATTGTTTGATAGTGATGTTGTGGGCGTCAGCTGACGTCCAAAAAATTACTTTGAAAATACGAATCGATTGCTCACGCGGTTGACTGTTGTTATTAATTATTTAAATGTATGTCGTCGTCTGTGTATTTCTAAAACCGTTTTTGTATTTGATGATGATAATGAGAGGCTTTTGTCGCTAGACTGATAATCGTTCAGTCTGACATTTTAAAGAAAACACGGATCGTGTAAAAAGATAATATTTTTGAATTTAAACAACAAACACTTAAACATTAGATTTAGTTGTAATATTGAAACCGATATAAGCGATAAGTGATACTAATTATAAAAAGACTCTGATGACCAAGACGCTAGTTTTCTTATTCCAGAGTTTGTGACGATGATGATGACGAAGTAGATGGCTGTGAATCCAAAGGGTGATTATACGGGTGTCACCGCTGAAGGATGGTGACACTGACGTTGGATGCGTTGTGCAGCATGTTCGAATTCCTGTTACCGGGAGGACCTCCGACGGTTTTACTTGGACGTTGAAAGACATTTTACTGTGACTTTTATATCGCCGTGTTGACTCCAAACCTTTTAAGAGATATATAGTCAATATCCTTTCCACAATTTCAGGCTCTGTGTAAATGCAATGATGAAATAGAAAACAAGTATATAATATATATTTCAAGCTTTTTGGTCAGTGTTTTATAGAAAACCCGATTTACCCTTTATACATAATCATATATAACCTGCTGTATTTTCATTGAGCTTTGGCAGTGGTTCCCTGCTAAAAGAATATTGTGTGGTTTTCAAATATAGAAGGCTTTGTCGTTTTGAAGATTCTCTTCACACAGGTTTTACTAAACTCGTGCCTTCCAACCTGAACCTCTGGTTGAATCTTGCAGAATCCTCCCCTGTTGACCATTGGCATCACGGACAGGTCAACCAACCTTCTGTTCATCCAATCCTGCCACTAATGGCTGAAATAATGCCCAAGCGGGGTGAAGCATTAACTCACTCACATTTCATCCAATCCGGAAACGTTAAACATCTCCGACTGACTTTTGTTTAGCAAAGGTGAATGAAGATACGTTTTGCAACAATCTTTCTACTTATAATTTCACTGGGGCTTCAACTACCCTGGGTGAAAGGTTCACGATATAATTTTTTTATAAACAAAAGATTGACGTCTCAGAAGTTTTGGGAACAGAGCGAATACTGAGTTAAAACAACGTTGCTGATCGCACAAAGACTGTCCAATCAGGAGTCGCTTTTTATAGCAAGGAAATCGCTTAAAACTATCAGAGATAACATGGGAATGAATCACTTATTTACCTTTGTTGGCATGAATGTTTGGTACTTAATGAATGAAATAAAAACACTTAGATTGTTGATGAACCAACACAATCTTTAATCAAGTTGCAACATGAACTCTTTGCCCTCTCCTTATGTTCTTCAATGCGTAGAACATTGCAATACAGGTTATAAAGATATTCCCCGTTTTGCTATCAGTTAATGGAGTAAAATACCTTGTGTCTTACTCCTTATTAGCAAACCTCTATGATTTTGAACCAAAACAGTGTTTTATCAAGTTGCAACATGAACTCTTCATCCTTCCCTTGTGTTCTTCAATCTGTAGAAGATTGCAATAAAGGTTACAAATATGTCACCCCGTTTTGTTATCAGTTAAGTGACTAAAATACCTAATGTCTTACTACTTACAAGCAGACCCTCTGGTTTTTTTCTATGAACCAAAGCAGCCTTCTATCAAGTTGCAATACGAACTGTTTTCCCTTCCCTTATGTTCTTCAATCTGTAGAAGATTACAGTAAAGATTACAAATATATCACCCTGTTTTGTTATCAGTTAATTGAGTAAAATACCGTAGGTCTTACTACTTATAAGCAAACCCTTGCGAAATTTCTATGAACCAAAATAGTGTTATATAAAGTTGCAACACGAACTCTTTGCCCTTCCCTTGTGATCTTCAACCTGTAGAAGATTGCAGTAAAGATTACAAAGATATTCCCTCTTTTGTTATCAGTTATTGGAGTAAAATACCAAAGGTCTTACTGCTTACAAGCAAACCCTCTGGGTTTTTTCTTTGAACCAAAGCAGTCTTCTATAAAGTTGCAACACGAACTCTTTGTTCTTCGCTTGTATTCTGCAATCTGTAGAAGATTGCAATAAAAGTTACAAAGACATCCCTCTGTTTTGTTATTCGTAAATAGAGTAAAATACCTATGGTCTAACTACTTACAAACAAACCCCTACGATGTTTTCATGAACCAAAGCAGTGTTTTACCAAGTTGCAACACGAACTGTTTTCCCTTCCCTTATGTTCTTCAATCTGTAGAAGATAGCAGTAAAGATTACAAATATATCACCCTGTTTTGTTATCAGTTAATTGAGTAAAATACCTAGTCTTACTACTTACAAGCAGACCCCACGGTTTTTGCCTGAATCAAAACAGTGCTTTATCAAGTTGAAACACCATTTCTCTGTTAGATCCTTGTGTTTTTCAATATGCGAAAAAGCTACAAAGACATACCTGTTTCGGTCAATGGAGTAACATATCTAAGGTTTTACTGCTTACAAGCAAATCCCCACGGTTTTCAATTAACCAAAACAGTGTTTTATCAAGTTGAGACACCAGTTCCCTGACATATCCTTCCACAGCAATAAACGTTATAAAGACATTCTCCTATCTGAATGATTAATCGAAAGCAATAACACAATATATACTCCATGGTGATCAGGACACTAGTTGGCACTCATTGGTTGCTAAGGTTATTATGAAACGGGTTATTGATAGACAAATCACTGTTGAACAATAAGAGAGCTTTGGTATCCGGCTAAGGCCCAGCTTAGTTTAATAGTAGGGATAATCTTAAACCTTATGCTGCCTAACGTATTCGTTAACTATTCAGATATATCAATATTCAAGTGGCGCTCTTCTTACTTTTTATGTTAGCAATATTCAATGCTGTTGAAATACGTTTCAATTGTGTATAGATATAACCGAGTTGTAAACAGCTTATCTTTGGCAGTATGTTCTCTCACACAGTGGAATTGATGATTGGTTATTATTCATAACATGAAATAGATATTCCTACTTTGTATTTCTTGTTCCATGTTACCACAATATATTTAAGGGTTTCTTACTGTAAGCTAGTTGTCAAATAAAAGACAAAATAACGTGAAGGTTTGATGTGATGTAAAAGTGCCATGGTTATAAGGATACACAGTATATGTATATTATATACGACGAACACGAACTTCAATCTGTAGAAGATTGCAATAAAGGTTACAAAGACATCATTAAAGGGGCAGTAGCACGTTTTTAGGGGGAATATAAGGTGATGTCACGAAAATGAAAATTAATGGTTCCAATCGAAAGACAATGTATTTAAACTAAATGGAGCAGTAATAATTCAAAAATATAACGTAAAGTTTAGCCATGCGATTCCCTTTTCGTACACAAAATGAATTAAAGGTGTTCACACAAAAATGGCCGCCAATGAATTTTATGTGAATCGTCATACTTTGTCCTCCGACTATGAATGATTGGATTGTTTAATGAAATTTTTTACACTGTCAAAATAATTCATTTAGCATTTACTTACTAATATCAGTGAAAATTTTAAAATATAAAATTATCAAAAAACGTGCTACTGCCCCTTTAAAGAGCCACCACATGAGTTGGTGGTCGCATTTGGCAAACTTTTAAATAGTGATTTGTATCATATATTATTTTTCTCAGAAACAATAGGAATGGCTTGATTATGTATAATATATATTATACATATAATAATTATGTCTTTTTTTAAAACGCGCATATATCCATAACAAAACATGCTCAAAGCGCCTTGATGTGTATTATTAGGCCACCGGTCCATTTTACAAGTTACAAAACACGATGTTACAGCACTAGAGGCGTACGCACATTTGACGGGAGTTATCGTTATGTTGATAACCTTGTTTACCCTTGAAAATCTTTTTGCAAGATTGTTTACAATAAGGCATTATCACGTTTGATTGCTTGAAGAGTCACTCCGTGATTTGTATCATATATTATTTTGCTTAGAAACAATAGGAATGGCCTAATTTATTATAGAAATCCAAAGATCTCATAAATTATATCTTATTGGCAAAAATACGATTAATACTTGTTTTTAATAAAAATCTAAAAAACGTCCCTAATCTTCGCAGAAGGCAATTTACATGAATTAACAATAATCCAGGTTATAAGCCCATCTAACAGTATAAACGCGCATCTTTCATTTTAAATGCTTCTAATAAGTTCCCAAATTACGTTTGACTGATTGCCGCGCGTCATTGTCCGGTTTTCGATCACAATCGCGACGTCACACTTCCTATTGTCACTGTAACACGTCGTTTACCTTTGAAATTATACTGTCTTGCAACCGTGGATACTTTAAATGACACTACTTAAAACGTTTTCAAATGTAACCACCAACACCTAACGGTGTTAAATGATAATACAATACACTTTCAATAATATAGTCTGAAGAATATCTATCCGTAGATGTAACACATGGCAATTTAATTTCTCTCTTGAGAAGGTTAATTTTAATCTTCTTTATCTTAGACATAGAACAGCTCTCTCCAAACATATACGGTTATAATTACAGACATTAAAAACCTGTACAGTTAGCAAGGGTACGTACTGGCGGTTTATTTTGAGGGAGACAAATACGTTATATTTCCGTTGGAGCATAGCATGTTGGTTCGTAACCCTCCATGAATCTGTTTTCTAAAAGACTTTCCTTCGTGTAACACTTCTCTTGAATTAAAGGAACAACGGTGTTTTCACAATCATGAAATCTACAAACATGAAATCTACAAACATGAAATCTACAATCATGAAATCTACTAACAAGACGACCACCCAGAGTATGCTTGTTTTCCTGTCAAATCGTAAATCAATCAATCATCAATCACCAACACTGTTTTCAATGTACAATTTTTATACTACATTATACCAATAGCGACCACAACGGCTCGTTACTTTGGCTACGATTGTTCCTTTTGTTTTTATTCACTCTCCGTTTCGACGATACATGTATTTATGAACAAATTGAGACGTTTGTCAATACGGACACAAACTGGCAACTAATGCCAGGATTAAGCGCATTGTTATTCAATTCACACCACACAAAAGAATCGTTACCCACAGGACAAAGAGCAAACAAACGGCTCTATGACTTCAGTAAGTGCACACGTAATGTAAAGCTAATACTCCGATAAGGCGTCATTCATCGGCAAGGAAACTAAACCAGCATACCCAATCATCAAGGAAACTAATACCCCTATATCCAGCCATCCGTATCGCCCTGCAACTTACACACGCTCATAGAAAAGGCTGACTCCAAACATTGTGAGGATATCGGCATTTCTACCCCGACCAGTGAGTTACCCTAAACTAGATATGGTAAGTGCATTGATTTTGTTCTTATTTCCAATCGAAATAACTTTAAATATTGGTAAATGTAGCGTACTATGTTTCCTTGTGCGTGTAAAAGCGATTGTTATCATAAGTGGAACTCTTTGCATGCATGATTTACATGTTTTTTTTTAATCGATCTATCTCGTTTATTGTTTAATTGTATATTATTTATTTACTACTTTTTATTGGTAGCGATATACGTCTTCTAACGATTCAACGGAATACAAAAGTCACAAATATGATTTTAATGTTTTTTTTATGAAATAAACCTCATTATTAGATATTTTTCGCTATAGATCACCAAGATTACAATAACAGAACGTTCATCGCCTTTTTGTTGATATGAATGTACGCAACAAATTATCAATGGTATCTATTGTATATGTTCCTTTTATATGAAAGTATTTAGTTTCACATTACACTTTAACATACAAACGTTTAGCATACATCAATATCTATACCTTCGTCATATCCCCTATTCAGTTGTAGACCATATATTTAAATGAGGATAATAGAATAATCTTTATTGTTAAAGGGGCAGTAGCACGTTTTTTGGGGGAATATATGGTGATGTCAGGAAAATGAAAATTAATAGTCCCAATTGAAAGACAACATATTTAAACTAAATGAAGCAGTGATAATTCAAATATATATTGTAAAGTTTAGCCATGCGATTTCTTTTTCTTACACAAAATGAATTAAAGGTGTTCACACAAAATGGCCGCCAGTGGATTTTATGTGAATCTTCATACTTTGTCCTCTGACTATAGATGATTGGCTAGTGTAATGAGATTTTTGACCCTGTCAAAATAGTACATTTAACATTGACTTACAATTATCAGTGAAAATTTTAAAATACAAAATTATCAAAAAACGTGCTACTGCCCCTTTAATGTCAGTACAAATCAGAGTATGTCTTATTATGTTACCCGGAGAGTTTTTTTCGAGAATTGTAAAAGCTGCTTTACATTTGAAAATATTATAAATTTTATATGTTTTGTAATTACGAAAAATTAGTCTCATTTCTTAATACACGAACAGTTATTGGTCCATATTAATGACATATTATTGATATAATAATTCCTTGATTTGTGTTGCAGGCGGAACAGTTAAACGAGGAACAGATTGCTGGTAGGTAATTCTTTGACTAGCAGCTGCGTACCTTAGGTTTGTTCACTTACCTGCGTATTCTAGTGCAACTAAAATATCATGAATGTCTTTGAGACATCCTAGCATTTCGAAAACGATAAGATTATACTGAAATTACACTACATAAATTGATCTTCATTTTCCCAAAATACGTGATATTTGCACTAAGATACACTAGCAAGTGAAGAAACTTAAGGTACGCAGCTGTATATTTAGACTCATACGAAAACCGACTTAAACGACAATGCATAAAGGTGTCTATACCTTCAAACCTCTATAAGCCACAACTTCTAACTGCCAAAACTACCAATAGCAAGGCAGATTTCTGCACTTACCTATTGGTATAATGAAACAGACCAAGAATATGGTCATAGAGGGAGCAGAGGCTACGTATACGTGAGAGTGAAGACCAACATAAATCACCAACAATTACCTACTACTTGATAAAGATGAAAGTGTTTAAAGGGGCTGTAGCACGTTTTTAGGGGGAATATAAGGTGATGTGAGGAAAATGAAAATAAATGGTTCAAATTGAAAGACAATGTATTTAAACTAAATTGAGCAGTAATAATTCAAATATATAGCGTAAACTTTAGCAATGTATTTAAATGTATGAAAATAATATAACATCTCCTCCAGCTAGTGTAGCTTACTTTTGTGCAGTAGCAAATTGAAATATAAAAGTTTAATCCCTATGTATGTTTTTGAAAGTTACATTGTAAACTAGCTTTATTTGGAGGAAAAAGTGAAAATAGAATTCTAATGACAATGGTGCCATATTTGACTAGCAGTTATCAATAATATAAGAAAAATTGGTCACTGGGCACCTCTTTAAAAATCATAATATTTGTGATGTCACAAATTGCTTAATTATCATTAGTATTCAAAACCTCTTGATAACTAATTACTTCTTTTGAACATAGATTTCAATTTCAAATGCGCAACTTTCCTAAAGGTTTTTAAAAACCAATTGGTTTCATTGGTACTACAAATATATTTTCTTTTCATACCTGGTTCTGTATAATTTTACATTCAATCTTTTTTCGATTGACAGAATTCAAGGAAGCATTCAGTCTGTTTGACAAAGATGGTGATGGCACCATCACGAGTAAGGAACTTGGAACCGTCATGAGGTCACTAGGTCAGAACCCGACAGAGGCAGAGCTGCAAGACATGATCAACGAAGTAGATGCTGATGGTAAGTGTGCTCATGACACAACCTCGATGGGAATGTGACAACAATGACCAATAACGTCCCTAACAATTGTCATTTTCAAGGTCTTCTCCGTCTGTTTCCTTTGTTGATCGGTTATTGAAATGTTTCCTTTTGGCCCTTACAGGAAACGGAACAATAGACTTCCCAGAATTCCTCACAATGATGGCGAGGAAGATGAAGGATACGGATTCAGAGGAAGAAATCCGAGAAGCATTCCGAGTGTTTGACAAGGACGGCAACGGTTTCATCAGTGCAGCTGAGTTGAGGCATGTGATGACAAACTTGGGTGAGAAGTTGACAGACGAAGAAGTAGACGAAATGATCAGGGAAGCAGATATTGATGGTGATGGACAAGTCAATTATGAAGGTAATCAATGAACTCTGCATGAACTATTCATTAATAACACCTTTCATGAAAACGGCATTTGATTATGGTACTTGCGTTAAATCAGTTTGCCTTGTGATCTCAAAATGAAAAAAATAAATATAACACAATGAAGTAAATGAATATATAAATAGAAAAAATGTCGAGAAATTGACTAGTCAATGTCAGAACCCCAATTAGATATACAATGAGATATAAGTTGAATGGTCTATCCAACACTGCTGTTTTCAAAATGTTATTGACTATTCATTATTCGGTTTTCGTTAAAATAGATGTGAACAATGGTTATGCCGCCATGATGAACCTTTTGGTAATTGAATGGTGTTTTATAGCAGCAATCAATATTTTTGATGATATACCAGCATTACAAGATTCAATATATTGAACAAAAAGGATTGTGAGAGTGCTTAAAATAAGGAAAATATCTAATAAGACATATATAAAATTTGCTTTTTAGAGATTTTCCGTTGTCTGCTATCGTCCATTTCCGTAATACAGAGAAGTGTGTACGATTTTGTTTTTCATTTAGAAAAAAATTACTGAAGTGTTTCTTTTGTTTTCAGAATTTGTGAAAATGATGACAGGAAATTGAGACTTTGCAGAAATGGAATAGTTGGATAAACAGTGACAATAGTCCGGGAATTAGACTTCATTTTATCAAGACTTTTGTGGGGTTATTGATATTCAAGAGCAGAAAAGTATCTGCGGAATTTTGAATTGTGGATGATGTTCCCTTAAAGTGTTTCATGAAAAGGTTACCCAAAGTATTTTATTCACTTTTGTTGCAAAATTCATTTGTGAAATAAATATCATCTAAAATGTGCTCGTGTTTTTCTTGTAAAATTTGCGGATATTATATAACAGGTTTAATTTTCTTTCACAAAGCTCTAAGGTGATCGTTTAACCTTGGATATGAAATTGGAAGATAAGGTTAACATTTGTTAACGTTTACATTAGGCTGGTTTGTGAACCGAGTACCAAAATGAGGATGTAGTAAAAGGAAAATGTAGTACACAGATGCGTAGGTGACTTGGTGGATAGTATCCTACCCGAGAATTGTGAATGGAAAGAACATTGAAGTTAATCGCAGGGACATGTATCCCTGAAAGGGGCAGTAGCACGTTTCTAGGGGGAATATAAGGTGATGTCAGGAAAATGAAAATTAATGGTTCCAATTGAAAAACAATGTGTTTAAACTAAATGGGGCAGTAATAATTCAAATATATAATGTAAAGTTTAGCCATTCGATTCCTTTTTCTTACACAAAATGAATTAAAGGTGTTCACACAAAATGGCCGCCAATGGATTTTATGTTAATCTTCATACTTTGTCCTCTGACTATGAATGATTGACTTGTGTAAAGAGATTTTTGACACTGTCAAAATAATATATTTAACATTAACTTACCATTGTCAGTGAAAAATTTAAGATTTAAAATTATCCAAAAACGTGCTACTGCCCCTTTAAAACAGCGTTAGAAAGACATATATACTCAAAGACCCTACATACATGTCCCTGTGATTTTAATCAGGCTGCATAATTTTGATCTGACATGATAAAAAAACATTATCAGTAGACAATCTGGCTCGCAGGATAACAATTTGTCACATATATTTTCAGAAAATACATAAATGTTAAATAATTATGCTACCAATTAGCGATGACTGCATGTAAATACCAGGATATATAAATGCAAATATACCGTGTTATAAGTCACTATTTGAGACAACATTATTATGTGTTATAAGTCTAATGTGACTGATGATACTATGTTCCAACATCATCGAAGAATTCTTTTAAACTGATGACACGTTCATGACGTCATATTGTTGTTGTGAAGACGGACTCATTCTGAAACAACCTCAACGTAAGTAAAGGCCAATACAAATGCGAATAGTATTTCATATGATAAATAGAAAAGTTGCCTTTCCTGACAAAAACAAAGAATATCACTCCTGGTGGTATAAGTTTTTTCTTATCCCTCGAATAGATTAATATGATATTTCCGAAATGAAAAACTATGATGATAAACTTTATCATATGATACGCAATAAAATTCTGAATTTTATCCGTGAAATAAACAGTCTAAGTAAACCTTATCTCTATAATACTCGCTATACTCCCATACTGAGTCTAGCGAGATACAGTAAGAGGTCGCGTCAGTCGACCTTTTGGCGACCTATGACCCTCCAACGTTATATCTGCGAAAGTAGACTATTGCGGCATGGTAAGCCGAGCCCTGATTGATCCATTCGATTAGTCGGTTGACGCGAGCCCTTACTACACCTAGCTAGACTCAGTATAGGAGTATAGCGAGTATTATTGAGGCTAGGTATACTTAGACTGTGAAATAAACTGTCCATCAGGAAACAGTGACTATAAATCATACTTTTACTGTGACCAGTGACGATATATTATAATGTCTCTGGTCAGGTGTCGGGACTACTTTCAGCTGTGAAAACAATAGGGGCAAGTTTCAAGTTTAAGCGTAATCTTGATTACCTATTTAATTAAAAAGCATATATGAGATAAACTGAACGCCAAAAGAAATGTTACACCTCTTTGAATTTGAATATCATAACAAGTTACGTGGTCAGAGGAATTAACTTTGTTGTGATGTAGCACTCCATCAGTTTAGTACTTTGTGCTAAAATAGTAGACCTGTAACTTTAATGGTAGATAAGTAATCGCCAGTTCTTCATGGGTGGGGTCAATTGTCATATTTCTGATCATGCAATAAATAAAGTGAAAATTGTAAAAATTAACCAAACTGACTTTATTTTCTTTGATAATGAATGCAGATTCATAAAAAAAAGAAATAAGTTACGTTTTTCAAAGAGGTCTAACATTTCTTTTGGCGTTCAGTTTATAATACTTAATGTAGTTTTACAAATACCAGGTTCATTTCAAATCGCGACATTGCTAATGTTGATATTACACTCGTGGCTGCCCCACTCGTGTAAAATATCAACTTCACCCATGACACTCGATTAAATAAATCTGGTATTTGTGAAACTACATTAAGTATCCTAAATATATTCAACAGGTTATGAGGGAAATCTGTTCTGGCTACACAAGTTTGACATTAGAATTCATAGATTGATGTGCAATGATTTGTTGCATTTCCAAAAATGTAGTGACATTTTCCCGGCATCAAGCAAACGAATCACATTAATGTCTATGGTGACATAGCCTGACTTTCCACTTCAAGCACCTCGACATCGTGTAGGTATGAAGTTGCAAGGCAGTGCTGTCTTCAGAAGTACTTTTTGGATTAACTCTAAAGAACGTTTGAGATGATTAATTAATAAAGGAATTCCATTATTTGTTTGTCCACTCAGTTATAACCTGTTTGGAAATTTTAAGTTAAACTTGTATAACTGGCGAGGCTGGCACAGCCAGATGTACAAAAGTTTATCTCCAAATGGAGTGCTTACTCTTCTCAACATAGATGACATAGGTAACCTTCATGCAAGTAAACAGAATAAGAGAACGCAACTTTTGGCTGAAAAATTCCAAAAGGGGTGTAACACTCCAACTTACTTTCTAAGAATTAAGGTTAACCTAAAATAATTTCTTTGTGATAGGTGACGAATATTGTTATGCATCTTCAAACGGGTGCATAGTAACAAAAGATCGTTGACAAAACATTCAAAAGAATTTAACTGTGATTCCTCTATAAGAATATTTTTAATAGCATCCTCTTTTTAATCAGAATGCGAAATAATTTCAACAGCCCTGGACAAATCCCTTTAAAATAAACATTAACGGCGTTGCCATTCCTTTTTCTAGTGTTAAGAACATGGAAGGGGATGTGTGCCAAAAATGAAACCATGTAGACTTGTAACTCGCAAGATGTAACATGTGGTTCTCAACCATGCAATTCTTGAAAAGACAAGTCCAAGTACACAAAACTAACATTTCAATCTTGTAAATCTCAACTTGCTGTTCTCAACTTTACAAAGATGAAATGTAATTACTGAAATGTAAATTCGAATTTTTCTTATTTTAAATAAGAGTAACATACACGTTAAGCAATGCTACAAGTTACATTTTACATATGCAAAATGAAGAGCTGTAAAATCATCTTTGCAAAGCAGACTGTCCCATTTCGAGTTTTACACGAGTTGCATGCTTGCGATTGCCATGTTACAAATTGCATCTGTTTCATGACAATGTTGCGATTGCAATGTTACAAATTGCATCTGTTTCATGACAATGTTGCGATTGCAATGTTACAAATTACATCTGTTCCATGACATAATCAGTGTGGTGTGATTGAAAGGCAGTGTTTATCCTTGCAACATATTGACTACCCAATTACAAATCACATGCACTTCTAATCATCAAACCAAAAATATCATAACATGCACACTGATATTTCATTTAAGTACTTGGTCACAGTTGAATATGGCTACCGGCTCTCTTATGATCACTGACATAACACAAGGACCCTTCCTCTATATTTAGTATCATTCAAGTCGAAGTAGGCCTCAGGTACACCCCCAAGCAGAAATCGTTTATCAGCTATATGAATACCTCTAACCGTGAAGCATACTGTTATGCTTCGTCATATAACATGCCCTGAACACTGCTCACTGAACCAGTCAATAACACTGAACGCTGCTCACTGAACCAGTCAAGCATGCTGAAAAGGAAGGTGTATTATCAATAGAGAAGGTTGTCGCATTGCGTCTCCAACTGCTGTTTATTTGCCTCACGTCTCAAACATGGTATGTGTTTTCAGTCTAAGTGTTGCTTAACTTTAAATCTTGTTTCTAATTTTCTTACATTTGAGCCCGTTTATATTTATGTTTATGATATCTAAACACACAAGATATATTTGAATGATACCGTTAAAGGTGAGAGCGACACAGAGTATGTTGCGACACTTCATAAATGATGTTATCTTATGGAGATAATGATTTTATACATTTTCATGTTGATAAGTACAGTTGAAAACAATCAAAAATCAAAATTTTGTATTTTAGGGACGATCATGCTAGCTTAACGAGATTATTTCATTTAAACTGATATGTTTTTCAATCCACATAAAACGTTTTCAAACATACTCTGTGGTACTTTACGATGTTAGGACCCCGATCTGATTTATATGAAGCCTAATATTTAAAGGGTTTAAAGCCTGGGTTTTCAAAGCCGAATAAATGTAACTATATATACATTTTATTATTTTGTATTATGGTGGTTTGTGATGTGTCACCGCCCTAGTCCAGCGATTTAGGCGTTCTCCCACGTTATTGTAATTACATAGTATTACATTTCCGACAGTTCATTGCTTCTGTATATCATGTGCTATTATTGTGATAGAACATATCTATAGGGGAGACCAGGGCAAAGCGCGCCCCCGGGGCAAAGTGACCTCGCGATATTTCTTCAAAACTATCGACAAATGGAGTAATTTGTCATTACCAACGAATGAAAGTAACCGTAATGAAGCGTTGTGAGCAACGCTGGAATCATTTGCCTGAGTTGTTGACGCAGAATTTCAAATATTCGAAAAAACGCGGTTTTACTATAAGGAACTGATATGTCTCAAATTCAAATATATCATAAAAATACAAAACGGAACACTAAATTCTCGTGAACATGTAACATGAATTGGTATCATTAATTCATTGAATACTGAATTTTGGAATTACTTGCTTTAATGATTTTCTGTGAGGTACATAACGAATATTGCCCTGGATATGGGGCAAAACGTGCCGGGGGAAGCGCTTTGCCCCATGTGTTATAAAATACATCTTTTTGGTTAACATATTGGTGTAACAGTTATTATTTTACATTTCTTAAGCAAATAATGAAAAGGATACTATAATTTTCATATAAGCATTCTGCTGTATTCTATTAAAATGAAATATAGCATTTTACTTAAAGGGCCTTGTTTTGTTAAAGAATGACGACAACTAACAGTTACAACAAACATATTTTTCTTTTGTTTTTTAAATCATGAAAATATAATTCATTGTTTATTACTGTTTAACCCCAAACGATAAGCAATTTTATGCCGTTATGACAATTTCGACATAAAATCAAGATGTTATTTCTTTAATTCGTCCAAATAACCAATTCAATTCTTATTTTCTTTTATTTATTACTGGTTTTGATAGTCAATGACCTACAATTTCAACACTTTCGTAGTTTAAAGAAATGTACAACAGCCAACCATAATGATATTTGGTCATTGAGAATGTTGAACATGTAGGTTCATGATATGTTAAGGGACATTTTGAGCATCCTTGCATATATTGCCAACTTTTATATTAATTCTATCCTTCATATTAGTTCGATTGCATAATCAAGATGAAAGCTTTTGATTAGTATTGGCTGATTATAGGTGTGTAATATGTATTACATTCTGTGTTGTTTTTCACATGGGGCAAAGCGCCCAGGGGATTGGACACTTTGCCCAAAACTACAGGGCAAAGCGCGCCCCCTAAGTCAAGATACATTTACGTAAATATATCCTTATTACGAAATGGTAGATTAAAAAAGCATGTGTAACAGTCTATGTGACAAGTATTAGAGATACGGTGCAAGTAGCATTCTGTGCATGCCTGGGTGCCCACTAGAGGCACTTATATGTTAGGGGGCGCGCTTTGCCCTGGTCTCCCCTAACTAACGACAAAGAGTTTTTCGAAATGTTAATCGTGAATTATCTTTTCATGATATGTGAGCGTTAATTTGGTATGTCTTGTTCATTTGAAGTAAAGTTAACACATAAGGCTGATAATTCAGCATGATTGTGTGTTGCCTGATGCAAAGTTAAATGGACAAAATGATGTTTCTTGTTACTACAGTGAGTAATGAAAGGACTGATTTTGTACGTATTTATGACACATTTGCTGTGAATGAGGCTTAAGCATGTCTCAGGTTTCTAAAACTAACGACCTATGCACCCAGGAGGACGGTTAATAAAGAAAGTAAAAAAATCTGGTTATTCTTTTCAGGCAGACCAACTGACAGAGGACCAAATCGCTGGTGAGACATACCACTAGATACAAATTGACATAATTTATTTAGAAAGTCCATCTGTACATGTTTATTTTAAGCAAAACGTTTTCGAAAGCCATTACCATTTTTACTTTTTGTGTTCTTTTGCCTTTGCCGCTTGTTTTTTCCGAATTTGTTATAAGATATTTATCTTAATCGATATATCTTAATTGTCCCATGTAAATAACAATATGTACTGGCATACCGATATATTCATGTAATTCTTATTTATCGCGTTTTTTTGTGGACAACTGATGTTAGTTTATGCTAAGTAGATAAACTCCAGATATGTTAAAAGGAGAAGTATCCTCAATATTTGTCATAGCACCGTCTTCCTACAACATCTACAAAATGAACTTGATCATTCTGAGTTAAATTGCTTCTCTACCCTTTTGGCTATCATTTCCATACTTAAAACGTTATCGTATCTCATATATCAAATATTTTCTGAAATAAAAGCTAAAAAATGTTAAAAACAAACTTGAAGTTGTTAGAGACAAATCATTTATCATGTTGAAAATTAAAGTTCTGAAATAACGCAATCGACCTTTTGGCAATTCTGGTTTTACAGAATGTTATCTTGCTGTTAAGAGAAAGAAAGTGAATAATTGATGTTGTTATGCGTGAAATAACCTTCGTTTAAAGGGGCAGTAGCACGTTTTTAGGGGGAATATAAGGTGATGTCAGGAAAATGAAAATAAATGGTTCCAATTGAAAGACAATGTATTCAAACTAAATGAAGCAGTAATAATTCAAATATATAACGTAAAGTTCAGCCATGCGATTCATTTTTCTTACAAAAATGAATTAATGGTGTTCACACAAAAATGGCCGCCAATGGATTTTATGTGAAGCCTCATATTTTGTCCTCTGACTATGGGTGATTGGCTTGTGTAATGAGATTGTTGACACTGTCAATATGATACATTTAGCATTTACTTACAATCATAAGTGAAATATCTAAAATGTAAAATTATCAAAAAACGTGCTACTGCCCCTTTAAGTGAACGAATATTATCTTTGTACCAACTTTTACTAGATATCACAATTAGAGCTGTAAAAAGAATCAGACTTACACAAAGTTCATAAAAATACAATCCTTCTTTTGAAGAAGCCGATCACTGTCAGAATGGTGTTTTAAACAATTTCAATAATAACGCAATTCAAGACAAAGACAATAGTGTTCAACTACTGAAATCAAACCAATGGTTTCAGCTCAAAGACAATAAGTGTATTTAAACATATAATCTTAAATTTACTTTGTAATAATATCAGCAATTTTTATTATTTTGATAGTAGTAGTAGCAGCAGTAGTAGTAGTAGTAGTAGTAGTAGTAGTAGTGATGGTGGGGGCAGTAGTAGTAGTAGTTGTAGCAGCAGCGTATTACGACGTATCTGAAGTAGTGTGTTGTATATTAGTATCAATATATTTTCTACAAAAAAAGAATTTCCATGATTATTTCACTTTCTTTGACAGAGTTCAAGGAAGCGTTCAGTCTGTTCGACAAAGATGGCGATGGCACCATCACGAGTAAAGAACTTGGAACCGTCATGAGGTCACTAGGGCAGAACCCGACAGAAACTGAACTGCAGGATATGATCAACGAAATTGATGCTGACGGTAAATAAGTTAAATGTGTATTAGGAACTCTTTTGCATAACTCTCCCCAAAGAAATAATGAAATTACTTTTTTATAAACTACCAGGCAAAAGAAAGTACACACCACAGTTTGTTTGACTTTACTACACACCTAAGAGGCATGTATATTTGCAGCAGTTTGAACACAATAATTGATGTCTGGGTAATGTTTTGTTCAAAAATCCTTTTTAAATGTTTTAATGGATAATACAATTTACAGTATCATTTCCATGATCCTTACCATGTTTGATATGTTGTCAATACGTTAAAAAATAGGCACGTTTAATTATTTCTTTGTTGGTGAACTTCAGTTATTTTTTGAAAAAATTATGAAAATTAAATTTCATTTTTTGAACAAAATTAAAAACATTCTTAATGTATAATTTGAACGAATATTGAACACTTAAGCTTGTTCAAATCAGTTTCAGAATACGACTTCAAAAAGTAATTGCAAACTATCATGTGATAAATTCAAGTGAAGTGTGTACTTTCTTTCGCCTGTCAGTTTACCAACCAAAGACAATGATTGAATCCCTTTGAGGACATTTGCAGATAGTTAATGCATTTAATGAATATATTAATGTAGACACTTTATCAAAAAGAAATTATACTGTATCCCATTTAGGAAACGGAACAATAGACTTCCCAGAATTCCTCACAATGATGGCGAGGAAGATAAAGGATTCGGATTCAGAGGAAGAAATAAAAGAAGCCTTCAGAGTTTTTGACAAGGACGGCAACGGTTTCATCAGTGCAGCTGAGTTGAGGCATGTGATGACAAACTTGGGTGAGAAGTTGACAGACGAAGAAGTAGACGAAATGATCAAGGAAGCAGATATTGATGGTGATGGACAAGTCAATTATGAAGGTGAAAATACATATTTAATATCACTTGTGGATGTCATATGTTTTATTCAATACTGTGCAATTTTTAAAAATGGTAAATAATAATAACAATAACAATAATAATAATGATAATAGTAATAATGACGATGACGATGACGATGATGAAGATGATGATGATGATGATAATAATGAATTTATAGAGCGCCTAATTTCTACCATTAAGATGCTCAGTGGCGCTAAATACTATCAATCGCACACAAACATAAAACTGGTTCAATATTCAAAATGACAAAACACGAAGATATGTATGCATAAACTTACAGCTCTATTCTATGTTTCAGAATTTGTGAAAATGATGATAAGCAAGTAAAGCCTGCAGCACTTTTCTTTGACGAGCAGTACAAACATCTCGAATGAATGTATAATTGTACTTTATAATAAAATCTAAAAGTTGCAAAACGCGTGGTTTATCAATCTACAAAAAAAAGTCATATACATGTACATGAGGTGATTTGGGGTTTATCGCTGCTTTCAAGAGTATTTCACTTACATCATGGCTGCTAATATTATTGCAGGGAGAAAGCCCGCAACCAATCTAAATAAATTTAGATCAACAGGTTTTATATTAGGTATGACAAAGTAAAAAATCTGTTGATCTGACTTTATTTAGATTGGCCCGCAACACGATTGTGGCTATGCATTGCGATGAAACCTGCGAGCATCGACTGGAACTAGCTAAGCATGGGTGGTACTGCGCTGAATTCAGTGTAGCATTGTACCCAACCCTGACTGCGTGTAGAACAGTTCTCTACTGCAGACAAAGTTGCCGAGCCTCTGGCGGGATTCGATCCACGGACCTCCTAATCCGAAGCCGAACGCGCTATCCCGCCCTCTACATATACATTAATGAAAAGATGATACTTAAGGTCTTCCATTCAATACTATTTACCCATTACAAATTGCTACGGTATGATGATTTGATCACAATGTTACATACAATCATATGCAAATTTCAACCTCACCTAATCGAACCCTACCGTATGATTGATCATTGTGTTACATTGTGAATTTTAGGTCATTATCAGTTAGACTGAACCTTGAGAAATTAACAGTATATAACACATTAGCTTGGTTGAATGACGAAGCTGGGGGCAATGCTCTTGACATTGTGAACAACAAAATTATATGAGATGGAGATAGATGTTCAATTATTCCTTGTAACCGACACCAAATTATGGATATCAGTTAATCTTGTAATTGTACATACCAACATGCAAACAAAGATTACTTTATACAGTAGAACACGGATATAACGAACTCCAAGGGACCAACGAATTTAGTTCGCTATATCCGTGTTCTACTGTATTATTACTCTATTCTATCAGTGAAACCCTCTATCTTGCTACAGTGGTGTTAACCTTATCGTCATTCTACTCAGTGGCAATAACCTTTATCACTACTCGAGTGACGTCAAGTTGACGAGTGTGACGTAATGAAACAATGGTCTGACGTAACGAATTCTCTTATGACGTCGAACTGTTACCGCGGCGACAGACTCTCATAAGAGGACGTCGGACATGAATTTTGCCGTTTTGGGGCGTAATTAGAAGGGTGTCATCAAATGATAAATAGAATATCTGTCAATTATTGACAAATACCTTATTTATCTCATCTCGTAAGGTAGAAAAGTTAAATATTTTCACTCGTGGCTGCGCTTTCTACCTCACTCGATGAGATAAACATGGTATTAGTCAAGAAAAGATATATATCATGTATGAATCAGCCTAATTTAAAAAATCATTAGTACCATGCCATATGATTTGAACAACATTTTAAATTACACCACAGGGACATGTATCGCTTAAAACAGCGTGGGAAAGGCCTACCCTAAAACTATAAAGATGGATAGTATTTCTGATGCAGTTTGTAAGCGATACATGTCCCTGTCAATTACCCCACATATCAAATAACCTTAAGAAACATCGAACCACGATATACTTCATCTTAATAAATGATGATCCAACATCAAAACTCCACAGGAAGTGATGTGAATCAGTGACTGCTATATCAGTTACATTTGCTGATATTATCTTATAGCAATGTCAAACTTTGGTCCATCGACTGCTTGATCAGCCAAGCGAAGCTTCAGTGTCGATCTGGCCTAAATAGAGAGACACTCGTGAAACTGCTGTATTCAGGTATTTATACAGGTACACACACCTATCATCAGTCGCACCTGAGCCAGGTAACTTCTTGTTTGGATCTCTCCACCTATTAGGGACACGTACAACACATTCAGACATGGTAAGTACAATGTATATGCTTATCTATCTTTGGGTCTTTCAATAATCTATTTATCATTTGAAATATTCAAAATAGAGATGAAATATAACCTGGATGTATCCAACTTTAAGTGGCACTGACAACATTTTCACACATGGTAAGTATGTACGTATATATCTTGAGCTGTTTCTTGAGGTATATAGATATCTTGAGGTATTTCTCTATTTATTCATCTGTTTATCATGTGAAATATTCAAAATGGAGATAAATCAAAACATGGATCTTTCCACCTTAAAGGGCACTGACAACATATTTACACATGCCAGATATATACTTACTTATCTTGAGGTCTTTCACTAGGCTATTCTTCATTTGAAATATTCAAAATGGAGATAAAACAAAACGCTAAAAAAAATCAGTGACACTGAGAGATGATATAACTATTTTACATAGAATAGGTTTTACCCTTTTGTTCAACCAGATTTAGAAGTGTTTACGTATTTGATAGAGAGGTTTGCGTTAAGTAATAAGCCTTTCTTATTCTTAACTTTAAGTGCCAACTATGCCGATGGTTGATAATGTATCAGATAGTCAGTAGATGTAGATCATAAATGATAGTTAAGTTAGGTCAAGACAAAATAAATCTTGTCGTAGCTTCAAGGGCCATCCTAGTCGATAACAAAATGCACTTCCTTAAAGGGGCAGTAGCACGTTTTTAGGGGGAATAAACAAGGTGATGTGAGGAAAATGGTTCCACTTGAAAGACAATGTATTTTAACTAAATGGAGCATTAATAATTCAAATATATAACGTAAAATTTAGCCATGCGATTCCCTTTTCTTACGCAAAATGAATTAAAGGTGTTCACACGAAATGGCCGCCAATGGATGTTATGTGAATCTTCATACATTGTCCTCTGACTATGGATGATTGGCTTGTGTAGTCAGGTTTTTGACACTGTCAAAATAATGCATATTCAGCAATAACGTACAATTATCAATGAAAAAATTAAAATATAAAATTATCAAAAAACGTGTTACTGTCCCTTTAATATCATTTTACACTTACATGTATAGCTTTTTCTCTACATTTACATTAAAAAACAATTTCAAAGTAGGTTCAATCAACATTTACAACATGGCTAGTGCTATACAGGAGACGTAGAGAGCAACGCAATAAGTTCTTTTGGGTCACATATGCAGCACTTTGTCAACAGTTAAGAAAAGCATCGACTGTTGCAGGAAAATATCATTTCAAGCCTCGACGTTGTATAGTTACAGTAGGGAAGTTTGAAGTCGGGAGACTGATCGAAAACAGGACAATGACCAGCTTCAATCAGTCAAACGTAATAATGTAAACTTATTGAAATCAATGAGGATAACATTTATGAGGTAATAATGTTTGATAAGTTTTTTTAGCTAGTATTCATGAACGTGATTTTGGCATCTGCGCATGTATGAGTGTTAGGATATTTACATTTCCTGTATCACATAATCGCCATCTTGTGATGAAAATGCGATACATTTTGAATTAATATAATGAAATAGGCCATTTAAGTTTTATTAAAGCAAAGCAATATATGATGAAAATCACAGAGTGACTCTTTAAAGGGGAAGTAGCACGTTTTAGTGGGAATATAAGGTGATGTCAGGAAAATGAAAATAAATGGTTCCATTTGAAAGACAATGTATTAAACTTAATGAAGCAATATCAATCAAATATGTAATGTAAAGTTCAGCCATGCGATTCCTGTTTCTAACACAAACTGAATTAAAGGTGTTCACACAAACATGGCCCCCAATGTATTTAATGTGAATCTTCATACTTTGTCCTATGACTATGAATGATTGGTTTGTGATATGATATTTTGGACACTATAAAAATATCACATTCTAAACCTTTCAAAAAACGTTCTACTACCACTTTAAAGCAGATATATGTTACAATGATATGTTATATTCATAAACACGTGAAACATCTTCTCTGAGAAACAACACTAACTGCTGTAATTAATTCGGAATGCCCTTCTAGGGATCATGACAAAGTACCCATCATTGATATATTAACTAAAGACCAATTATCTTGTCTTTTATTAAAAACCTTTCTATAAACATTGAAGCACGTGCACATACTTCAAAATGTCGTAATTTTTACAACGAAAGAAAATCATCCAGGAAATTGTCTTGTTTTCTGGTACACTAATATGATGATAAAGAATAAGCTTAAAGTCCCCGTTTAATACTTGCATGCGGTTCATGTTGAAATTTAGCTATTGAGAAAAGAAACACATCACTCGGTAGATATCATATTTACATGTTTTAATCAACAATGGTATACGTTTCGATGTGTCCCTTTAACGAACCCGATGACGTCATCATTTTGTGTGTAGGTTTTACACCGCCTCTCAGTTAACCCAAATGCATACGATTGGTATCACCTTGTGCCTGATTACGAAAACAAACATTAATATACATATATTTCTGTAAATTTGATCGTAATTAAATACAAAATTGTATTCTTATTTGCTGAAAATGGATTTCTTCTGATAATAATTTACAATACAATCTTTGAAAATATTTCATTCAAAACACCATACGGTCAGTTTGCCCACTTACTAATACAATACATGTACTCCTTACGTTCAAGCAAAATACCCATTAATTTCCAAGAATTAGCTGTTTTGCCATATAACGGTAAAAAGTTTTAAATTAACAAACAATAGTTCACCTTTTCATTATTTCTGATTTCAGGCTGTAAAGCTGACAGAAGATCAAATTGCAGGTAGCTCAATACAAATGCAATGATGCATACCTCAATGACATAATCATGTTTAAGACATCTAAAAAACACTTAAGTGAACTGAGAATGAAAAATGAAATAGAGTTTCCAAGCTTCTACTGTAAATTTTTAACTTTTCTACTATAATATCCAAAATCTCAGCTTGGTATTTTCTCTGATGTATATACCAACAAGAAATAATTCGATTATTACAAATTGTTTTCAGAATTTAAAGAAGCATTCAGTCTGTTTGACAAAGATGATGATGGCACCATCACGAGTAAGGAACTTGGAACCGTCATGGTGTCACTAGGGCAGAACCCGACAGAGGCAGAGCTACAAGACATGATCAACGAAGTCGATGCTGATGGTAAGATACTGACCTAAATTCATCTTGTTCGTCCAATGTTAGTTTTGTCTGTAGACCATAAAAAATCAATAAAATAATTTAACAAATAGAGATAAATAAATATACAGATAATTGATATCTACACTTATAGAAAATACGAACTTATAATCGTTATTTAAATGACAGCAGAGATCGCTACAGAAATTTACAGTAAAAAAATCAACTGATAAGTTGATTTTATTCTGAACGAAATTTTCAGTAAAAGAAACCACGCCTGTAAAAAGTTTAAATAATAATAAATACAATATTTATTTTAAGTTATAGGTCCATTGAATCAAGTTTCTGTTTAAAGTTCAAAGAGCAAGAACGTTATAAATAGTTCAAAGTTATTGCATGCTGCACTGTGTAATAATATCTTATTGTCAATTTGTACCATATCAACTTATCCATTGCAAAACCATAAAAACATTTGTGTGTGAGTTATTTGTTTTGCCATCTTAGATTTTGAAATACCTTTCGATGAAAATTCAGACAGCTCAGTACTATATTACGCTACCATTATTGTAATGATTAATTAAAATCTGACTCAAAAGTCCATTTCAATAGAATCCTGGTAAATCGAATGTCACAATTTATATCATAAAATATAACAATTGTTGATAATATTTGTTTTATCACTCTAACTCTTTACTCAATACCTTGAACATCAAGTTCATTTGGTGCATTTCCCCCTGCAGCTATATTTACTAACATTAAGTGTAGTTCCTTCCTGACGTACAGACGGGAAAGATAAAACTCCTGTCCTTTAACGCCCTTTTAGTAACAAGCAACTTAGATTCAAAAGTTGGTGTTCCAGGTTACGAGAGGAAACTCTACCAATCGAGCTACATCTGACTGACTGACTGAATGACTGAATGAATGAATGAATGAATGAATGAATGAATGAATGAATGAATGAATGGATGGATGAATGAATGGATGAATGAATGAATGAATGAATAAATGGATGAATGAATGGATGAATGAATGAATGGATGAATGAATGAATGAATGAATAAATGAATGAATGATATAACGTGTAAAAACTACATAAAACCACGCAACTCATAACATAATGTTCTCTGTTAAAAGGAAACGGAACAATAGAGTTCTCAGAGTTCCTCACGATGATGGTGAGAAAGATGAAGGATACTGATTCAGAAGAAGAAGTCCGAGAATCATTCAAAATGTTTGACAAGGATGGCAATGGTTACATCAGTGCAGATGAGTTGAGGCATGTGATGGCAAACTTGGGGGAGAAGTTGACAGACGAAGAAATAGATGAAATGATCAAGGAGGCAGATGTTGATGGTGATGGACAAGTCAATTATGAAGGTACATTACATTATCATTTTTGGCTATTCTTCATAGTGTTGTTGGGTTGCATAAATTTTAGAACAACTATGTATGGAAACGTACCTAATACACATTCCTTAATACAGCTGCGTATCTTAAGTTTGTTCACTTGCTTATGTATCTTAGTGCAAAATATCATGTAAATTGGGTTTAATTATCCATTAGTAAAACAATCATTCTCACACCATATTTCGGGATCGTCTTGTCACTGGTACTGAATTTAGATATTTGGCATGGTTAAATAGATAGATGGGGTCATATTTGTGAAATTCAGATTTTCTTAAATTTCGATTTAAATATTCCATATATAATCATTGTAAGAAAGAAATCAGTACAATTACATTGCATTAATGAAAGGAAACACATATGACTTTGGTCTAAAGTTATTGATCACTATTGGAGGATTTTGTAGCGAAAAATACAAAATAATGTTTTCAGAATTTTGAACCCTGGTCATTTCAATGCCCTGCCAAATTAGTTACGGTTTTCTTTAAGGTATGACATACAAATATGTTAATGCAAACTGAATGTTAACTTATGTACTCAAATTTCAACATTATCCATTCGTTTTCGCATTGCTAGGATGCCCCAAAGACATTCCAAATTACATGAACTTTGCACTGAAAACGCAGGTTTGTGAACAAACTTAAGATACGCAGCTGTATAGCAAATTCTAGATTTCAAGAAGTTACTCAGATTTCATTTTCTTTGTATGTCTTTCTTGCATCTTTAAAAATAGATTTGTGTTTGTGTATTATATTGTTGATGTAGCTATGCTCTTGTACCACTAAGGTGGTTAATGAGAATAAGGTGAATCGAATATAATAAAACATCAGTGAAGAGATAGTCAGTTGTCTTTGTGAACAGTTTTTTTTTGTAAAATGTAAAAAGCATATTTGTATGACTTGTGTCATATAACACACTTTGGATCATATTCCATACTTATCAAATCTGTATCAATATCCATTGCATAAAGGTAAACGTTCTTTTTAACGACTTCCTACTATAATATATGAGAAATATAAGGATGACTACTTCTTTGTTCATTGTGTGCGACGTTTCGACACATATTCTTATGTCGTTCTCCTACTGCAATGTAATGACAAATGCTTGATAACGTCAAAAGGGGAAATACTCAGTGAATAAATTACTTTTTGTAAAGTTGAAATATATGCACGTGAAAGAAAACCGCTTTGACAAACGGATTCAGAAAAAAACTGTTTTTTTTAAGAAAGATACATCATACTTAAGTATCTTTTGATATGCCAGTTGGAAAATGTATTGATATATATATATTATGAATTTCGTTCATAGTAATCCTAGTTTAATCATAACTTGTAACAAACATCACCATGGGTCACCAATGTTTGTACACGTTTTGTACGGTTGTACCTGATAGTTTTATTGATTGTTTTTTTATTGGACTTAGTTTGAAATAAATATGGAAGCAAAACCCCTAACTTCCTATTCCCACATTTAATTGTACCTACCATTTGCTTTTCAGAGTTTGTGAAGATGATGACTAGCAAGTAGAAGAACTTTTATAATCATCATATCTGCTTACAAATATAGCATAACATGGTGATAATTACACTGTTAACAAATTTGTATTCAGTATTATACTATGTGCAAAAGGACACACATTTCTATAAGTTTAAGTTTGGTTTCAGTTCAATGTATTCCTAAATGTCCATGTTTCCTAACTATGAAGTGATGCTCCTGTTCCTGTTCCTGTTCCTGTTCCTGTGCTGTGAGACAGTCCTACTAGGATACATTTCAGTTATTACATATATTATTTATACACGATTATAACCAAACTCAGTTGAAACATGTTTTTGGGGTAACATTTTTTTTATTTAAATTTGACAACTTGATAATCGAAGGCAGTATAAGTGAAATTCATCAAAATAAAGCATTTAATTATGACAGTTTCCTGCTAAACACGATCTCAGACGAGAAGTTGATAGGGTCTTAAAGGGGCAGTAGCACGTTTTTTGATAATTTTATATTTTAAATATTTCACTGATAATTGTAAGTTAATGCTAAATATACTATTTTGACAGAGTCAAAAATTTCATTACATAAGGCAATCATCCATAGTAAGAGGACAAAGTATAAAGATTCACATAAAATCCATTGGCGGCCATTTTGTGTGAACACCTTTAATTCATTTTGTGAAAGAAAAAGGAATCGCATGGTTCACCTTTACATTATATATTTGAATTATTACTGCTCCATTTAGTTTAAATACATTGTCTTTCAATTGAAACCATTAATTTTCATTTCCCTGACATCACCTTTTATAACCCCTAAAAACGTGCTACTGCCCCTTTAAAGAACAAAAGACAGTGATAACCACAGAAAGACGGGTTTGATAAGTTAAAAAAATGATAGTCATTAACAATGATGGAACAGTTTCCTCTAGGTGTCTAATAAAGATACTTTGCAACACTGGTGGCTTGGATTATGCTGTTCGCAGATGGATGAAACAAGTCATACTACATCAAAAAAACATTTTGGTTGTCATTACATTGTTATTCGAAGCATCACGTGACAAGTTTTGCCACTGATTCCAAAAGTAAACCTAGTCTTGATAATACCCGCTTCACTCATCTATTGAGTCTAGCAAGGTTCAGTAACGGGTCGCGTCAGCTGATCTATCAAATTGACCAATCAGGGATCGTCTTACCAAGCCACATTCGCACTCATAACGTTGGAGGTCATAGGTCGACGAAAGGTCGACTGACGCGACCTGCTACTACATCTTACTAGACTCAAAATCGGAGCAAAGCGGGTATTATAGAGGCTTGGTTTACTTAGACTGCTGAGTCAAAATACCCGAATTTGTTGGTCATAACACTGTATAATCTAGAAATGAGTTATTAACCCTTTGGCAACGTTTTTATCTACTTTACCAAAGATCTTGATTATATGCAATATTGATACATTTAGAATCATATTGATTAAAACCTGTAACATGAACCTCTTTGTAAACCTGTTACAAAGACAATTTTCAAAGTTGAATAAACTCTTTAAATCAAGTTTTACAGTTTTTCTTTTGTCAGTCAGATAATGAAATATAAATTCCCTTCTTCCTCTTAAACAACAAGAAGTTCCATAAAAACACCCAGTTCATGTTTTGATTGATCTTTGGGCTGTTACATTGAGGTATGATGACATAATAATTGTGTCCCGAACATATTCATTTATGATCATATACTTTCATTTCTAACAGCATTTCTAACAGCATGTGTACCTTCCATCCTCCGCTGGTTATAGTTTTCTTTCAACTGCTAAACATCAGCATATCTCCCCTGTACTGAAGCAGCTCCACTGGCTCCCGGTCTCCAGCAGGATCAAGGTCAAAACTCTGTTCCTAACGTACCAATCTCTCAAGACGGACCATTCTCCCTCTTACATCAAAACCCTGGTTCAGCCTCACATACCAAACAGAACTTTGCGTTCCCAGGACAATCAGCTTCTCATAGTGCCTCACTGTAAGACAGCCATGGGTGAACGGAGTTTCAGATTCACAGCAGCATCACTGTGGAATGTTCTTCCTGAGCACATCAATATGTCAGAGACTCCATCAACTTTTCGGACAAACTTGAAAACGCATCTTTTCAAAACTGCCTACTCCTGTGAAACCAAGGACATTTTGTACATAATCTTCTACTTTGTATATATGTTTACCAGCGCCAGTGAACAGTTCGTCTGATACTCTCAGCGCTATACAAAAAGAACAGATTGGATTAGATTAGAAGTTTGTATTAAAACAAACAGCGAAGTCACTGATGTCCTTAATATTTAAGGAACAAAAATGACCCTCATATATGTTTCCGAAATTCTTTTAGTTTTCAAACGCGTTTCCTTTTGTATTCATCAAAATTAACTCATTTATTTTTCTCAAAATATCAACTTCCAGGTTGATAGTTTAACAAAAGACGCTTCACCCTCAATAATTTTGTCCAACAGATACGTTACAAACACGTTACAAGTAAGTTACCGTCAGGATGTATTGGACTTTATCGAGTTTACAAGATCTTAATCAAGCACCATGTTAGACTCAAATGAAGGACATATGATATGTTAAATGTCATCCAAACGCTATGTATTCAACAGCCACTTTATGTTGATTTTGTAATATGTTTAGATTTAAGTTTGGCTTTTAAGTTTTAGTGCAGCGATATATTTTAATCGGCGATGAGTATTTAATGCTCACGTTGGGTAACGAATCTGCTTTTCATTTCTTCTACCATTTACATCAAAGTTTACTCATTGTAACGATGATAAGACATGAAAGACACTGATTTCTAGAGTACAGTGTGTCTATTTATTTCTAATCAATGCCATAATGACCTAAATAAAGGTTACAAATTCCATTTAAATAGATACATAAGCGACTTTAATTGGTGCTCTAGTATTCGAGTTAGTTGATGTTTGATTGTACAAATGTATGTTTTAATATAGACCTAATTAAGGTTTTATTGTATTTTTTTAAATGTATGAAAGTAAATATTCAGTGGAGTGAAAAAAGCGAAATTGTAAGTGATAAAAACATTTACTTGCAAAGATCCAAATTCAGTTATGTATTGAGGATACTTAATGTTGTTTTCCAAATACCAGGTTTATTTCATCGAGTGTCATGGGTAAGTTGATATTTCACGAGCGGCGCAGCCACGAGTGAAATATCAACTTTACCCATGTCACAAAATGAAATAAACCTGGTATTTGGAAAACTACATTAAGTATTCTATTTATTATATGTTTTTTTAATGAAATATGTCATTAAAACGACTTTAAGACTGGAAAGGTACCCCCTTTTGTTCACATGGCTGAAAGTAGTTCCGGCACCTGACCAGTGACGATATCATTTATCGTCACTGGTCACAGTGAAAATATAATATATCGTCACTGTTACCTGATAAACAGTTTATTTCACTGATAAAACCCAGAATTTCATCGCTGAACTGAATTGTGCTTGGAGACGGAGATTTATCAAAATAATTTTTCATAATTCGCATTTTTTTTAAAGTATATATGTTTGTAGGTTTTATTACAAAGAGGAAATAAGTTATTATATTTATCAAAATTGTGAGATAAACATCATTAAGCTAAAATGTACACATTGGACAACAAATACATAAGCAACTACAGTCTATGTTCATATTTGGATGTATTAATATCTGTCTGCACTCAGTACGTAACGTATTTTTCCAACACAAAAAGGGATATAGATGTATGTCGAACACCGTAAAATCTACCAAAAAGCATGGCCCCTTATAACTTGGAAACAACACATCCAATCATTTTATCAAATAAAATTAACAAAAATTCACATTTATCTAAATATGAAAATGAATAATGCTGTTACCTGACACAAAAATGTCAATATACAATGACTATAATCACGTAAAGCTTAAAGGGGCAGTAGCACGTTTTTTGATAATTTTATATTTTAAGATTTTCACTCAGAATTGTACGTTAATGATAAATTTATTATTTTGATAGTGTCAAAAATTTCATAACACATACCAATTATCCATAGTCAGAGGACAAAGTATGAAGATTCACCTAAAATCCATGGGCGGCCATTTTGTGTGAACACCTTTAATTCATTTTGAGTAAGAAAATGAAATCGCATGGCTAATCTTTACATGTACATCATATACTTGAATTATTTCTGCTCCATTTAGTTTCAATGCATTGTCTTTCAACTGGAACCATTAATTTTTATTTTCCCGACATCACCTTATATTCCCCCTAAAAACGTGCTACTGCCCCTTTAAAAGAAAATGTGAAAAAAGTGACTGCATGATGTATTGCATTGGTTGAATGGCGTCATATGAAATAGAAGACAGGAATTCCATTGAGTACTAATTCTGCACGCTTGATCAGTCAGGTGTATCTTCATTGTTCATTGGCCTATATTGAGACTCGTTAAACTGCTGCATTGCGGTACAGCGATTTTAAAAATAAAAAAACAAGCCCTTCATCTTCATTCATACCTAAGCCAGGTAACTTCTTATCTTGATTCTCTACACTTCATAGTGACACTGACAACAAATTCAAACATGGTAAGTATATTTAAATGCTTATCTATCTTTTTTTCTTTTTTTTTTTTTTGAATCTCCATACAATACAAATCACAAAGTCATTTCAGTACATAACAACATTGCATTAACAAAAAGGTTTGATAAACAAGCAAATATGTGATCGGGTAGGTACATTTGAGTATACAAGTATGTAGAATGGTATCAAAAAAGGTTATGACCAGAATTTGAGAAAGCGTTCATAAATGCACTTTGAATAGGAATTAAAGCGGTCAATGTAATATGCTGTCTTAATTTCTTCTTTTACATGATTAAAGTTTGGAATCTTTTCCTGTAGCTTCATTTTATATATATTGTATTTACAGACAGTAATTATCAAATTCATGACATAATTTCTCTTCTCACAATAACCTAAAATGAAATTTCAAAAATCTGGCAATCATTTGAAAAGATTAAATGAGGATTAATCTTCTTATTCTAGTCTTAATTCATAGGTCATAAAGTGCGGTAACACATTTTACTAACAAATCAGTGTTAAGCACTCTTTATCAAGTTGTTTGACTTAGACCAACAGATCCGAATATAATCTATATCGATGAATTATTGTGTATTATTACCAAAGAGAGCAGTCATTTTGGAGTTTTCATACGATGTCCTAAGGCAAAATATATTTCATATTATAAGGTTACCTTATGACCAATTTTTTTACATCAAGGTTCGAATATGCCGATCATTTGAAGTATTTTCTTTAATTTCGCGACTTCGGTAACAAACATAATATTATATTCGTGTTCAAGACACACAACGTTAACGACGCTCTGCATAAATAGAAGTTTACCCCTCGCTCTCGCTCGGGAAATACGAATATTGAGACACCTCTGCCGTGAACATAGAATGTTATGGACCCTCCTGTAATATCCTCTCTATGAGGTGTCCTATGAGAGCGCAGTCCCTTTCTGTCAAATGGATGTTATTGTATCGTTTAAGAAAGTTATGCTTTAATAGTTGCATCATCACCGGAGACATAGATTAAAACATCACAATTTAAAGGGGGAGTAGCACGTTTTGGGGGAATATATTGTAATGTCAGAAAAATGAAAATAAATGGTTCCAATTGACAGACAATGTATTCAAACTAAATGCAGCAATGTAAAATCAAACACAAAACGTGAAGTTCAGACATGCGAGTCCTTTTTCTCACAAAAATACAAAACACCTTCCGCCAATGGACTTTAAGCATATGTTTATAATTTGTTCTCTGACTATGGATGATTGGTTTGTGTAATGAGATTTTAACACTATCAAAATAATACATTTACCATAAACGTTCATTGGGTGAAACATTTTGAATATAAATTTTCAAACGTGCTCTGCCATTTAAAGTTATGTTGAATGCCCATTATAATCATATGAAGCTGAAGATTAAATGCAATTAGCAAGTCCATTTTAAACATAAGACATAACCTCCCTTCAATATGTTGAGTACACTCATTTGCTGTTCAATTCAATGAAAAAAGAAAATAAACTTAACTTAAAGTTGAACAATAGCTTAAGTTCTCTTCACAGGACCTTAAATAGTTCTATCTTGTGAAATATGCTAATCATCTCATCATTTGAATACTTTCTCCTAAGAAACAACAAAATATATCCAAGGACTGCAGTTAGTGATGTTAAATGACTCTATCGGGGTCATGGCCTGCACTCATCACTGATGTATCACTACAAGCCAGGTATCTTGTCTATCAACTAACACGGTCCTATAAGCATATAAATAGACATATATACGTATCAACACAGTCACAAAGCGAAGCCTATTGCCTGATTAACAGTGCAACATGTGATGTGCGGAGTTCGAGACGTAAATCTCAAATGTATTTTTAGCCACGGGAGGTGCTTGGATTGTTATATCAACCTCTCGCGCATCACACAGGTTGACATTGCTTGATTGTCAATGCTGTCATGTGACCAAGTGGGCCAATCAGAAAGATGGATATAATCCATTCATATAATAAAAACAATTTTACACAATTGATCTTGTTCAACAAGGACTCATTCTGAAATTCATGATCCTTTTAACAACTCATATTAAATACTAACCAAATTATTTGAAACTCAATTCTGAACAATATTATCAAAAAGGAATATTTATTGATTTGCACCAAAAAAAGAACAGACTTGCAGTACATGTGAACTACCAATGTGTATATTCTTTCATATATTCAAATTCAAGGTCATGTATTGAACAAAAACATTCTCTTTTCCAAGCATTTTATAACTTGAACTTAACCTGTGGGAATAGAATGAAGTGTAACCATTGCAAATATCAACATAACATCATTTTAAACATTTTTCGATACTTTATTGAATTAAGGAGAAATAAACAAAGATGGCGTTAACAATAGACTGTTGATATGTATAAATTTTACATCTGAAATGCATGATGTACAAGATAAAGCATTGATATTAAGTCCATGTCCAAGTCATGATCAGTCTGATTAATATCGACTGTGATTCGAGGAAAAAAGGTGTAAAAATATTGTCTCTAGTGGGGTTTGAACTTCAACCAGCCCGGCTTTCCTCTCATTCACAGTCTGAAGGCACCCCCATTACCTGCATGTTCTGACGCAAGCTTATCTAGCCAATCGCAAGTAAAAGCTTCGATATCATGCAGGGGCAGGTAACTCCAGTGTACCATTCGTTATACACAATCGCCGCTAAACGCTATTTAAAAGCGAGGATATGATTGGATAGCTTATGACTTGGTTCGTCTGCGCTAAAAACTGGTCATAGGAACATGCGATAGAGGCGGGTGCATTCAGACCGAGACGGAGAGGATGTTCTGGCTGATTCGAGCCCCGATAGAGACAATATTTTTTATATTTTATTCCTCGGAGTACGGTCGATTTTGGTCAGACTGAGTCATGATTAGGCATACCTTTAGCAATACTAAGTCAAAAAGAATTTAAAGACGTGAAAAACGATCACAACACACGATGTCATTCACTTACCACACATCGCATGCTTCCAAACACTATCAATCTACAGAATGTCTAAAAGAGATATTCCAGCCTTTTGCATAAACAGAAGATTATTTCAATCAGACCAACAGAATTTTTTCAAATTCAGGTTTCAATGATGTGCATTCCAGTTACATAACAAATCATTAAGTAATGTTATGTAGTGTTAAACTAAACAAGTACCTTTTTCTATATAAACAGGTAAACTCGCGTGCAAAGGAAACGTCCTCGTGCGTTTTCAAACTATAAATAACAAATAACAAAACACTCGTATATTCTAACATTTAATAATATTAACATGTTGTATATTTATCAAATTGCAATAATTCGTACAACATAAAGGCACTTTTGGACCGTTTTACAAGATGATTAGTTGACTAGGGGTGTATTGTCCGGTATTCGATCACCCGTCAAAACACAAATCACACTGCTCGGTCACTTAAACGTCAAGATATCGGGTGTGCCCTCCTTGTAATGCAACAAGTAACGCAACACGACGGCAGGGTTTGTAAATCGCCTAATAACACCACTATGGATATGGTGCCATTTTCCCTACCAAACACGACTCAAGTCCTGCACTGTCAGTGGGGGCTGTTGACGTTGTCGAATACGTCGCCCGAGGTAGTCTCAAAGATGGCTCTACTGAATACATATCCGGAGATCTCGCTGGCTAGGGCAAAACATTCACAACGTTGTGTTGAGAAAGTTCCTTGTTAGGACAGCAGTGTTGGGCGTGACGTTGCAATGTATGGCATCGTTCTGTGGATAGACAGGATGGCGACAGGTTGCAGAACCTCATTAATATACCTGCGTTCTGTCAGAATACCAGCCAAGGTGACCAGATCCGTCTTCCTGTCCCCATAAATCCCTCCCCACACCATAACACTTTCGCCTCCATAACGCTCATCAAAAAGACGCAACAACGTGACGTTCTCTCATCCCACTGTCTGTGGACACGTATCCAGCCCTCGGACTTGATGAGCTGGACCTGCCCACATCGCTGAAAAGCACTCGGCTCCAATGTCGCTGCTGCCATTGACGAACAGTTCTTGCTAAAGCCAGTATTCGACGTCAAATTTGATGCTTCAACGCCATTGCTCTGTGAGGTCGATTTGCTCGAATGTCGTGTTGACGCAGTCGTCTGGTCACTGTCTATCTGCTGATTCGATGATTCAGTCTGTGTGCAGCTGATGACGTCACAGTCAGGATAATGTTCCTCAGGGGAAGCACCCGTAAATGTCTGTCAACAATGGGGGTGGTCACCTTCGGTCTGTGGCTCCTGGGCCTGTATGCTGTCACGCCAGTCTGTCCACAACGCGTCAACATCCTACCAATTATTCGCTTCGAGCAGTTCATGATTCTAGCGACATGGTCGTTTGTAGCGCCTATAGTTGAAGCATCAAGAATGCTCACTCTCTCTGCTTTAAGTTAATTTCGGCATGTTCTTGCTGTTAACATGATGTAACTGATGCCCAAGAACATTTTGGTGCCTGTTTTATACCCCAAGATCATACGGGTATTTTTATGTACATTTGGGAAATTTCACTGATTTAATTCATTTTTCTCGTAAAAGAGGTGCATTCAATGTACGTTTTTGGTCATGTCATCAACTTGAGTGTTTATGTGACCTATTCCTGACACTGAGTTATGTTCAAGGTCATTAAATAAAAAATGACAAATAAAAAAATGTTTGGGGACGGTTTTTTTGCACGTGAGTTTATATAAGGTAAATTAGCAATAATATGAAAATATGAAACAATACCGTTATAAGGCAAACTAAATCCAGCTTGATTCAGAAGATAAAATTGAATCTTTTGAATAATAAAAAAAAGTATAGCCTATAGAAAATAATATAATAAATTATAATTATTTTAGTGTAAAACTTCAATGAAAAAGCCGTAAAACCTAGTTACAATTTAAGAGACACAGAGTATGTTGATAGGATCACATATGTCAAATTTTGAAATCGATGTTATTACATCGGGAACCACTAACTGTTACTGAAAATAATAAGTTAAAGGTCAATCAGTACGTTAGAGCGAATATACGGCCATTCAAAGTCGGGATTTTGATCGAAAACCGGACAATGTGGCTCGAGTGGCGCGCGCAAATTCGCCAAACGTAATTTTGAAACCTTCTCATAAGCTGACAGGAAGATATATTCGATTCGATAGTGTTTATTAGGTATTGTAGCTAATAATTAGATTAATTGGATGCATAATTTCGAATATTAATCGTATTTGAGATGATAACTTAATTTTCCATAAAATCAAGCATTTTCGAGATATTATGCATAAATGGATATATTTGCAAGTCCAGTGATGAGATTTGAACTTCAATCAGCATATTAGATATTTTGTAGTTTATCAAAACCAAATAACATTTTAAAGATGGACTGAAATGCTATATGGCAACTTTCAGGATTCGTGAAATAGTGATTACAATTTGACATTGACTAAACTTTAAATTACTGAAATCGACCTAGAAACGGCTTAATTACGACTGTATACATAACACTGCCTAATTAGGCCGGCGAACAGAATAAAACGCACTGAAGCGTGACTACCTCGTGACGTGTTAGTAGGCGATGTGATACCCCGTTGTGTGCCCTCGTTATGTAAAACAACACAAGCTAACAGTACAGTTCAATGTTTAACCGTTGATTAAACACCCTAAACAACATCCCAACATCTCACACCTTCAATAAATCGGTAGTTTATTTATTCAACTGGCAATTTGTATTGATGTAAACGGAAGACCCTGATTAAAAACGAAGTTGTGCGCATAATGCTACAGCATGTAGGCCTAGATGGTCTCGCTTTGCGCAATGTTGTCATAAGACTGCACGTGAGAACCCGGATGTATATGTAAACAATTGCTCCCGTGTGAACTGTTTTATCTTCGTGCACAGTTGGTGGTTGTTATTGAATATTACTTTAGTAGCACAGCAGAAAGGATGTAATTATACAATACTATTTTATTTTTACATTTAAACCATTTTTTTAGAATTGCCTTTAACTTCATTTTGTAACAGGATAAAAAATATATACGTTTTTCTTAGTTATTTCATTTAGTGATGGACAAGTTACAATTCTCAATGAAAGACATGTATTGGATGATCACTGATGTCTTGTTTAAAACATTATTTTAATAGGGCATTTCACTGAAAATCTTAATGTTTTCACTCTTGTACATAGAGGTGATATTTTCTACAACAATACCCGATACATGGCCAAACAGAATGAAGATTTATCAAATGAACCTTATCCAAAATAATTATCAGATAGAGCAAAAACGGTATTCCTAATTTCAGGTTAATAGGGAGAGAGAGAGAGAGAATTTGTTTATTTCTGTCTCATCTTATACATTCATAAATATATTCATTATACATGCATAAAAAATGTATAAGCCGCCAAAAAGGCTACAAGAGACAATTCATTAAAATCACATTAAATATTGAAATACATTTCAATAAGACATAATGCATAGAAGATGGGCATACACACAAAACCCATACGTTCACTGTCATACATACATACATACATGTATACATTACATACATATAGGTTATAGGTTATAATTTACCAATCGGAGAAAAAAGGGATGTTAAGGAATACAATTGCTATTTGATGTCACCTAATTAGCTGATGTCATAAAATAGCCAGGTGTTGATGATTGTGCATTATATAACCTACCTGCTATAGTCATCATTTGATATCATCTAATTAGGAAACAGACAGGAAATACGATAGACAGTAAAGTAATTGTGTAATAAGTGAGTATCTGATCTAAAGAAAGTAAGTAACACCTGCAGACCAATGTCATTGTTTATTCAACCTTTTTACACAACGTTCAAATCTAAATGTGAGCATTGTATATTCGGATTATTACCATAAATCAGCCCAATACTTTGTGCTATGTTTTACATTTTACTAATCTCCCTTTTCTCTGCATGTCAAACTGTTCATTTAGTGAAAATGCGAGCTCGAAGCAGAAAATCGGTGTAGTGATCGGAACACGTGAGTTCGATGTAGATTGTCACATTGCTCTGTTTGACCGCGGGTCAATTTGGCGTGAAACCATCAATATGATGGGAATTTGTCTACGGAGACTTCATCAGGAGATATTCTAGGACAGTTGACAGCAACACAATGATATAGCATACTGTTAATCGCTTTGAAAAGGCAGAACTGCGGATTTCGCCTATCACTTTCCATATAAGCAGACGAACGCTTCGCCTACTGCCACGTCACTTCCGGTATCCCTTGCCCGTGGCCTCTCAGCCTTGTTTTGGTTTGTCGCTGGACGGCGACAAGCAGACGCCTTGTTACGCAATGTTTACTTAGCTGTAGCTTCATTGAGAAACTGTGTATCGTTGCTGTTTTGGCCTAATATTTATGTTATATAGTTATTTGACCAAAATCTTTTGAAAAATAAATAAAAAAAAGGTTATACAGCGGCTCTTTAAGAAAGATACTCTGTGTGTCACTTTTAAAGGGGCAGTAGCACTTTTTTTGATAATTTTATATTCTAAATTTGTCACTGATAATTGAAAGTCAATGCTTAATGTATTATCTTAGCAGTGTCAAAAATCGCATTTCACAAGCCAATCATCCGTAGTCAGAGGACAAAGTATGAACATTCATTTGAAATCCATTGGCGGCCATTTTGTGTGAACACCTTTAATTCATTTTATGTAAGAAAAAGCCATCGCATGGCTAAACTTTACATTAAATATTTGATTTAATACTGCTCCATTTTGTTTAAATACATTGTCTATCAATTGGAACCATTAATCTTCATTTTCCTGACATCACCTTATATTCTCCATAAAAACGTGCTACTGCCCCTTTAAAGCAGGGATTTCTAAATTCAGTGCATTAGATTACGACGTCATATCAACGGTTAATACAGGAAGTCTATTGAGTAATTGGTGTATTTACATTGATCAGTCAAGCCTAACTTCAATGTGGTTTTGTCCCATTCAGGGACCCGTCAAACTGCCGCATTGCGGCGCAGTCATTCATATAAATTCAAGCTCACAGTCCTCCATCTTTAATCGTTGCTAATCGGGGAGATCTTACAGCTTGATTGTACTGATCATATCTTCAAACATGGTAAGTAAAACTTGTAAAGTGTAAATAGAAGTTTTAGAAAAGGCTGAACGATTATAGGCCTTTTGAACAGTGAATAGTCTTCCTATTCATTAGCAGTCCTTTTAACAATAACAGTTTGTTCATCAAGAAATACATATATTTAAAATATAACTTTGTGTGAAAAGTTTGAATCCTCTTAGAAATATTCTTTATCTGATGAATAATGTCCTGTTCTTGTCAAATTTAGAGTACGACGTCGAAACATTGATCCTAAAATCATACATAATGATTAAATCAACTGAGGGGTACACGTTCATCTGTACCTCCATGTACATACATCTTTTACCCTACATCAGTTGTTGGTTGTTACGAGATGATCAGTGATCGTTTTCTTAGACAAATTGATCTTAGTACAGATCTAAAAAGAATTGATTTAAACATATTATGTTCAATAAAGAAAAGGGATCAGGAACAAGTTATCCAACTGAGGTAACCTTCTCCCAGAATCTAAATACAGTTCGGCTCACTGTCATTCTAGTAAAAGTACAATGAATGAAATGTTGAAGATGTGAAGACAATAGCTACACAATTTTCTGGGTCGATGTAATCAATAACAAAACATAATTCGACAAAACTTTCACATAGCATTAATAAAACCCTCGGTTTGTACATAATCGGAAGTAGTTAAATATTCCATAGAAATATGCTATCCATAGGTTGAATTCCATGCTCCGAAAACAATATTATTCAGAATGCAAATGAGGATCTGCTTCTATTTATTATGCAATGCCCCCACCAGGGTCATGACATATACCCATCACTGTTGTATCACTGTCCACCACGTATCCTGTCTTCGATAAATATATAAACAAGTGTCTACCAAGTTTTCAACGTCATCAAAAACAAAATTCTATTACCTGACAGAGTCGGTTTTGAGTGTATTACACAGGCATATGTCTTGTAAAGAAGTATGCATATTTTTTCCTGTAGGAGAAATTACTTGCAGTGATGTAATTGATAGTTGCATATGAGATACAATCAGGCCTGTTCCTGGTACAAATCACGACAAAATAATCTGAGACAAATAATTCCTTATTTGATAGTAGACACGGCCAAATTACCTCGCCTTGCCGCTCGGGCAACATTTCTACAAAGATGGAACATAAGACCGTATTACCCTCGTGAGAAGCATACCCTCTTGAGTGGGGTGATATATGATTTTTACGCCGCTATACAAAAAGCATGAAATAAGCATTTTGAAATGTAAAATGTATGTTATATCGAACACATCAAGGTTACTTTTGATCAAACTATGTAGATTCTAACAAATTAAATTCGCAGTATCTGTAATCTGTATATGTAAAAAAACATGCTTATTAACGTATTAACGTTATTTATCTGAGATCATAAATGTTTTTATTAAAAATAATCAAATTTTTATTGTTTCGCGGCTATCTTGAACATTACAAGTGGCAGTATGTTTACATTAATTGTAACGTTAGAACTCACTATTTTCGTTATGTGTCTTGCAGGGGTTTGTTTGCAATCATGCTTCAGGATATTTGTTGATAGAGATGGAATTCCTTTCGCTAGGCAGCGACACTATCACGACTGTTGATGCATGTTTTCAAAACACTTTGTTCTGTGATTCATGACTGCTCACTTTGGACATGACCTCTAACTATAGAACTGTCTGCTTAGGCAGTGTTTCTTACTCTTTTTAGTTTCATATTATGTGTGTTTTGTTTCAACATTCTTTAAGATAAATTCGTTAAACCATTCAGGCAAAGGGTATAGGGATACACTAGCGCTCTCGCTTGGTGTTATGCAACTCGCCTTTGGCTCATTGCATAACACAAAGCAAGAGGCTGATATATCCTTATTACCCCAGGGTCTGTAAGGTATAACTAATATTATGATTATGTACGATTGTGATTGACTCGTGTGTAACTGGTGAAGTCGGGTCAGATATATCAATGGTTGGAGTTATCAATACAAGCGCCAGTACCCTTGGCAGAACAATTCCTCTAGCTAAATCAATCAGGAAAAAAACACTTACTTCAGATCAGTAAAAATATTTGGTTATTACATCGCTTTTCACCTTTATCCTAAAAAGTAGAATATGTTATGGCTGAGGGTTATGCAAATCTCCATGTTAAAGGTTTAATAATTTTGGATGTTTCCAAAGACTTTCAGATTTGCCCTTAACAGATGAAATATTATTAACACATTTCTTTATTTCTGTTTTCAGGGTGATCAGTTAACTGAAGATCAAATTGCAGGTAAAATATTTTTTTATGCAAGCAAAACGTACATGTAGGTTAAGGGTAAAACACATTGGGATAATTCTCAAATATGAGGGTCACTGAGAATGATTCTTCAAACTGATGAGCATGCAAGTTTTAACCTTTTGAAAAATACACATTCAGGTTTTTTTTCTTCTGTATGTAAAACAAAAATGGAATTGCTTTTGAAGTGCTCCTGGTCCAAAAGTAAAGCCAACATAAAAATATACACAATTCGAAGAATTTACACGCAAAAACATATGAACCAAGAGTAACAGTCATTTGTAGTCTTTGTAAAAATTACAGCACAAGAAGTTGTACAAACGAGCAAAATCAAAACATGTTAATTGGGAATTTTTAGTTTGATTACTACTTTATTTTCTCAGGCCAGGATTTTAGATCTTACTAAAAATAAGAAACTAAGATAGCATAAGGTTATTCCTCAACGATTTGCTGAACCAACAGTGATAGGTAATATAAAATAAAAGTTCTGCATGAAATGTACACATAAATGCTCTGGGCTTGAATGTCTTAAACTGTATTAAAACAAATATGATAATGACCTTTTCCAAAGTATATCTGGAATCACAATAAGACATTGCACACTGTATTTCAGAATTTAAAGAGGCATTCAGTCTTTTCGACAAAGATGGTGACGGCACCATCACAACCAAAGAACTTGGAACCGTCATGAGGTCACTAGGTCAGAACCCATCAGAGGCAGAACTTCAAGACATGATCAACGAAGTAGATGCTGATGGTAAGACACTTACTTGAATTATTATTGTTTTTGCATATTGCATTGGCCGTTGCTGATTTTTTTTTTTAAATTCAGCTTATCTACATGGTTACGAACTTTTCGCTTTTCCAATTGATATACACTTGAATTGTAGTATCTTTGGCATTTCGGGGATCAAATTGGAAGGTGAATGTGATGATTATATGAAGATACACGGTCTTATCAAAGCCATATGGCCTTGTATAGAAATACCTTAAATCATGTTCAGGCATCAGGCATTTGTATGGTATTGACTGCTTGGCAATCCTTTCAATGGCATTTCTTCAAAAAGCAAATTATCGTTTCAGAATGCAGAAAATGTCTCTTAAGACACGTTGTATTCTAAAAAACATACAAATGCCAGTTTTACCCGGAAAAATAGGATCCGATCAATTTTTCACAGTAAAATTTCAATTTCACGTTATTTAAGTTATATAGTTATCACTATTGCACGATCCCCTGCAAAAATTACTTATTTCGATCAGACAGTTGCTGCTTTCTGTTTTAAGGGAATGGAACAATAGACTTCCCAGAATTCCTCACAATGATGGCGAGGAAGATGAAGGATACGGATTCAGAGGAAGAAATCCGAGAAGCATTCCGAGTGTTTGACAAGGACGGCAACGGTTTCATCAGTGCAGCTGAGTTGAGGCATGTGATGACAAACTTGGGTGAGAAGTTGACAGACGAAGAAGTAGACGAAATGGTCAGGGAAGCAGACATTGATGGTGATGGACAAGTCAATTATGAAGGTAAATATTTAAGGTTTTCTCTGTAATTTGTGGAATACTTGAATTGCTCTAAAGGAATAACAAAATAATGGACATGTCAAGTATAAAGGTACATACACAATATATTATATTGCTCTTTTTCATTGTGTTCCTCACGTCGACGGGTAATATGATATAAAAACAAACAATTTTCAGTTAAGAGGCACCCCATGTCAATTATATGTATGTAATGAATATGATTGTATCTTACGAAAAAGTGTTTTGAGTGTCTTCATATTACTCAAATGCAATGTCTTAGTACCAATTCGTATCAATTTGCATCTCTTTCTTACCTTTAAAATATGTAAGAAGATTGTAGAAACGACAGACCTAAGTAAAGTGTTGTTTTAGTGACTCATTTCTACTATTTATCTTTCAGAGTTTGTGAAGATGATGACTGAAAAGTAGAAGAAAATATCTTTTTTGCTTCCCTGTCTATGTATTTCACCTTGTACAATAGAACACCTGAAGTCAATTTGAGTTGTTTTTGTCACCCAAATCTTGGTTTCATAATCCGATGACATTCATGTAATAATCACAGAAAAACGGGTTTTTATAGGTCAAAATTAAGAACAAAACGGTATCAGCATGTTAGAAATGTTTACACCTATATTGTAAGAGAGACCCTGACATTTGAACAATCCCAGTCTAGGAATTATTTCCGAGGAAAGAAATTTCAAAATATCCCTATATCGAGAATCGAACTTGTTCTGTCGGAGTTTTCTCTCCACTACCTCTGATTGCAGTACTGTAGGTCGCATGTTCTTAAGATAGCTCAGTTGACCAATCACAAGTTGTCTACAAAACCTTTGGTATCAGAGGCTAGGGCAAGTAACTCCTTAGAACCATCCTTTCAACAACTGCATGCTGTCTTTTAAGCCTGATAATGTGATTGGTCCTCAACTAGGTTTCGTAGCTTTGAACTAAACCAACGGGCTTGATTGGATACACAAATATTTTGTTATCCAATGAGATAGCGTGAGTGGTTTAGTGCGGGGCAGTTGTGACCTATCTCGGGTCACAGGTCAAACTTGGCAGGCGGTCGGCTGGTGGGGATGATTTAGAAGTCTTTGTAAATTGGATTTTGCGACGGAATCGTATCAGTGAGGTTTTTTTTGCCGATCGAGCCCAAGCTAATCTTCGCGGGAAGATTCTGCAATTTAATTTAAAAAATTAAGTTTTTTCTAGTTTTCTGAATTGACCAGCAAATGGTTGAAAAAGTTAAGATGTGCTATTTTTCATATTCATATCTTTAAATACCAAAACCGATTTTTATTGTTTATGGCTTTTTATGAAGGGAAATATATTGCCTTTGAAGCTATATATGACACAATAGGGAATTGAAAAGATTTCATTGTGAAATATATTTTCAAAAGAATATTGGGTGTTGCTGTCGTTACATCCCTTTACTTTTTTGATAGTAGTATGTGCTGGATCGTCATCTGAAAGAGCTTCTTACTCTGCTGTATTCGACATAACACGTCCTTGTGTTTCAAAGGTTATAGTGCGTAAGAGTACACGTGACTGATTATAAACTGCCGGGCAGAAGAAAGTACACACCTCAGTTTATTTCAATTTACTTAAAATCTAAGAGACACGTGGTGTTTTGATTTATTGCATATTTACAATAAGGATGAACACTTCTTTATTCTGTGTAAGCGACGTTTCGACATAGATTCTAATGTCGTTGTCAAGCAAGTGATAACTAATGTCGTTGTCTAGCACTTGCTTGACAACGACATTAGCATCTATATCAAACGTCGCTTACACAGAATAAAGATGTTACTCATCCATACGAATTGTCCTTATTGTTCATCACACCAACTTCTAGAATGCCAATCAAAGAAGTATATATGATTACACATTCTTGCAGTAGGGCTCTTCCTGAACAAATATTGTGGTGAAATGGAATTTTTAATAACATAATTTGATCAAAGACAAAACAACAGACCAGATTAATCTTTATCTTAATACCTTAATATTTTGTATCCAACCACCTTAATAGTAAACAAATCATATGGTGAAAGACGGAAATGGCAAAACTGAATAACATTTAAACTGAGAAGGTTAAATTATGTCATGAGTTCATTTGTTCGTAGACAATGTCAGATTTATACAAATCGGTCAGTTAAACAGTGGGTAATTAAACCTGTCCATTACTCTTTGAGCTCATGGACATGTTGCAATGGACACGCTTCATCTTGCAGACATCAGATGTAGGACGCCAGTATTGGTAGATGCGGAAATCACAACACTAGGACGCCAATATGCGCGAATTAAGGTTTAAAGTGGAATAAACTCCATAAAGGTTAATGTCCGAGTTAATCTCCACTCCTAAAAAATAATTATTTTTAGGAATGGAGAGTTGAGACTTAAAGTACATTCAACTTAATGCCTATTCAAAAACCTAAAAATATTCAATATTTTGATATTTTAAGTGGAAAACTAGATGTAAAATACAATCCTCCATTACTGAAAAGTAAAGCACAGTACCCCCTGTAAAAAGGCCGTAGCATTTAACAAACCTGCTTTCAGTGACGTAATCATTATGCGTGAACATGCGTGCTTCATGCGTGTCTAAAGTACAGTAATTGCGACTGCCGTTTATGGTCATTTTGGTAAATTGTCTCCTATTTAATGAAGTTTGGTCCGATTTTTCCTAGGTTGGTCGCAAAAGTTTGCAAAGAATACAAGCAAAACAGTAACGTTAATTTTAAAGATATTGAACTCTGAAAGTGGGTCTTTAATTGCATTTAATTTAATTGTCTTTAATATCACACGCAGATATTGGCGAATTTTCGGAGGTTATTCCTTACACACAATCAATACAATAATGCTTATAGAACATTGAAATTTACATTCAATTTACAATTTACATTTACATAAGGAAAATTTGATTTGAAAAAAAGACAATTGACATAAAATTATCATTACTCATAGGGAAGACTGACCGAGGTTTGGACGGTTTACCGATCAAAATATTATTCATCATCTAAAGAAAACCATTTAATAGCACATTTTGCTATTAAGAATAAGCTTTTGTGTTTGATAACGATCGGTATTTGAAGAAATAGAAAAAGAACGTATATCATGTTATAGGAAATCGATTGAAACTGATTAAAGGTGTTCGCATAAAAATGATCGCCAATGGACTTAATGTGAATCTTTATCATATTGTTCTCTGACTATGGAAATTGGTTTGTGTAATGAGATTTTCGACACTATCAAAATAACATATTTAGCATTAACGTACAATTATCAGCAAATATTTGAAAATATACAATTTTCAAAAAACGTGCCACTGCCCCTTTAAAGTATAGTAATTCAGTGGGCACTTTGCTACATCATTAAAAAAATTTTTTTTAACATTGTATGCTTATAACAGAGACAAATAATTGATTTCCTTATCAAGAATAAAAAAATGGACTGACAGCGGATATATATATTTTGGCAATTTATTCAATTTAAAGTATGGATGATTAGATTTTAAAAAAACTTAACGAACACAGGCCGTACTGGAATGTGTGAGTCACATCAATTTCTCTACAATGTTATTTCAAATCATCTCCCGAGGTCAGTCTAGCCTTCCGACATCATTTTCACAAACTCTGAAAAATATATAAAAAACAGTCATTAGAGTCATTTTTATCAGAAGTTGCACCCTTATTGTAAAATTTTAGAACTTCTATTGATGACCAATCAAATGAAAATTTGAAACTTGTGTTAAAGTCTGAATGTTTGGGTATCATTCACTGGAAAGAATGTGCTAAAAATAATAATTAAATATTTACAAATGTGAGATATTTTTAATGTTGATGTGATTTAATGTCATCAAAAAGGTAATACAAAGTGATCTTTTATAAAAACAACTAATCAAGAGTCAGTTGATAAAGAAAAAAGTTATACTCCCGAAAGACCTATGGCAAAACACCTCTGTCCATATGACCACATTACTAAATGAATACATGATGATTCTCGAAGCCTCCACAACAAAATCTATTTATTAATTGAACCAAAGAGAGATCACCTGTTTTTACTAGCCACGATGCAAGGATTTGCAAGAAAATGGCATTTGTTTTGGGTGAAGTCAATGGCCATTGTGAGTAAGACAGTCGATGAAATTAAGTAAACATGTAAGCTACAGTGATAGTCATTATTATGTATGTAACATGGCTATATAATAGACTAAATCGGCAAAGCAAATCGAAGTCATATAGAGAAACCAGGAAGGTTTGAACCGAGGTCGAAAATCGGACATTGGCGCACGTCAATCAATCAAACGTAATTTTGGAAACTTACCTAATGCAGTCAGAATGAAAGTTACGAGTTCATCATATTTGAAAGGTTATATAGCTTGTAGTTATGTAAGTTGGATGAGTGAATTTGTCTTTTGTGATAATATTTGACTGTTTTAAGAATTTAAATGAAAACAGTTTGTATCATATAATTTGCATTTGGGAAATAATAAGTGACACATTTTAAATAATATCATAGATAATGCCATTTGTGTTGAACAGAATAGTATGTGGAGAAACTCACGGAGGGCCTCTCTAAGCATGCAAAATGCATAAAATTGTTTCTACCTTCAAAATTCATTCTGGGGTCATGTAGAGTATATTCCCAACCTTTATAATTAAATTGTCAGATGGCTGAAACATTATCCAATGAAATGATGATTTTAAAACTCACCCTTGTAATCGAGCTGTCCATCATGATCAGTATCTGCTTCCCTGGTAAATTTTTCTGCTTCTTCTGCTGTTAACTGATAACCCTTCGCTGCAAACATTTGCCTGAACTCTGTTGCATTGATAAGATTGTTGTCGTCATTGTCCCTGAGTTGGAATTCTTGATGGAAATCAACATGCTCCCCTGTAATTTCATAAGTCATGGGGAGTTTGTGGTACTTTATTCTTCATGTAAGAGCTCCCCAAAAAAGAAACAAATCAATAATCGACATGTACATGTAATTGTAAAAATGTAAAAAATAAATAAAATAATAAAAATATAAAAACAAATATTTAAAAAAATATTTTTAAAACAATCAATAATCAATCAACAAAAGATGACTTTGACAATGCCAATCGTTAGGGACGTTATCGTTGCTACAACAAGTCTATCATGCCGTTTCCTTTAAACAGAAAGTGACATGGGTTTGGGTAAGGCTAAGTATTGGATAACACCCACATGAGAGGGTGTTCTAGCAAAGAGAGGCCTTTGCCTACGGGAAGCCCCTCGTGCGGTTTAGCGCACGAGGGGCTTCCCGTAGGCAAAGGCCTCTCTTTGCTAGAACGCCCGAGGATGAGGGTGTTATCTATCTTATATACCGAAAACATCACAAATAATAATTCTTATGGCTTTTCTAACCGATGTCCGAAGCTAAGCGTTTGTTTTTAACCAACTAGAATTTAGTGTGGTTTAATCGAACACAGCCCCGAAAACAATTATCACATGATCATCCATAACAATGTCCAAGGGTCATGTTTTATTTAATTCACAAACCGTCAACTGAATATTATTGCGTTGATTTAACTGATAATTCAAAAAGAGAAACGGCCTTGAAATATCACACGGACCAAAATATGAAACATAGTTATAAAAGGGTCTAAGAATGCTATCCAACCATCTCATCCGCCGTGGTGTAGTGGGTATGACCGTCGGCTTTGGCGTGGGGGGCATGATAGACACGGGTTCGAGACGGCATATTGCAAAAACATTTTCAGATGATAGATTTCAGATGTATTTTTCATAAGTTTAACTTAGAAGAACTTTGAATTTAATAGAAAATCAGGTCATATGTGTTAAATAAATAGTTACTTGATGACAAATATTTGGAGGGCCTTGTAATGGTTAATACCCTGCTTGGAGGCTTTTATTTCGTCTAAAGCCTTCAAAGCAGGGTATTATACAGTGCAAGGCCCTCTCGGTAATGCCCTATTCCCCTTCACAGGTATGTTCTACCGGAATAAAACTCGGTTACAATACATACCAGTTGAAAGCATGATGACAGAGCAGCAAAGCATCATCATAGCGACCCACATTCTCTATAGTTACCAGGCAATTTGCTTTTCTAACTGGAACTTATTATCTGAAAAATGAAAACAAATGGGAAAATATCTACGATTCTCAGGAACAAGTTTTTGAATATGTATAAACTGATAGGATGAAAATACAGTTGTTAGTAAAATTCCTTGTCAGAATTGAAGTTACCACTAATTCGAGGTTTCACCACTTCTTGTATTTTCACCACTGACATCGTTACATCATATCATGTGACATCGGAGCAGGTAGCAATTCAACCTCCCATATACAATCAACTTGTCACAAGGTACTTTTATTCAACAAATAATATAAGTTTATTGTATTAAGCTACTTCGTCACTTAGGTAACAAAGTTAGGAAATTAATTGCAAATGCGGGATTCGAACCTGTCAATCTTCACAGGGAATCGGTTTCCAGCTATGCTCTAGAAATATTTACGTTTCTTTCACAAATTGACCGTATATAGTAAAAACAATAGCATTACTACATTCACATTGTGAATCGGTATATACGTCAGAGAAAGCCCTCGGATCTCGTTTTGATGAACATTTTAAAACTTTGTATTGATTTTACATTAGGCGCCATTACCACGGATCTCCTGATCCGAAGCGGAAAGCTCCAACCATTGCGCTATCCCGTCCCTCTTTAATACAAACTCTTGTCATTGTGGAATACAATGCAAACCTCTGATTACTCGCCTTGCCAATATATAAATTTGTAAGCCTTTGAAGGACATGTGGAAGTGAAATTTATTTATTATTGTAACAACGTTTTGATCATGATCAGTTGCTGACACCTTCATCAGGTTGGATGTTGGTAATAACATACATGTAATGGGATCAAAAACAAGATGTACACAAAAGTCAGGAACGTTATCTGATGTTACTTAATATACATGCGGTTTTGGCATGTTTGCAGTAATTTTTTTGCAATCTCCAGGAAGTTACATTTAGATCGACGGTATTAATATGAATTAGATCAAATGGTTTCTCAGTACTCAACTGCATATGTAGTTGAAGACACGTAAAAGTGAAACAATGAGAAACTATCAGAAGTAAATATAAAAAATTTGTACCAACAATCTAAAACTATATAGTCTATCAAAAATATTTTCCAATGTTCTGTATATTACTGTTAATTTTTGCACAACTTATGATAAATGATATTACAGGTTTTTTTAGGTAACGTACCTCAAGGAGACTCCTAGTTTGAAAGTGAACGGAATATTTTTGGTCTTATATTTATACCAAATATATTTGCTATCACAAGTAACAGCTTTTATTATTTACCATGAATGTTTCATCGAAATTTAATTGGTTATTTTCATTTTTCCATGTAATTACTAATTGTGAATAAAAATAATATCAAATATCAAAATTAATGTGATATAAATTAAACAATGTAAAGTTATTGCTTGTAATAAACGGAACGCCAAAAGAAATGTTACACCTCTTTGAATTTGAATATAGTAAAAAGTTACGTGTTCAGAGGAATTTGCTTTGATGTGCTGTAACACTCCATTAGTCTTGTGTTTTGTGCTAAAATAGCAGACTTGTAACTTTAATGGTAAATAAGTTATAGCCAGTTCTTCATGGGTTGGGTCAATTAACCTATTTCCGATCATGCAATAAAAAGTGAAAATTGTAAAACTTAACCAAACTGACTTTGTTTTCTTTGATTGTGAATGAACATTCACAAAAAAGGAAATAAGTTATGTTTTTGGAAACATTTATTCGTTATTTTGGCTGAAAATTACGGAATATTGGGATTTGTTATTTTTCGTTTCTAAACACAACCATAAGATTCTAAGAGAACTTTTTTGTTAAAAATGTGCTTTGACTTTTTTAGAAAGCTATGGCACATGTTTACGGACTTGATTTGTTTCTAAATCTTTCTAAATAGTGAACTTCTTTTACATTTTGGATTTTATCAAAAGGATTATGTCACCAAATTGTCGCTGTAGAATTTTTACAACGCATACAATGCCATTGAACTCAGTTAATAACGGGTATAAAAGGCCCCTGTATTCATTATATCACACCATTATTCGATTACAATGTCGAAACTAACAACTGAAGAGCGGGAAAGAGCGATTGGAATACTGCAGACTGGGTCCACTGATGGCGAAGTTGCTGCCGCATTTGGATGTCATTGTCTCACTATTCTAAAGCTGTGTGGACGCCTTCAACAGACTGGATCGACTCGAAACCGAACTAGAAGCGGTAGGCCGCCAGTGACAACCCCAAATGAAGACCGGTACCTGCTTCAACTGCATATTGGGAAGTTTCTACTGCACTTGGACACCGAATCAGTAAGAAGAAGGCTCCAGCAACATGGACTGAGGTCATACCGGCCGATGCGAGCAATGCTGTTGACACGCCGACATCGACAAAACAAGGTTGCTTGGGCCAGAAATGTTCGGCGTTGGCTGAACCAAAATTAGCAGAGAGTGTTATTTGCTGAGGAAAGTTGGTTCCAGATGCACGTAGCAGACGGGAGAAGGAGGGTCTACCGTGGCCGTGGTGAAAGGGAGATGCACTGCTGCGTACAGGAAGTTATCCCTTCCGGTGGAGGCAGCGTCATGGTCTGGAGTGGTCGCAACCACCGACCTCGTTGTCATTCACAGGGTACATTGACAGGGTCCTACAGCCAGAGGTCATCCCATTCTTACAACGCCATCCAAACACCCTTTTTCAATGGGACAATGCTCGTCCTAATATAGCCAGAGTGACTTTCAACAACGTCCACGTTTTGCCTTGGCCTGTCAGATTGCGCGATATGAATCCCATCGAGTACCTATGGGATTACATCGATTGAAGGATCCGTCAACTTCGACACCAACCACAACACACGTCATTAACTTATTGCTGCATTGATGGCCGAATGGAGGCACAAACCACCTGCTTTCATCAGACGACTGACGTTTTCTGTGAGACGAAGAGTTCAGGCATGTTTGAATGCCAACGGCGGACATACCAGATAGTGATCACATACAGTTTGTCATTAAACTAATGATTATTCTTTGATTTTGTTGCAAGTGGTTTTCATTGCAACGTGTGCATTACCTCGGCATAATCACCAAGAGTTGAAAGCAGATGTTAAACTTCAATACCACAAAAAAGGCAGCGCATTCAAGAAGGCTGCGAAACTACCCTTTCAAATCAGCAATTATTGTATTATTTCCCCCAAAAAAATTTTTTTTCATTTGATCGTCTGTGTCTTATTATAGAGCTTCTTAGCATGTAACAATGCTAAACATGATATAATTAGTGCTTCATTCCCATGCATTCTCACATTTTTTCTAATTAGAAAGAACAAAGGATGGCATAAGCTATATCTATATTATTTCCAATATATCAGGTGAGTTGCCTAAACTTAATCCCTTTGAACACAACTGTATAGCTTGATGAGGTATATAAACTCGAAAGTTCCTGTGACGTTATCTGGTCCATTTTTCTGACAAATAAGAAGTGAAGAAAGTCGACCTCATTGAATATTGATAAAAATTTAGAATCTATATAAAACAAACACACAAAAATAAATCAATATTTATTTTTTCATGAGTATTTACACTGTCAATGTGTCCCTTAAATGGAGTCACCAGACAGTCGCGTACAGACGTTGCTCTATTTACTTTGTCATCATTTTCACAAACTGAAAACCAAATATAAGTATATCATAGTGTCATGTGAACACGATCAGCGGTGATAGTTTGGAGTCTGTCGAACGGAGGAACCCGATAGTCGTGTCGTTGGATTCATTACGTCATCAGTTTCAGAAACTTAAAAAGGTACTTCTATCTCCTCTAGTATTTTACAGTATCACGTGACCACAATCAACGATGACAGTTTGATGGCTGTCGATCTAGCAGAGGCACCAGATAGTTGTGTACATACGTTGGTCTCACTTCGTCATCAGTTTCACAATCTTCAAAAAAAGTATTTCTAACTCTAAGAGATTTTACAGTATCACGTGACCACTATTAACGATGATAGTTTGGTGGCAGTAGAAGTTAGCAAATGCACCAGATAGTTGTGTAATTACGTTGGTCCCTCTACCTCGTTATCAGTTTCACAAACTCTAACATTAGTATTTTTATCTTCACGAGTACTTAACAATGTCATATGAACGCCACCAACGATGATAGTTTGATTGCTGTCGATCTAGTTGAGGCACCAGATAGTCATGTACAGGCGTTGGTCCCTCTACTTCGTCATCAGTTTCACAAAGTCAAAACAAAGTATGTCTATGTCATGTTAACACCATCAACGATGGTAGTTTGATGGCTGTCGATCTAACAAAGGCACCAGATAGTTGTGTGTCTCACTTCGTCATCAGTTTCACAATCTTCAAAAAAAGTATTTCCAACTCCAAGAGATTTTTACAATGTCATTCAAACACCATCAACGATGATAGTTTGGTGGCCATCGATCTAGTAGAGGCATCAGATAGTCATGTACAGACGTTGGTTTCACTTCGTCATCAGTTTCACAATCTTCAAAAAATGTATTTCCAACTCCAAGAGATTTTTACAATGTCATTCAAACACCATCAACGATGATAGTTTGATGGCTGTCGATCTAGTTGAAGCACCAGATAGTCATGTACAGGCGTTTATCCCTCTACTTCGTCATCAGTTTCACAAAGTCAAAACAAAGTATGTCTATGTCATGTTAACACCATCAACGATGATAGTTTGGTGGCCATCGATCTAGTAGAGGCATCAGATAGTCATGTACAGACGTTGGTTTCACTTCGTCATCAGTTTCACAATCTTCAATAAAAAAGTGTTTCAATCTCCACGGATATTTAACATTGTCATATTAACGTCATCAACGATGATTGTTTGATGGCCATCGATCTAGTAGAGGCATCAGATAGTCATGTACAGAAGTTAGGTTCACTTCGTCATCAGTTTCACAATCTTCAAAAAAAGTATTTCAATCTCCACGAGTATTTAACATTGTCATATCAACGTCATCAACGATGACAGTTTGGTGTCTGTCGATCTAGCAGAGGCACCATATAGTAGTGTACAGGCGTTGATCCCTCTGTCTCGTTTTCAGTTTAAGAAACTCAAAAAATTCTGATGGAGTCACAAGATAGTTGTGTACAAACGTTGGTTTCACTTCGTCATCAATTTCAAAAACTCCAAAAAAGTATTTCTAGCTCCACGAGTGTTTTACAATGTCATATGAACGCCATCAACGGTGATAGTTTGTTGGCCGTCGATCTAGTAGAGGCAGATAGTCTTTCCACTTTGTCATCAGTTTCACAAGCACTAAAAAAAGTATTTCTTTCTCCATGTGTATTTTACAGTGTCATGTTAACACCACCAACGATGATAGACGTGTATAGGCGTCGGTCTGTCTACTTCAATAGTTTCACAAACTGTAGAAAATATAAACAAAAGAATATCCAAATAAGAATCAATGTTTAAAACAGCAATCAACATACAAAATTGTTTAATGCCCTTTAACTCGTGATTCGAAATAATATCGGGGTGGCATTGTTTACCAATCAACCTTACCCTGTGTAGCCCACTTCCGGTCTCGTTGCTTTGGTTTCCTTTGTTCAAACTCACCTCAACTTTTCTAAGACACCTATTGCACACCCACATAAAGTCAGGAGAAGAGATCTTAAAGGGACCCGCCGTCCCCAACACAAATGGCCTTCGGCCCGTGCTGAGAAACCTGCTCATTATTGAGCTGAGCTACGCTTTACCGCTGAGATGGGGAGAAGAGAGCGGTTTAGGGTTCGCTTTTCTTTAGGGGAATCCCGTCGTTAATCATGCGCGCTGATTGGTTAATAATACATCCACTACTTTTGACATATATTGTATTGGGCGAAACTGTAATAAATAATATCTCTCTCTCTATATATATATATAACGTTTTAGTTTCGTAAGAGTATTTTAATTTTAATATCCAAACGAATGCGCTTGCCAAGACATTGTAAGTTTTCAAGTTTCGCTAATGACTGGAGTATTGACAAAGCGTCATGAAACTTACTCAGTGAAACAATGCTAAGGATTTTCTAATTCTGATAAAAAAAAAATTTTAATTATGCTATTTTCATACAATCTCAATTGATGTCTGATCTGAATCACATGACAACGGTAAAGTGTTTTTAAAAGGAAATTGTATACAAACAGTATTGTCTGTATATCATGAACGCCTTCTAGCTTGTTTATTTAGAGTCCTCTTTGTTTAAATCACCACAAAATGTTATATATCTGTTTATATCGGAGTGGTATAACCATTAAAAAAAACCGCTCCAAAAACAAGATAAGGAACATGTCATGGTTTATTTACAAAATATGTGTATTTGGCTATTGTTTGTTTAATAATTTCAAATTAGGAAATAAACATGTTTCAATTTAGTTAAATTTATAAAACACTTAATTTTATCAACAAATTGTGATACAAATGTTTTTGAAAAGTTTGTTTAAAAAGTTATCAAATTGAAGAATAATTTCTGTCTAGTGTAAAATATGAAGATAATCAATCATTAAACAAACAAAAATTCTAAAAAAATACCATTCAACTTCATTGGATAGTTTATACTAAGAAAGGACACGGGAATTTTCTATTAAGCTACGTATACTATTTGCTACAAATGATTGGCGAAACCTGCGTCTATACGGTAGTGAAGAGTAACAGTGTGGGTTAAATCATTTTTCAATTAATTTGGTTTCATCTAGCTGATGCCGTAGACAACTTCAAAATGAGGCATACCAAATAATTAACATTTGAAAACCTACATGTAAACATTTAAACGGATCCCTTAGCTTTTGAATTTTCACAATTTCTTGTGTTTGTGTTCAGATTTATGAATCGTGAATAAGAGTGGATACTCAAATAAGCGTTGTACAGCCCGTTCGCCAATTGTTTGTGTTTATTGTTTTAAAAAAAAAACAATGTTTAAACCAATCACTTTATAAAAACGTTGCTGCTCATAATAACTGCCGAGACATCTAATAGATAGGAAAGGTAAGAGGTTTGGAAATTGAAACAATTTTGTCATCTATTCATTTTGTTTTGTGATTTTTCATGGTTAAATAACATCGTTTTGAATATGTGTGGTACACTGAACAGCCTGAAATAACACTTGATATAACGGGGAACTGTCATTTGATGTTGTGTATTATGGAGCCGGATGTAACAGATAACAGGTGTGAGACGTCAGTTTATTGACGTCCAGTGACTCTAGTCATGTGTCGTAACAGGTCATATAACTGCCGGGTCACTGTTTGATGGCGCCATCCTGTCTGGTTGAGTGGACGATGGATACACATACAAGACATATACAAGACAATTGCCGCCAATTAAACGTTATTTCAATCCCCGACAGGATGTCTAGCTTTCAAAACCAAATGAGGCTGTAGAACATTATATCTGACTAATGAAAATCAGTATAGGTGAACGTTTCATCGTCCGCAACAAATTTCCATTATTGATCACTTCTTATATGGTTCTTATTTACGATCTACAGAATACAAAATTAAATAGAAAAAAATATCTCAACTTTACAAGCTGCAGCGAATATTGGATGTGGTAACAACGTGGTGTTCTAAATGGCGTCTGAATGTTAATCAAGAGAAAACGAAGATAATCCATCGCCTACGATGTGGAAGCCTCCTCTTATACGTAGAGACAGGACGACACTGCAGACCCCCCACCCCATTAGAGAGTAGAATTTGTCGATTTTGTCAAAATGTTGAAACAGAAGTTCATTTTATTTCAGAATGCCACTTTTACAATGATCAAAGAAGCAATTTTAATTTATATTGTTATAATGCAACGGGGCCTTAGGACCTATTTATCGGAAAACAGCCCAAAACGCATTAAATGTATCAGTACAACAATAAGGAATATGTTTTTTAGAAGGCAATTATCTTTATAACTCTTACATGTATTTACTTATTTATCTATTTTTTTTAAATTTTAAGCCTGTATTATCGCTACTTTTACATACCTATATTTACGAATATATTGTACACTGTTTTATCTTGTAAAGTGTCTCATAAGCTAAAAATTGGCTGGTTGTTAAATATATATTATGTCTTTTAATCATGCTTTTTACAATGTATATTTAACTTGTGACACTATAATAAACTATATCTGTCTGTCTGTGTTATCGATAACGTATTGGTGACAAATAACCAAATCGTAATCGATGCTTTTTCAAATTACATGACTGTCCCTCATTTAGATAATGATTATCTAAACTTCGGTATATGTGCGATGACTGCGCACCCGAAGGAGACATCTATTTTGCTGGACTACCCTTCATTATCCTCACATTATCGTGAATATTATCATATTTTGGAAACTACTTATAACTGATATTTCTTACGCAGTTTGAAACAGCACACTGTTTAATAAACGAATTGGTATATAATAGATTACATTTATTTTTAAAAATAATAATGTTAATTATTAATTATATGTCAAAGAATATGTTCTTGCGGTTGCATGTCTATTGTTACAGGACATTTGAAAGACAACACATTTTTATTTTATTTGTTTTATATTTTAGTAATTGAAATGGAAATTAATTATAAATTTCCAATTGAAAACAGTTATTCAATACAAGAAAATGTGTTGTAATGATGATTTAATAATGTTATGACATATGCAAAAGCTATTCTATTCAGAATTTGTAGATGCATTAATTTGTTACCAAAACAACTCACTGTCACAGTGAGATAACTCAATCAATCATGATATATTAAAGCCGCATTATAGCGGTTTAAACAATGTATTTGATTAAACAAACAATTCAATCAGAGAAACCGAAGAGTTTACGTAAACCGGTTCTCTGTCACAGTCAAGCTCCGTACAGCGATGAATAATCAACACTGCTGCGGAGCTTAGGAGAGACTCGGCGCACGGTAGCGGGCTACTAATTAATAAATGTGATGCATCACATTTACGGGGACGCAGACTCGCTTTAAACTTTGGCAAATCAACGGATTTGTAACATTTTGAATTTAGAATTTTTGAGAAATGTTAACGCCCAAAGTGGGAATCGAACCCGGCCAGGAACCTTATGTTGCAATGCAACACCTCTATCAATTGAGCTACTGAGGATTGATACAAGTAGCGGTACTTTTTGTTATGTCATGTCTAGATTGTTATGTTTTCCAATGTACTATGTACTAGGTTGTAACGTATTTTAATGTAATGAACTCATTTTATGTTTTTAAACGTAATTAGATGAGAATTGTTAATATTCTTTTGATCTAGCTAGGTCAAGATATATATACAAAGAAAAGGGTGGACAGATCTTTTTCGTCAAATATAACTCGACCGGAGTGGGGTATAAGTCAGATATACCCACACTTCCCTCGGTGCATCACTCAATACACATCCTGTTTGAATCATGGATCCTCGGCTCCGCTACGCTACGCCTTAGAGGTCCACGATTCAAACAGGAGGTGTATTGAGCAATACACCTCGGGACGTGTGAATATATCCTGTCCAACCCACCGAACGACAACGTGTTACAAAACTGATATTCTGATGGAATGATATTACTCTAAAATTGAAAGTTTTTTGATAATATTATTATCTTGACTACAATGTTTTTCATATTTATGCTATTACATAGGAGCAACAACAATATTCCATAAATTACCGTAAAAAATACTTAAATATCTACCATCAAAATCGACTCGTCCATCACCATCAATATCTGCTTCCTTGATCATTTCATCTACTTCTTCGTCTGTCAACCTCTCACCCAAGTTTGTCATCACATGCCTCAACTCATCTGCACTGATGTAACCGTTGCTGTCCTTGTCAAAGATCTTGAAGGCTTCCCTTAGTTCGACATCACTGACATTATCCTTCTTCTTCTTGGTCATTAAATCAAGGAATTCCGGGAAGTCTACAAGTCCATTTCCTATTAGTTTCAAAATAAGATTAGAAAATATCTTCATAAAGGTGTTCATACATCATCATCTCTAATTGGCAGTAGCACGTTTAGGGGGAGTATAAGGTGAAATCAGGAAATGTCAATACACCGTTGCAATTGAATGACAATATATTAAAGGGACGGTAGCACGTTTATATTTTTTATATTTTAAAATTTTCACTGATAATTGTAAGTTAATGATATATGTATTATTTTGACAGTGTCAAATATCTCATTACACAAGCCAATCATCCATAGTCAGAGGAAAAAGAATGAAGATTCACATAAAATCCATTGGCGGTCATTTTGTGTGAACACCTTTCATTCCTTTTGTGTAAGAAAAGGGGATCGCATGACTAAACTTTAGGTTATATATTTGAACTATTACTGCTCCATTTAGTTAAAATACTTTGTCTTTCAAATGGAACCATTCATTTTCATTTTCCCGATATTCACAGTACATGTATATTACCCCTAAATACGTGCTACTGCCCCTTTAAAACTAAACGAGGCAGTAATAAATCAAATGTTCAGTCATGCAAAATTAAAGGTGTTCACTCAAAAATGGCCGCCAATGGACTTTATGTGAAGGTTTATAACTTGTTCTCTGATTATGGATGATTGGTTTGTGTAATGAGATTTTTGACACTATCGAAATAATAGCTTTAGTATTAACGTACAATTATCACTGAAAATTTGAAAATATAAAATTATCAAAAAAAGTGCTACTGCCCCTATAATACGTAAGTCTGTTCTTAATACAATATTACGTGATTATTCAAAAGAATAAATTAACACATTCTGCTCACATATATTTTAGAGAACACACTCTGTCCAAGCGCAACCCGTGCTTAAATCCGGGTACTTCACTTTAGTTAGTTAGTTGTATCAGTGTTAGGTTTGTTTTATAGGCACTCCCAGACGAATCATTAGAAACTACTAATGGATTTGTAAGGGAAGCAACATCAAACATCATCCCCTGATTAAAAAGCATGAAATATCTTAACTGATTTGGGATTTCTTTGTTTAATAACATACACCAAATAAAAGTAATTATCTTAACGGAATTTCAAAATTTGGTTTGTTTAAGGCTAACCAAAAGTGTACATGTGCTGTGATGAATTATACACTTTGGTCTGTCACAAAGCTTTTTCAAATAAGAATCATTTGATTGGTCAAAATGATAAAAATGGTAAAGGATTTAGGTGAAGCTGTAACTTATTATAACAAACTTGCATGTAATAAAAACTGTTAAGCAAAGCCCTTTTCCAAACGATTCTGATATTACCTCATGAACTGGTTTTTATCAAAATTACATAGTATTTGATTCTTACAAATGTGTGTCATTATTACAAGATATAATCAAGATTGATACCCATGTACCTACCATCAGCATCTACTTCATCGATCATGTCTTGCAGTTCTTTCTGTGTCGGGTTCTGACCTAGTGACCTCATGACTGTTCCAAGTTCTACGGTTGTGATTGTACCATCTCCATCCTTGTCAAACAAACTGAACGCTTCCCTGAATTCTGTCCGAGAAAATCATTAATAATTATACAAAACAAGAGATATCGCTTTTAAAATATTCGAAAAGATATCGTTTTGATGGCAAATTGTCATTGTGAACAATATCAAGCACATGACATCCCCAATTATTTTACACCATCTAGTAATGACACCACAACACTATGACGTCATCACATAAGGACGTCTCAAAGCTATGATATCACTGAATTGACAGTCTAAGGGAACTTCAGAGTTCATAGATGTAATTTTATCATGGATACGTTATGTAAGTGATTTTTTGTGAACATTTTAATCTCAACCTCGTGTCTTCTGATATCAAATATATCGACACTATATAAACTAAAGCCTCGGTAAGAACCTTGGATGTGATTTTCTATATGTAACTCAATTGAATATACACAAAGCTACAAAAGAAACTTTACAGCTTAGTATAAATACAAATATAAACAAAATTTGTCGTCTTAAAATTGGAGAAATACAGGAGATTGGTCCACCAATACAGGTGTTTGATCAACACTCAAAGAATTCTTCTGAGTGAATTTGGACCTTTTTATATACATATTTTTTGTATTTTTTTTTAAAGAATTATTTTGATAAAACACTTCAATATAAAAGACATAAAAGTTTACGTTAAAATCAATAAATGATCCGTATTCTTAACACGTTAAAACATATGTTGGTGTAATGTTTTATTTTTACCCCTTCCTCCATTGAATAAAGATATTTGATTAAATAGAATCAAAACTCATCATTCTGCAAATATGTGTTGTTGTTATCGAATGCATTTAATAACCTTTAGACATTTAATAAATAGAAAAACGCCGTTGTAAATAGTTTCTGTTGTACCTCACTGTATATTTGTTATATTCATATTAGTTCTGGCTCCGTACTTTTCGTAGTCAAAAGCACTAAAATCAATATCATAAATGTCAAATAAATATCAAAATCATTTGATGGCGAATAGAATAAAGACGCAGTCTTTCGTGGGCTGAGCTTACTTAGTAAATCAATGTCTTATATTTTACCACGACCCCTTTGAACATTTTGTATAAAACTCTTATTGAGAAAAAAATGACGTTTAACTTTACCTGCAACCTGTTCAGTAGTCAATTGGTCAACCTGAAAGAACGAAAGTATTCTGAGAGTTCATAATTCCCATTAAAGGGGAAGCAGTACGTTTTTAGGGGAATATCAGGTGATATTAGGATATCAGGATATCAGAAATGAAAATAAATGGTTCCAATTGAAAGACAATGTATTTAAACTAAATGAAGCAGTACAGAATCAAATATATAATGTAAAGTTCAGCCATGCGACTCCTTTTTCTTACACAAAATGAATGAAAGGTGTTCACATAAAAATGGCCGTAATTGGACTTTATTTGAATCTTTATAACATGGTCCTGACTATAGATGATTTGTTTGTGTAATGAGATTTTTGACACTATCAAAATAATACAATTAGAATTAACATTCAATTATAATTTTCAAAAAAACATGCTACTGCCTCTTTAAGAGACGTACAGAAACAGCAACACAACAGCTGCTGAGCGTTAGCTTGTTAATTTTATATTACATAGGAACCTATGCAAATAAATCAAAGTTTTGTTCAGCAATTGTATTTGATGACAGGGAACGACATGCCGGTCATGATCAACTGGTTTACTTATATCAAATGATATTTTAAGGTTCCTACATGTATCTATATATTTACATAGATATAATATAAATTCTCTCTTCTTCCCCTCAGAGTTTGTTGAAGCAAGGGATGTGTTTTTGGCCATTCCGTTAATTCCAATTTTTAATTTGTGAATTTGCTAATGTGTTATCTTCTCGAAAATGATAAAGTATAATATGACTCTCTTGTTAGCTCATTTATTCATAAATCAAACTTATTGTGCTAAATAATGTCCTGTAGATTTAATAACAACATTAAATTATAAACAATGATTTATGTGTGAGATCTATGTATCTACAATTAATGAGAAAGATGTTCCATATTTTTTTATAGCACGGGAATCTTTGAATATGGTAAGCAGATCATTAATTGATAATGATTTGGTAATCAGATCATTAATTGATAATGATTTGAACTTCTAAAAGCGAGTGTCATTTCTAAAACTTGAATTTGTGACTGTAAGCATACCTTCATTGTGCCATGAATAAGATTTTTATTAAGAATTATTTTCAATAAGGTTAACTTTATGATGTACCCTGTTTTATAATTGATAAAAAACGACATTGTTCAGATTAAGTATCAAAAGAGTGACAAAGCAGTGAAAAAAGGGGATTTTTTTCTTTCAAAAAGTATATTTATAAATATTATTACTGTCGGTGCATAAATACTTATTATAAATCGAGGCTGAATAGGTTCTCTGACTATGACTAAGGAATCAACTAAGATTAAGGATATGCGAGAGTGAAACCAAACATGATATATAAACACAATGATCATAATAAATTTTTACATGAATTATTGTTTTAGAATATTCTTATTCAAATATGTGTTAAATTCTCTATCTATTTTTCTTCTATCAAAGGTGTAAACATACTCACCATGTTTGCAACATTGACGAGCGGACACTCACTCGTTCCTCTCCTGACTAACAGTTATAACATGCTCAATAGGAGTATTCAATAATAGAGAGGGTAGCGCATTGCGGCAACCTAACTCCGTGAATAAACAGGTAAGTACTAACAGTTCTGGGTGACTGAGTCTAGACACATGCTTTCACCACGAGATGGGCTCTTAATTGTTGCTACTGTAAACAGTACTTATATTCATTGTATCGTAAGGTAGCCGGCTTGTCGATATTGCTACAAGAACTTGCCAGTTCATGTTGATATCTATCATTCATCAGTTAAGGGAGCTTTGCAGATAGGTTATAGACATTGGAGGAAATGAAAAAGAAAAACGCGATTTCCGGGTACCAATTACTTTGTTGTGACAAGAATGAGAATGCACATTGCCATTTCTTTCAATGTATCTACTTGTATATATTCGGGTATTGTTTGAGTGAGATCCGTGTTAGTTAATGAAAATAAAAAGGATATGATTACATTGATAATTATATTTACGAACTTCGACAAAATGCAAGTTTTGGGTTTTTTGCGGGTCACTACAATGTAATGGTTTTACTTAAAATATAGAACATTGTAACATTAATCTGAATCAGCCAATGCTTAATGACATGTGTTTTCTAACTACACAACAACGTTACAAGAAATAGCATGCGTTTCAATGGGTGTAACTATCCGGAAAGGAACGACGGTATCGAATAGAATTGCATGCTAAACGTATTTTTACATTGTCCATTCAATTGCAAACAGTCCTACATGTAGAAGAAAACAATCAATAATAGCAAAGGTCGCAAAGTAAAAAAATCACATGGACACTTTGATAAATGTATCTGTATGATGTGTGTGGAACATGGTTGAACTTTCAGCAATGCAACGTTATAAACGGCCAGTTTAAGAAGGTTCCAGGAATTTCCATAAAGTACTCTTATTTCTAAACACAAGGCCGTAGCAAATAAGTGTACCATATTAGAGTGCTCAATTTGAATAAAATTATGGTTTGAGAGCGTACATATATATCCATTTAAAACACAAGTCATGTATGGATTAAGATCAAGTCGGAGTCGGGGCTCGTTGATTACTTTCACGAATCCACTCTTCCTCATACATTCTCCATTATCAGTGTAAGGCTGATAAATAAATACAGAAAGCAAGAAATATAGTCATTATGTTGTAACCATCTCATTTTCACAAACGTTTACCGAAGAATGTCCACCCGTGGATTAATTAAGAAGCTGAAGCTGTTTCTGTCATGCAGTTGGTTTCATTCCATTATTTTGAAGCATTCTACATAAGAACAAACCTGAAAAATCCCATCTTAAGTGTTAATCATGGTTGTATTTCTCGGGTAATGTCGGGTGAAAAAAAACAATATTTTCTCCAAATTCTCATCATTTCTGTTTGTAAGTTTCATGATGCGAACTTTTATGATCTACACAGTTTGTCAACTGCTGATGTAAAGAATCTCGTCATGCTAAAAGATCAATTTGTAGTAAACAGCATCTGAATACTGCCAGAGCTACCAATCTTTAAATCTTCAACATAGGAAAATACGTCTGTAAGTTTTATTTATTCAGTTAAATTAGCTCACATTTAATCCTAATAAATATTAAACATATGGTGCAACTTAGAAACAGCCGTTTAAATACACGTGTCTCTATATCAACTCTAACTACCTTTCGTTATATACTAAACGTTTGGTGAAATATTGCAAATTTCGCCAGAGAAGTATCTATTTTAAGGACTCGTGAAGACTCGTCAGAGCGTCTCCCCAATGACGAAGATTGTGCTACCATTGCTGCTTATATGTATGCCTGTAATAATAGTTCAGGTAAAACGTTGCAGGGTAATACTAGTAAGCCTGTTCGTATTGTGATTTATGATGTTGTTGTTTTCATCTAACAATTATTTTCTTTTTCAATTCAGGCGAGTATATTTACGAAGGAACAACTTACCAGTAAGTGAGCATATTGTCATTTTTTTTATCTAAAAGCAGTGCTAAGATTAGTGTGAATCTATATTAACACAAGACATCCGAGTTAAATATATCGAAACAGAACATAGCAGAACTTTATCTATTTGAGTGCATCATTGCCTAAGGTACACTAACGTTGAACTAATAAATTGGTAAAATCATGTTCTTTGATAATGTTAATTCCATCCAATTCTGAATAAAATCAGAACAGAACAGAGCAAAACTTGAATAAATGCCTCGTGGTCTAAAGTACAATAAAGTTGAAGTAATAAATCGGTAAAATCGTGTTCTTTGATAATGTTAATTCCATCCAATTCTGAATAAAATCAGAACAGAACAGAGCAAAACTTGAATAAATGCCTCGTGGTCTAAAGTACAATAAAGTTGAAGTAATAAATCGGTAAAATCGTGTTCTTTGATAATGTTAATTCCATCCAATTCTGAATAAAATCAGAACAGAACAGAGCAAAACTTGAATAAATGCCTCGTGGTCTAAAGTACAATAAAGTAGAAGTAATAAATTGGTAAAATCATGTTCTTTGATAATGTTAGTTCCATCCAATTCTGAATAAAACAGAGCAAAACTTGAATGAGTGCCTCGTGGTCTAAAGTACAATAAAGTTGAAGTAATATTTTGGTAAAATCATGTTCTTTGATAATGTTAATTCCATCAAATTCTGAATAAAACAGAGCAAAACTTGAATGGGTGCCTCATGGTCTAAGGTACAATACAGTTGAAGTAATAAACTGGTAAAATCATGTTCTTTGATAATGGTTATTCCATCCAATCTGACAGAGTACAAGAACGCATTCAAGAAGTTTGACAGAGACGGAAGTGGTTACATGGCAACCTTTGACCTGCCCCACCTCTTAAATTCAATAGGTCAAGACGTGCCCACACTGGCTGTTCAGGATATGATCGACGAGGTCGATTGTAAGATCCAAATTATTTTATCTACAAGAATGAATGTAGGTTAAATGGGCAGTAGCACTTTTTTTGATAATTTTATATTTTTAATTTGTCACTGAAAATTGTAAGTTAATGCTAAATGTATTGTTTTGGCAGTGTCAAAAATCTCAATACACAAACCAAACATCCATAGTCAGAGGAAAAAGAATGAAGATTCACATAAAATTCATTGGCGGCCATTTTGTGTGAACACGTTTAATTTATTTTGTGTAAGAAAAGGAAGCTACTGCCCCTCAACAATCTCATACATAACTAAGTCTTGCCATAGAATTTAAATGTGAAGGGGGGTGAATTTTACATAAATGTACTTATTACCAATCATCTATTTGGGCATTTCAAATACAATAAACAACGCTAGAAGTGTCCAGCTCCCGAAACGTTGTTTACTTTGGCCTACATATCATTTCGCCTACAATAAACACTAGAACTACCGTCTTCCAAAATCTCATTTTATTTTGACTCAACCTTTTCGTCTCTTACTCTGGAACTGTCGAGTCTTGGCGTTTCTGTTCTACCTTCTGAAGCACATATTCTAAACAGTCTGATTAAAATCGACCTAATTCTGCTGAGATATGAAATCCTCTACACTAGGTCTAACCGCACGTCCGTATCTCGCATGTTTGATACTAGTTCAGTGCAACTGAGACCAAGTCGTTAGCGGACCAATCACATCGTCTCTATTATAAGATCGCTAGCAGTGATCGTGTTCAAAGCATGATTAGCAAAAGGTACGTTCCACTAGTTAGTGAAACGGCTTTTGCCGCCGGCTTGTGATTGGTTAGCTGAGTAAACGTCAGGACAAACTACCTGCAGGCCTTCGGTCGGACTCAGTGGAGAGGAAACCTATCATAATAACAAGTTCGATTCTCGATAGAGTTGATATTTTTAAACTTTTATTTCTCGGAATAAGGCCCATTTAAATCAAACTATTTTGACAATTATTTCAGACAAGGAGATAGATTTCGAGGAATTCCTGGAAGTGTTAGAAAAATATCTTACACACAGCAGAACAGAGGATGAGATCCGGCGTGTGTTTGTCGTGTTCGATAAAAACAAAAACGGCTTCATAAGTTTGAACGAGATGAGGAAAATGATGAAGCGACTAGGAGAGAAATTCACTGACAAGCAGTGCAAGGATATGTTTACAGCTACTGACGAGTCAAAGGACGGGAAGATCACCTTTGAAGGTGAGTAAAACTGACCCCAATTGGAGGTTCAGCAAAGATGGCGATGTCCTGGATCGGTAACCATGCTTGTCATATTTAAAGGGGCAGTAGCACGTTTTTAAGGGGAATATAAGGTAATGTAAGGAAAATGAAAATTAATGGTTCCAATTGAAAGGTAATGTATTTAAACTTAATGAAGCAGTAATAATTCAAATATATAACATAAAGTTTAGCCATGCGATTTTTCTTACACAAAATGAATTAAAGGTGTTCACACAAAATGGCCGCCAATGGGTTTATGTGAATCTTCATACTTTGTTCTCTGACTATGGATGATTGGCTTCTGTAGTGAGATTTTTGACACTGTCAAAATAATACGTTTAGCATTAACTTACAATTATCAGTGACAATTTAAGAATATAAGATTTTCAAAAAACGTGCTACTGCCCCTTTAATCGTAACAGAGTCAGTATAAAAGAGAACCGGAATAAGTGATTTATTTACACCCGAATTCGTGGGAATATGTGAGTCTCCCTGGGGAAATCGTTTCAAATAAATTAATCAATAACTATTGTTAAGAATACATAACGTACTTACTTAGTTACCTTCTTAATGCATCAGGTTATCTAGCAGATGCACACAGTGTAAGAAATGAAATATATTATATTCAAATCATGATAAGAGAAAATTGTCATTATCACAATTTGACAAATTTAATACTGAACTTAAAATTGGAATATAGTTTCAAAATTAAATGTTTTAAAATAGAAATAATAGCAGTCTACCGTTTCGTCTTTAATGAGGGATAGAACAGAGTTGACAAACTCATGTAATTTGGCTTGACCATGGCTCATCTCAGAGTCATATGGTCCAAAAAAAGGGAACATTTGTTTCCAATTTCAATTAAAGACCCATTTTCAGAGTTAAATATTTTTTTAAGTAATTTTACTGTTTTTTCAAAATTTGGAGACAAACCTAGGCAAAATCGGACCAAAATTTCACTAAATAGGAGATAATTTACCAAAAATGACTGAAACGGCAGCCGATCTGAAGGCGAATTAAGTGAGGGCTTTTCACAACTTCCGGTTTTTCGCTTGCGACTAGATTTTCTTTTCTTTTTCTCCGAATTAGGTATTTTTGCTGCCAAAGTTAAAACCCATCTAACGCAATGACGGTAGTTGAGACACGGTGTGAATCTAACACGCATAATGATTACGTCACGGGTTCGTTAAATGCTTTGGCTTTTTACAGGGGATACTGTGCTCTGGGAATCGAAATAAGTATGTTATTGTTGAAAAAATGTAAATCTGTTATCAAAATTTCGACATTTCTACAGAGCAATGTTTTTAAATTCTCAGTAGGTAAACGTTATCCCGAACCGCGTGCAAGTATGAACATGGGTCTTTAAATCAAAGGAAACCGAATGTGACTTACACTGCCGTCTGTAAGGTAAAGCTTCAGGTGAATCACAGGTAACTGGTAACTGCAAACAATTCTTAAAATGTACAGAACATTTCAGGTGTGAATACGGACTAAGTAAAATATGAAACTATGATCTTATTTATCCGCAAAATCATTATTCTCAAAAAGGTATTTTTACATTATTTTCAGAGTTTAAATCTGTAATGGCCATTACGCGTCCCATGACGTAGTTCCGTGACTACTTTCAAACAATTTGTCCAAATTTCCTCTGTCCATTATGCATTTTGTAAGTGTACATGTAGATTTTAATTTCATATATTAAAATTCATCATTGATCTAATAATTTGTTATGTATTTTTTCTTTAACAATATTTCAAATATGACATTTGAAATGTAAACTGTTTACACACTGCGTGCTAACGAAAACCTTGGAGGAAATATTGCATTTTATACAAGGGTGAGTAAGTGTTACTTTTTATCCTCGCATGAGCAATATTTCAGCCATTAGCGGCGATTTTTATACAGAAACGGACTACTTTAGGTACTAATTTAATATAAATACACTTTTGGTCTTGATTCTAGGTCATCAGACCTTTTTGTCTTGATATAGTACAGTGTTGTGTAACACAGTGTAAAACGAAAAAGCTTTGCATGATGAGGAATTGGAATTGCGACGTTAGAACTCGCATAATCAAATATTTTACAGTCGCTTTATCCATGCGGTGTTTTCCATGATATAGTGAGAAGATATGAGCAGTTTTACATACAAAATGCATTGTAAAAACTAAATTGCTAACGAAATAAAACTACAGAAAGACTTAAATTCCATTAACGATTAGATATTGACACATTTCTGTTTTGTTTAAGAACAATGAAATGTATTTAATATTTAAAGTAATAAGTTTTAATTAAATGAACTATTCCTGAATACATGGTATCACGTATCTATTTATTCTTTTTCAAAATGTAGAAAAATTAGCATCAGGTTAGTATGTAATTTATTGCTTGGTCACGTGACACAAGCACAGCTGCACTGTACATAATTAAAATAAATGATATAATGTAATAGATTGTGTTTTTATCTACTGTTTTCATAGTTCAGAATAGATTAGATGTAAATGCAGTGCTTTGTGCTGGTACTGGTACAAAAAGTACACAAAAGTTAAATACATGTTTCTTCATCTACGAGCCCTTAAAGTTGCTTCAAATTAAAAAAATCCTCACAACTTCATGCAATAAAGAATTCGATATAAGTTAGACCATTCAGACGAGGGGTTTTAGGAATATATCAGCCTCTCGCTTGGTGTTACACGACGAGACGAAGGCGAGTAGCATAACACCAAGCGAGAGGCTGATGTATCCCTTTTACCCCCCCCCCCCCCCCCCCCCCCTTGTCTGAATGGTATAACTAATTTATCTTACCGAATGTTTAAACAAAACGCATATAGTATGAAAATAAAGTAAGAAAAACTGCGTAAGACTATAGTTTGTTCACAGCTACATATCGGTTGATCAAAACTAACCTTGAGCTGTCGAGGTAACATACATTGTACATTTCAAGACGCTCAATCTGCACGCTTTTTTCATCATAATCTTGCTTTAGAGTGCGGGGTATAAATAATTTAACATCCCGCCCAAGAGGGATATATCAGTATTTATCCAGGGTCAGGTGGTTCAGTCCACCCAGCTGTAAATGGGTACCTCGTAAGGATTGAGAGTGACATTAACGCTGTGCGTCACATGACTGCACGTGTTGTATGATCCCCCGGGAGTCGAGATGGTAAAAAAGAAGTGACATGAAGACTGATATCCAATGATCGAGGGAAAGCCAAAGCGCCTTTGAGCAGCGCCCTCTGAGCTGGATATTGGCGCTATACAAATGTTTAGTAGAAGTAGTAGTAGTAGTAATAGTAGTAGTAGTAGTAGTAGTAGTAGTAGTAGTAGTAGTAGTAGTAGTAGTAGGTGGACCAATCGGTGACCGAGATTCTTACATGAGATAGGAGTAATGTAAAAGGACACGCTATTCATGCTCAATATCTTGACCTCACTGAGAACAAATTCTACCACTGACATCCTTAGTAGTAATTAATCTTGGAAAAATATATTGACATAGAATTTCATTCTTTTAAAAAAAACACTTTAAAACACTTAGAAGTAATCTTTAACCGTGCTTTAACAGTTGTTCTTATAAGTTTGAGAAATCGACATCAGAAACTCGAAGCATTTGTAATTGAAAATCTTACATCTGATACATTCAAATAAAGTGTGTACTTTATTTTGTCTGCCAGTGTACCTTCTGCGATTTCCAACTGGCAAAGGGCAGTACCTGATCTTAATTGGAAAATAGTGTATATCAGTGTAGGTCAAGTCAAGTCCACAAGCCCTTGAGGCATGGGTATTGCTCATACACTATACATAAGGCTTTTCAACCGACATTTTGTTCCCCGAAATGAACATATTTACAACGTAATCTTTTGGTGCGTAGGTTACATATCGCCTGTAATGTGTCACAAATGACTTATCTTTCATTCAACATCGATCTTACGTAAATGTCAACTTCATAATAAGAGCTAATTAACACTTAATTGTATCAGGCGAGTCTTAAGGCGTCATCATAAGACGGAAGTGTCCAAAATAGCTCAATAGGTCGCGACCTCCTCTCTCATTGGTCATCTTCCACTTTTGGACCAATGAGAAAGGAGGTCGCGACCTATTGACTCTATTTTGAGCATAGATAGATCCCACGTGTTCAAACTCAAATGACAAACCTGAAAATGACAAGACTTCAATTAAAAACAAAAAAACAAGCGCATTTATTAGCAGTCAACTGTCTTGATTTCGCTTATGAACATTTCAGAAATAACATTTACTATTATTGTCCAGTTTTGATAAAAATTCTATCGAATATCGAAATTTCATCGAATATCGTTATTTCTCGATAAAATGACACCATTATTCAATAACTTAATGTGTACTCGAAGTGCCCCTTTAAAGCATACATTTGCTGTGAAGTAAGAAGGTAATCAATTTCTATATAACTGGAGTACAATTCATAGACAATATGCCTATTTGTTTTGCCAAAATATTTTTTTGGACTATGTCTTTGCGTTCCCCATATATAGTCTCTCATAACCCTTCTATACAGGGTGGCTCTTCATTTTATAATTTAGTTTTATTCTGGAATGTAATTTTAGCGAAATGTTAAGGTGAGACTTATATAAAGAATCTGTCTGTCTGTCTGTCCCCAATCGGTATTGATGTACCTTTACACCATTAAGTGATCATTACCCGTCAAGACTGATCAGTGAATAAGAGTCCGTGTATGTCAACACCGTTGCCATTCAACCAGAACGGTATTTATGATCTATTTGTGATGTATGTTTGCCGCAGTGTTTGTCGCAATGCACCAAATCACTATCTAAACACCTTACCGTGAAACCACTATCGGACTAGCCTACGTCTCCCGCTACACTATGGTGAGTTTTTGAATCATATTAGTATATTTAACACAGAAATGAGTTTTCAAGAAGACTGACTAAATTATTCTCATCAAAGGAATATCAATCAATTCATAGATTATGAATAAAAATATATATATAAAATTGAGAATAATGACAGATGATAAATTTTGAATATGAAATCAATTTCGTTTTTCAGACTGATCAATTAACAGACGACCAAATTAGCGGTAAGCAGTTATAAATGTTTTTCATCAAATAATTTGGATTAAATTCATATTTTGTATGCCTGTATCAAATCAATTTAAAGTTATCTTAGTTTAATCTTGTTAGCTAGTGACTGTGGTTGATTAATATTTTCACATCAATTTATTCCTTAGCATAATTATCCATTGAGTTATCACAACTGTTTCCTCAACAATCTCTTCCTCGGTTTAACACAAGTTATTATTCTCTCTGTAAAATCTCATCAAAATTAACCCATGAACTCTTTTTTAGACTCATTCAGTGTACCTGTGTTTAAAACATCTCTGACTTAATCAATGTGAAAATATTATCAAAAAGCTTAAACTCTTGTTTTTAAAATCTGTCTTAATTATCTTGCCAAACTTCGAGAACTTGAACCCATGACCATACAATTACATGCTATGTTTTGTACACATGGGCAACGAATCAATCGTAACACTCAATAGGTATTTCATGATATCTGAACCAGGATACTTGATAATATGAACAAACTTTTCGGATGCAGCAATATACCCTATGCTGAGAAATTAACAAAAGTAAGCGAAATGATCATAGCTCAAACTGTTGTTCCCAAGATTTGAACTAGACTAAATAACCTTACCTTGAACAGGTTCGTTTGAGAAATATTAAATCAATTTCAAAAAAAATATTTAAAGCTTTAAGGCAGTGACAGTTATCCCTCTTTTTCAAGAGATTTGAATTATTGAAAAAGCTTAATGCATCATAATATCGACTGCTTTACAAACATGTTCCTCAATCGTTTAGTTCTTAGCATCATTTATTTTTTCTATAAGTTTTCTTTTGAATAATTTAGTTATATTCATGGACAGAGTTCAAAGAGGCATTCAGCCTTTTCGACAAAGATGGAGATGGCACCATAACAACCAAAGAACTTGGAACCGTCATGAGATCACTAGGTCAGAACCCGACAGAGGCAGAGCTACAAGACATGATCAACGAAGTAGACGAAAATGGTGAGACGTACCTTGAATCTATCCAGCAAAAGTGATTGATTCTTTAATGCTGTAAAGAAAAAGTATACATGTACAAACTTTAGGAATATTCATGATGAAACCTTTTAAAAGTTAAGTGAAATAGGAAAATTATGTTCTGTGGAAGACGAAAAATCATGATTTAATCAAAGTTTTTAATTATCTAATCAACGATATTTTATGACAACATCAACCCCAAGTGAATGTATTGTTCAGGTTTCATGGCGTCTGTATCGTACCACTGTGAACGTGTATGTCATCTTCCTACGTAGAGCCTAAAAGGCCAGTTTCCAAACTGTCATTTTATGCCTTGCTGCATAGCCTTGAGTTTTCTGTGCTTGCTCTCTAGTCTGTAGGGGCACTATAGCAGCACAGAAAAGTAAAGTCTCTGCAGCAAGGCATAACATGACAGTTTGGAAACTGGCCTTTTAGGCTCTGCGTAGGAAGATGCGTGTATGTAGTTATACAATGTACATGTAGACAAATGTAAGATTTAGCCTTTTCAGGATAAAGTAGCAAGGTTTGAAAGTTGCTAAAGATATCACATGGAAAATGTAAGAAATATTTGTAATGCAAATTGTATTACAATTACTGGTATGAAAAGTTCTATAACAAAGGTACCTCTTTCACATAGGCTAAGCGAACACATAAAAAAAATTATCCATAAAATAAAAACATGTTCACATAAAAAAAAATGACAGCAAGTAATCGCCTTATGCTTTATAGGGTTGAGTTTTCGCCTTATGCTTTATAGGGTTGAGTTTTCGCCCAATGCTTTATAGGTTTGAGTTTTCGCCTTATGCTTTATAGGGTTGAGTTTTCGCCCAATGCTTTATAGGTTTGAGTTTTCGCTTAATGCTTTATATGGTTGAGTTTTCACCTTATGCTTTATAGGGTTGGGTTTTCGCATTATGATTAATAAGGTTGAGTTTTCGCCTTTTGATTTATAGGGTTAATTTTCGCCTTATGCTTTATAGGGTTGAGTTTTCGCCTTAGCTTTATAGGTAAATTTTCGCCTTGTGCTCTATAGGGTTGAGTTTTCGCCTAATGCTTTTGTAGGGTTGTGTTTTCGCCTTGTGCTCTATAGGGTTGAGTTTTCGCATAATGCTTTTGTAGGGTTGTGTTTTCGCCTTGTGCTCTATAGGGTTGAGTTTTCGCCTAATGCTTTTGTAGGGTTGTGTTTTTGCCTTGTGTTTTATAGGGTCGAGTTTTCACCTAATGCTTTATAGGGTTGAGGTTTTACCTTATCCTTTATAGGGTTGAGTTTTTGCCTTATGCTTTATGTGGTTGAGTTTTCGCCTTATGCTTTTTATGGTTGAGTTTTCGCCTAATTTTTATAGGTTTGAGTTTTCGTCTTATGCTTAATAGGATTGCGTGTTCGTCTTATACTTTATAGGGTGAAGTTTTCGTCTACTGCTTTATAAGGATGAGTTTTCTCCTTATGCTTCATAGTGTTGAGTTTTTGTCTTTTGCTTTACAGGGTTGAGTTTTCTCGAAATTCTTTTGAGAATGACTTCTAAAGACAATACTAAATCATAAAGTACTGTCTATTTAGTAAAATTTGAATAAAAAGACTCACGAAAAACCTGTTATTTGCCCTATTAGGGGTTCGTATGGATAAACGAGTTATGACATTTGGTCAACAGGAAACGGCACGGTTGATTTCCCCGAGTTCCTGACTCTAATGTCCAAGAAGATGCTGGATGGATCAGCTGACAATGAGGACGACCTGAAAGAAGCATTCCGGGTGTTTGACAAGGATGGCAATGGTTTCATCAGTGCAGCTGAGTTGAGGCATGTGATGACAAATTTGGGTGAGAAGTTGACAGACGAAGAAGTAGACGATATGATCAGAGAGGCAGATGTTGATGGCGATGGCCAAATTAATTATGAAGGTTGGTTTTAGAATCATCATTTCATTGGATAATGTTTCAACTATCTGGGATGTATAAAACAAATCGTAATAACATTAAGATATGTGGTGCCACACTTCGCGCGGTGTATCGCTCAATACACCCGCTGTTTAAATCCGAGGCGCAGCGAAGCCGAAAAACCACAATTCAAACAGGAGGTGTATTGAGCTATACACCGAGGGAAGTGTGGATATTTCTGACTTTATTCCCCCCACTCCGATCAAGTCATGTTTGACGAAACAATGTTTTCCATCCTTCTCTATGTATATACGTCTTGACCTAGCTAGACCTATAGAATAATAACAATACTCTTCCCATTGCGGTTTAAAAAACATAAACTGACTTCATTTTATCAATAAATGGTGCAAACTAGTACTAGAAAAAATAGCAACGTAAACATAACACAACAGAAAGTACTTCTGTTTGTATTAATCCTCAGTAGCTCTAATGAATGTGTCTTGTGATTTGGATTTCGTTTAAACGTTAATAAAAACCTTCAGCTGGAAAAACAAATGCCAAATTTGGGCAAAAGACACAGTGGTTATTCTATTCATTAAATTTCGATAAAGAAACGTTTGCACAATTATATTAATCGGAGCAAATGAAGACGTATGATGTACGTTGCAAGCTGTATAAATAAGTGTTTTCGGAATTTGACCTTTATAACATGTTATTTAAAATGTTACTGTGAGGTCGGAAATACAAATATACCAAGGTGCAAAGCTTCTATAGTGAAATTTTAACAGTCTCCATTTCATTTACAATGCTTCGATGCCTCAAAGACATGGGTATATACAAAATATTGCACTAGTATACGCAGCTGTCGTTCGCTATGTGGCTGTATGAAATAACTCAAATTATTAATTTATAACTGTCATGAATCCCCTCTTTTGTATTTCAGAATTCGTGAAAATGATGATGGATAAGTAGCACCGAGACTGAAATCTTGTGGCAAGCGGAACAGCATCATGCTTTATTAAAGGGACAGTAGCACGTTTAGGGGGCATATAAGTTGATGTCAGGAAAGTGAAAAAAAATGGTTCCAATTTATAGACAACGTATTTACTAAATGAAGCATTAATAAATTCAACATACAATGTAAAATTCAGCCATGCGATTCCTTTTTCTTACACAAAATGAATCAAAGGTGTTCACACAAAAATGGCCGCCAATGGAATTGAATGTGAATCTTTGTTGTTTTCGAACTATGGATTATAGGTTTGTGTCGTGAGATTTTTGATACAATCAAAATAATACATTTAGCATTATCGTAAACTTATCGCTGAAAAATTTGAAGATATAAATTTTCAAGCAACGTGTTACTGACCCTTTAAAGTTACTATTATGATAGTTTGTGTCATGTATATATTTATATTCTATTTACAAAGTCAAAGTACAGATTCACCTTTCACACCAGTTTGCGAGCTCAAATGTATATGTTTGTAATTCGAAAAATATTGATTAACTTCATGATAAAATCTTAATCTCGGATGACATGCTTGTTTTCAATGTACAAAAATGTAAATCTTTTGAATAAAGATGATGTCTTATTCAAAGTTTTATTTTTTCAAAGTTCATCACAGTTGAGAATCCTTCCGTCCTAAAGGCAGGTACTACAAAGCATGTTGGCAATCATATTAAGTGATTTTGCAATGTAAATGCTTTAATGCTGGCCACAATTGTACTGAAGACTTTGAAAGCGTTGTCAATGTTTTGTGGAATGGTTATTTCTAAGGTGTCGTTTCCGGCGTGGATTAGCTAGATACCTAGATATTAGATATCTTACGATCATGTTCTACCCCTCATCAGAATATTAGAGCCATTGATATGTTTAAGAAATGTAATGTGTAACGGAATTGTAAAAACGATGAAGATAAAAAAAATATAAAATCACAGGATTCACCTACGACAAAGTAACCTATTGAGGACTTTTGATTTGTTATTTCACCTTTAATTGTTATTTATGAAATTTGATAATAGATGTATATTGTCATTTTTTAAAACATTTTTCGTTATACTGTAAATTCAAAGGGGAGTTACTCCAACTTGTTAGGTTCGTTTCAGTAGTCCGAACATTTCACTATCCGAACGTTTTTGATAAAAAACGGAAGTGTTCGGATTATCGAGGTACTAACCCAATCTATTTACATAAACTATAAATTTAATGCAATTAAATATTGAACAAAGGAGTGTGTTATAACAATCTGTTGGTACATTATACAGCTTGAAAAGGATGACTTGATCTGTATACAGCAACGTATCAAACCGAGAGGTCGGTTATCAAGAGGCTAGTTATCAGATACTTACCTCGTGACAACCAACCTCTCGGTCAGTTAACTGAAAATAACATCTGACATTGACCTGATAACCGCACCACGGCGTATATAAACCGTTATGCAGTGTGGTGGTGCTTCACAGAATATCAGTCAAACACTGCCTGTCCAAGTAAGTGCTTCACACGGAATATCAGTCAAACACTGCCTATCCAAGTAAGTGCTTCACGGAATATCAGTCAAACACTGCCTATCCAAGCAAGTGCTTCACAGAATATCAGTCAAACACCGCCTATCCAAGTAAGTGCTTTACAGAATATCAGTCAAAGACTGCCTATCCAAGTAAGTGCTTCACACGGAATATCAGTCAAAGACTGCCTATCCAAGTAAGTGCTTCACACGGAATATCAGTCAAACACTGCCTATCCAAGTAAGTGCTTCACGGAATATCAGTCAAACACTGCCTATCCAAGCAAGTGCTTCACAGAATATCAGTCAAACACTGCCTATCCAAGTAAGTGCTTCACACGGAATATCAGTCAAACACTGCCTATCCAAGTAAGTGCTTCACACGGAATATCAGTCAAACACTGCCTATCCAAGTAAGTGATTCACAGAATATCAGTCAAACACTGCCTATCCAAGTAAGTGCTGAACGACTTCAAAAGGTTACATTGAAACATATATCGGGTGTAGGTGTTTTCGTAGACACGGGGGGTTCCTAGACAGAAATATCGGTGGGTTTGTAGACAGTTTGGCGGTCGGTTCGTTGACACTCGAAAATGGGCAATGAACTAAATGTTATTTACAATTACAATTTTAAACATGACTAATGATAAAATGTCATATAATCCATTAGTATGCTATGGTTAAAAAGATCTCTCAAGGTTTGCTGCATTGTGATGGATATGGATGATCGCTGTGTTACATTACTTCTTGTTGTTTATTGTAATGGTTATATTTCTCATTTTTATTCTATTACAGTTTGGATATTTACTATTCAATGATCGATTGAGTTTCTAAACATTAAATACGTTTTCCCATGAAAAGCAACTCGTTTCACAAAACATCGAATGGTAAAGGAAAGAACAAAGTTACGTTTAAATAAAATACTATAGTAACAATCAACTATGCTACTGATTAGACAACAATCACCCATGACATTAATTAGACAACAAGCACCAATTACTACGAGGCAAATAATGTATCTTATTCTTTATATGCTATATTTGTTTGTTTATAAAGAGCTATTTTACAAATTTTTGCTTGTATCGAAGGCTGTTTTCCCCCCAGTACAGTGGGCAGCTTCGGATTTCAAAAATCATACTCACCAGTTATCTTTGTTTACTAATAAACATAAAAACACCATAATTAAGTTATTAAAAAAATATATTTTTCATCTGTCTACGAACCCGAAAACACCCCGTCTACGAACCCGTTTTGTCTACGTAAACACTGGTTCCCCATATATCTACTAAGTATTGCGCGCTGTCCTGAATTAATCCGCCGTGAAATAATCCTGAAAGCGCTGTCATATCACAAATCACATTACCTCAATTATCAATGTATAAATGTTCACAACAAGAATTAGAAAGTACAGAACTATAACATTCACCATGTAGAAACTAGCAAACGATGATAGTCAACCAATCATTTTACAGCCAAGTAGGTAGAAAAGGTATGGTGCAAATATTTGCAAATGTAGATCTCTTATGCGTAAGGCAATGTAGTTACACTTTGATTCGATGTAAACAATATATAAAACATATGTTATGATTTTTTATATTTTTATTAAAGATTGAAATAACACATAATTGCAAAAGTGACAATGAACTATTTTTTTTATATATTTGTAATGTATCTTGTGAAGTATTTTGTTAATATCTTTGTAATGTAGGTTGGGTAAGAAATAAAGTTGCAACTGACGAGGGACCAATTATATTTATAATTATGTTAGAATGAGACACACATAAATGTTTTTGGAAATTATGTAACGTAAAGATGAACGCATTTTATTAAGATTTATTAAATTCAAATTTATAGTAAAATTTATTAAAACGAATTCTTTGACTAATAACTTAACACCTGTACATTTCAATTTTGTTAGTCAGTCTTTACGGCATTTAAAACTTGAACCTTGAGCTAAAGGAAATCGTGCAGAAATTCTGCCATATTAATTCACATTGTGTATCCATTTATTTATCAAGAAGTGTCATGATACAAAGCAACAGAAACCTAATTCACTAACAACATAAATACAAAGTAGCTGTTGCATGTTTTAGGTGATATCACGAAAAGGATTACCAGAGTTACCAAAATAATAATGTTACCCATTTTTGAAAGACAATCTTTTCAAAATATCAATAAGAGTTCCTAAAAAACGTAAAAAGTTCGGTGAAGCTCTATTTATATAATTCTTAGATTTTCACACCAAAATGGCCTGATGGAGTTGTTGCTTGATACGTTATTCAACGACTGCAGACACATGGTTTGAGTAACGTGAAAACAATCTGAAGATATCATTTATTGTTGAAAGTTTTAAAGGGGCAGTAGCACGTTTTTAGGGGGAGAATGAGGTGATGTCAGGAAAATGAAACTTAATGGTCCCAAATTGAAAGACAACGTATTTAAACTAAATGGAACAGTAATATTTCAAATATATAATTAAAGTTTAGCCATGCGATTCCTTTTTCTTACACAAAATGAATTAAAGGTGTACACACAAAATGACCGCCAGTGGATTTTCTGTGAATCTTCATACTTTGTCCTCTGACTATGGATGATTGGCTAGTGTGATGAGATTTTTGACACTGTCAAAATAATACATTTAGCATTAACTTACAATTATTAGTGAAAATATTAAAATATATAATAATAAAAAAACGTGCTACTGCCCCTTTAAAGGTGTGGATTTCTTATAAAAATAGTGTCTTCATGTATACAATTTATTTTTCTTTATACCAATCAATATACACTATATATCCTAGTACTAGCGTGACTATACGTGTAGCAAAGTCTGGCTTTTTGTCTCGTTTCTAGGATATGATTTATAGTAAGGAACATTTTATGGTTCTCTATTCTTTGCTGAAATCAGTGAAAGTGCTTCACTCGACCAGAACGGCTTTGGGATTCTGTTTACGATCTATATATAAATGTTTACCGAGTGTTTGCCGCAATGCGTCAAATCACTATCTATAACAACCAAACACTCATAGTAGGACATTTCATTCAGACGTGGGATCTATCCATATAAGTAACATGGTAAGTCTACCCACTACTGATTTTAAAAAATCTACATGTATGTGAATTATTTGAGAGAACTTTTTGTAAAATGTGGAGATGAAAAAAGTTTTAAATAAAGGTAGCGTTTTAATTTTTATTTCTGGGACATTTCGTGATTTAGTTTGTGGAATTTCTTATCTCCATTGCCAGTGTTAGTAAAATAGATATTTTTTGAAAATCTAATGATCTTGTGAAATATTTTAATTTTTCAGGCTGAACAACTAACAGAAGAACAAATTGGAGGTAAGTTGATTTTTACATATATCTTCCAGGTGAAATTGTTTATCAATCAATTTAGATTTTATTTCATACAACAGTATGAAGTTATATCCACCTTGCTGATAATTTAATCAACAATGAAATTATTTGTTAAGTTGCTTAAATTCTTTGTTCAGTTTTAAGTCATAAACAGATTAGACAAAAATCATCATTGTTCCTCGTGAACAAATTTTTAATAGTGAACTTGAAGTGTATTATGAAGAATTTGCTCCAAAACTTCTATTTTCACACACACATAAAACCAAAAAGCATGGCATGTTCACGCTACAGTGAATGTGCCGAACCGCATGTGCTCACAAGAGCAAAACTTTTCTGATGTCATCATAGAGATATTACGTCTTTCCAATACAAATATCATATCTCTGTTTTGAAGTATTTTTTTAATGAAAGTTGTAACTCAAGTTCCTTTCTAATTTAAGCCGAGATTTAAAACATACAGAGGATATTCTTTCATTTATGTTATACCACATTCGATTTTCATTATTTGTATGAATTATTTTTCTGTTATTTCAAATGAAGAATCTCTAAAAATAACATGATTATTCTTTGAATTGTATCCTTGATTGACAGAGTTCAAGGAAGCGTTCAGTCTGTTTGACAAGGATGGAGATGGCACCATCACGAGTAAGGAACTTGGAACCGTCATGAGGTCACTAGGTCAGAACCCGACAGAGGCAGAGCTGCAAGACATGATCAACGAAGTAGATGCTGATGGTAAATAATTCATGACTCCTTATCTGATTTTGATAAATAGATGTTTGAATGTTGAAGGTATTAATAATTAAAAGCATTGCTGTATGTTATAACAGCAAACCGTTACTTGCCACTAATTCAGGTTCTTGGATTAATGATAAAAGCAAATATGTAACATTGGTGCCATTAATTACATTGCTAATGAATCAAATCCTTAATTGATCTTTTCTTATTATTTAAAAAATGAAAGAAAACGTGCCTTGATTTGATTTTAAAATATTTATTCAAATTCAAACGTGCCTTAGACGCATTCTTTCTTAACAAGCCATCTTTTAAAAAATACAGAATGTTTTTTAAAATAAGGATAGGTACAAGAAGAAAAATGGCCTTGTTCTGTAATGTTATCTTAAGAGATTTTTTTTGTTAGAAGTTATTACTTATTGCTGATATTAATCATATCTGGTTGTAAGTACGTAGATGTATACATAAAGATTAGCTTGTCAAATGAGGTTAAATTTAAACGTAGGTTTAGCGATTTATTCATAAGACCACGGAGGCCAGTTGAAAATACGGCATGTTTTTCATGATCAACATAAAATCCATACTACTCTTTGTCAAATGTTTTTCATGTCCCCATTATTAATATTCACATTTTTAAAAACTATTCTTTATATATTGATAATTTGTAAAGATACCATTGGTACTAATTGCATGGTTTAATTAACTTTTTTGTAAGCTATTTCATACCAAAAATGGGCATACAATCTATTGTGGTAGCTTGTACTGTTCCGCACGGATTGCACGTGCAGCACGAGAGGCCCATGCCATGTCAGCTACCATCTTCCTACGCAGAGCCTAAAAGGCCGGTTTCCAAACTGTCATTTTATGCCTTGCTGCAGAGACTTTACTTTTCAGTGCTGCTATATAGTGCCCCTACAGAGTAGAGAGCAAGCACAGAAAACTCAAGGCTATGCAGCAAGGCATAAAATGACAGTTTGGAAACTGGCCTTTTAGGCTCTGCGTAGGAAGATGGTCAGCTACTTGAAATGGACATGCATGTATCACGTGCGCGAGGGTTCATCTGATTTTAACACCTCGGTTTTCGTCGGTTACTATTACATAATCATTATTTTACTTCATTTAGTAACTGTTTATGACCTTGTGTCTAAACCAGGAAATGGAACGATTGACTTTCCTGAGTTTCTCTCCATGATGGCGAGGAAGATGAAGAATGGTGATGATGAGGGCGACGAGCTGAAGGAAGCTTTCAAGGTGTTTGACAAGGACGGCAACGGTTTCATCAGTGCAGCAGAGTTGAGGCATGTGATGACAAACTTGGGTGAGAAGTTGACAGACGAAGAAGTAGACGAAATGATGAGAGAGGCAGACACAGACGGCGACGGACAGGTTAATTATGACGGTAGGTGGTTTCAGGTATAGGTTTGATAAAAAATAAATAAAAGAAACACCTACCATCAAATCACAAGTTTAAATTCACGGGTTATTCAGATGACTGAAACATGGTTACATGTTTTTTGGCCGGAAATAGGCATAATTTGATTCATAGTTATGAAACATTATCTTTTTAAGTTTGCGAAACATACGCCTTTAAAAACGATTTGTAATCTCCTAAATAAAAAAATAATAGTGAAAACTTCAGTTTGTTTGAAAACAACATGCGATCAGCCTGGCTGCATTCAGACCGTGGCGGTGAAGATATCCTAGGTGGTTCGAACCCAGATAGAGACAATATTTGTATTATTCGCTATCTCGGAGCATGGCCGATTTCAATCAGTCTGGCTATTTTATATCTTAAGTGTTCATACGGTGAATAATTTTGCAACACGCGACAATTTTATTCTTTAAGATCAAAAGGTATCTTCAAAATTGTTCTTTAAAAAATTAAAAACGCAGCTATAAATTTTATGATAAGGTAAATGCGGAAGTATTATTTTTGAACCTCGACATTCAAACTATATTATGCTATGCAAACATTGACACTTGCTGTTTTTATCATATTTCAGAATTTGTGAAAATGATGACTAGTCAATAACGGAAAGCAATTTCATCTTACACTCGGACTGCAGTTATCTTCAAACTTATGATGAACTATTGTGTGAAAAGTCTTGAAAGACTAATGAAGATTCTTTAATTGGTGTGTCTCTTAGACGGGTGTCTGGGTCTGTTTTTCTGGCGCAACTCAAGTTTGTGCATCCCGCAACTGAATCGGCTATTATGATTATGGTAATAAAAAAATAAAATTCCTTTCATAGTTTCGGTGTTTTTGTACGCAACTATTACCACGACTGATGACGTAAAACACAATATCTTGGGAAAAGAAACGAAACGGTTACATCAGCATTTTATGTCTCCGCGTTATGCTACCATAGTATCATTTCATTGGATTGCCATATATGGAGGGTTTTTGCCCGATGGGTATCAGGGTATAAATTAGAGCAGAGCGCGGAGACATATAAGCTAATGTAGAAGGATGAAGACGAAATTGGGTCACTTAATATTCATACCACTGTCGATTTTAACTATGTACAATGTTTTACATTATAGCTTACATAATTGGTTTGCCTTAAATAACAAGCTGTAAAAGTATGTTAAATTATCAACAAAAATGAATTGACTTATTAGGACCTATGTTTCTCTCTCTCAATTTAAATTCATGCCTGCCATAAAAGTCGCAACAACTGGCACAATCTCTACTACAATAATGGCAATGCATCACGCCTACCGTAAACCGTAATTTTGCATCTTCAATCAAAGGGCAAGTTTGCGCACTGATTATTGAAATAACCAGTTTGCGAACGAAGTGAGCAAAGGGTGGCAACGACTTTCTCTCGCCTGAAATTAAAATAATTTTGGTGTGTCAAAACTTATTTCTCCAAAAAGTCCAATATAGACATATTCGTCTCAGAATGTTTGCTCTCTTAGTTAATACCTTAGAAATTTCTTTAATTCATGTAAAATATAATAAATTGCCATCCTTTGCTCACTTCGTTGAGGAAAACTGGTTACTTTCATTATCAGTGCACAAACGCTAAACTTGCTTCACATTGCCTTGACGTTTAAGACGGCATTGTTTAGCATGCTGGCCCCTTACGCCAGAGAACCGGGTTCGAGTTCCAAATTGTGACTTGGGTCTCATCCTGTGTTGTCTACCTGGATAAGACACTTCATCCACATTGCACTCAGTCCACCTAGCTGTTAGAATGGGTACCTGAAAACTTGATATACTGACCTACGTGGTCATGATTAGCACTTAGTAGCAGCAGTGAAAGTACACTCCTTCAGGGTAATAATGTAGGGCTTTGAGCATGTCTAATAACACGGGAAAGGCGCCATAAGTATGCACATTATTACTAGTATCACACTCACCAACAATCTCACATTGGACTTCTTGGCTCTTGTGAAAGCTACATATCACGATAACATATGAATCCTTAATAAATAAGACTTTAGATGCAATCTTGACATGTAAATCAAAGCACAAATTGAAGATCTCTGTACTATAAAAATTTTTTTAGGATAAACTTGTTGATGAAATGAACAAGTGCACGAGTGATTTAACATCATAAGGGGGACAAAATATCAGTAACGCTTATGACCAACGTTTGCATTGATAATTGATTGGCGCCGACGACCCAAGGATGCATTAAAGTTCTTAATCACAGCTTGTGACATGTTCTTTCATTTGTGTTGAGGTGCTGCGAGAAGTCCCGGGAGTGTTAGGGGTGTTGGATTCCTTCTGCGCGAACAAGGAATCTGCTTCGATCAAGTTCGTCCCAGAGATGTTCGATGGACGTTTTTTATGCTCTAGAAAGTCCTAATAAACACGTGCAACATGTGTTCCAGCGTTGTCCAGCTGAAAGAGTCCCCCGTGGACGTAAACTCAAGTCTTTATACCGTACTCCCGTGAGGGTACCCGAAACATGCACAAGGGCTGTCCTACAACAGTGATTTATTCCGGCCCACACCATGATACACCCACCTCCAAATTGGACAACCTCCTGTACACAGTTGGCAGCTTAACGTTCTCCACGACGTCTGTCTACACGTGCTCGTCCATCATTACGTGTCATTGTGTCCCCACAGAGGCAGATCAAGTCATGAAATGTTGACACAGCCTGTTTTATCACGCCGAGATCCGTGGGTTCCGGTAGAAAAAATTGCATCAAAAGCCATTTGAATTTCTTTATCAATTGACAACGCTTCTCGCCTGGAAGGTAGGTTCATTTCACAATGCCTTTGCCAGTAGCCTAAATGATGATTTAAGAACAGCGTCGCTGATTGCACAACTAACTTTGATTGCCTCCAATCAGGCATCTCCCTTTCTATCCCACAAACTCGGCGTAATATAACAGAGGCTGTATCAACATTTCATGACTTGATCAGCCTCTGTGGGGAGAGAATGCTACGTGTAGGCAGAAAACAGGACTCAAAAGTGAAATAAACGTTTCTCCACCTTGCACGTGCTACCTGCTACCTCTGTCGACACCACTGCAGACGTTTCGCGATGGCGTTGCGTTAAAACAGGACTCGAGCCAGTCGTCGTGGAAATAGTCTAAATAGTCAAAATCTGTTGCGCACCGTTTGGTCGGAAATTCGACGCAGGCAAAGTATCTGGGTTGTTATTGAAGGGAGTAAATTTACATTCTTGAGCAAACCTTGGATTGTATTAAAGGAATATATTATTTGAAAAATTGATCTTTGAAAAAAATGACACAGTCATTCAGTGATATCTGAATCGGTCACCATGGAAAACACGTGCATTACTCAATTTTACGTCAGGGGTTTCCATTGCAAACTGTTTTCAATCAAGTCTCGGTGGATTATTGTCACGTTCGTTTTAATATACATCATTCCTCTCGTGTAAGAAGTGAAAACAAATTCATTTCACGTTGTTTGTCTGAGGCTTCTGTCTTTTAAACAAATATGCATTGTAGACTATTGTGTGTTTATCAATGGGTTAATGGACTACACCGTTACACGTAATAGGGGTGTGAACATAACCATAAGTGTTTGCCATATGTGGCGTAGGCCATACGAGGGCAAATCACGGCATCTATATAACATATACCGTATAAATGCTTGAATACTCGCCCGGCACTTATTTATTTCAATCATCAATTTTAAATAAATATATATAGAATTAAAAGGTGTTTATCTACTTTTACGGGTCAGATATTGATACTCTCCATCCGCTGACAGAGGGAAAAATTATTCCCGAGGTGCGATACTGACAAACGTGAGAGGCTTTGCCGAGCATGCATATCAGTATCGGACTAAGGGTTAACCATATTAAAATATTTCACAACATTGATATGCATGTCTATCACGTAAGCATTTGACATTATAGAAACGTTTGGTAACATAGGACGATATTTCAAACATTTAATGTGTTTTGAGCAAGATTATTCAAATCCATAATAATAATAACACTTTATTGTCCTAAGTACAAGGAAATTCGGATTGTGTCGAAGCACCCGGCAGCCACTGTGCAGCGCCAGTTAATGCGTTGTTCTGCCTTTACAATGCTGAGTGTCAAGCAAGGCAGCAACAATTTAACTCCCACCTTTTAACGTCTTTTGGTATGACGCGACCGGGAATCGAACCCCGGTCTTCCGGGTGACAAGCGGACACTCTACCACTGAGCTACGTCCCCGGTTGCAACCGAGCATATCTAATTTGAATGAGAATCCATTCCCAATCCTCTTGAATTGTGAAGACTCATAATTAAATTATTGATTCAATCTTTCTTTCTTTTTTACAAATATTTTTACCGAACATAATATAATATGATGTTTGTTAGGAACGAGGTTTTAATGTACCATAATAAGTGGCCGTGTTTTTGTTGTTTTTTACGTCGTCGCATTGTAAGAGAACGTCTACTATCGTAATATAACAGAGGCTGTTTCAACATTTCATGCCTTGATCTGCCTCTGTGGGGAGAGATGAAAAAACCATGCTAACTTCCACTGTTCAATTAAATCTAAAATATGTTTAATATGCTCTAACACACTTCCATTGCACAACGGCTGTTTCCATTCGCATTTTGAATTGTATGAAAACGCTTACATTCATCTTCCTACGCAGAGCCTAAAAGGCAGTTTCCAAACTGTCATAAAATGACAGTTTGGAAACTGGCCTTTTAGGCTCTGCGTAGGAAGATGGCTTACATTAGGCAATGAACGTACAATTAACTCCATATGAATCTATAACATACATACAAAATACAAATTAAGGGTGGAGGTCTCAAAGTTGCCATGAAGTTTTTGTTGCATTTTGAGATGTTTATATATTTCCTACGAGGGCAGTCATATCGGGGTTTATGTTGTTCATTCTAAATAACACTTCTTCGTTACGGTAGTAGCTTGAATTACAAACATTTACAAACCTTTACAAACATGGGAGGTTCAAAAGGACATATTAACCGCTATTGCGTATTTGAAAACTATTTTGATGTTGAATTTTCAACTTATATCAATTTTAAATACATTTTCGACTTTCAATTCCCATTTAAACGAAAAATCAAAACCATTATTAAAAGAAGTTCTTTCCATTCATCATCTAAAAAACTGTTCAATTAATACTCCTTTAACAAGGTTATAATTCACTTCACTATCACAGTAGCGCAGTTGACAAATTAGGCCTAAGCTGCTCAGCTTAGAGATCCGAGGTCCGGTGGTTCGATTCCCACCAAAGACAAACTCATGTGGATTTTGAAACGTAAAACATTAGATTCATTACGCGAGTGTTATATCTGATATCATGCTAGTAGTTAAAAATATCGTACTAAGTGGTGCAGTTACATGAAATAAACTAGGCCTAGTACGTAGCCTACCTCAAAATAACGACACCGTGTTGAGTATTTTCAAGCAACAAGTGTACGCCTACTTTCAAAAAGAGCTTTGCGAAACTTGCTCTTCATTGCTATAGGCCTAGACCTGGAAGGTCAAGGAAGGTTATAACGATCGAGGCCTTAGACCCGGCGTTTATTCAAGACATGCGTTTGTTTGAGGATTTACGGTAGAGGCCGATATGTCTAGTTCGCGTGGGACACGCCCTCTGTGGGTCAAACATTCCAATCTGTAGGGTTAAATCTCTGTGTTCCCTGTGTGTTGTATTGACAAAATCACAGTTGTTGTATAAAGTATCAATACATGTATGTAACATATGTGAACACGACCCTAAGCAATGTCTCTCAATAGGCCTGCATTGATCGACAGCCGCTGATACAGACATGAAACTTTGCCTATCTTCACAGCCAGTTAGAGGTCACGTGACGGGACGGGGACCCCCACTTGAGCAAACTTTCCAGTGCGAGTAGCGCATTCAGTGAGTCGGCGCGGATTTACTATCAAGAATTTCCCTGTTCAAATCTACTCGCGCACAAACTGAATATATTTGCCCGGCGAGGTGTCGTTATGGCGATATGCCGCAATGCGGAACCCACTCACGCAGGTCCGTGTCACACTTTCGCCGGATTTGAAGTGCACATTTAGGGACCAGTCATTGTTAATATCCATTCAACTGGTGGTTGCCACAACTCGCCGTTGCGGGGGAATGTCTTCCATGCGGATAAAGATTATTGTTGGCTTATCTTAATCGAACTTTTGTGGAACAATACAACGATATTATAAGGATTTAAGCTATTCATCAAAGTATTAAAAAAATGATTTGACTGTGACTTCAATGTATCAAAATAATATAAATTTGTCGCTGTCTTTATAAACTTCGTTACCATCTACAAAATTCAATTTTGTGAGGATCAACTTTTTGAAAAGTTAGAATATTCAACACAACTTTATAACAATAGTTTCTATAATATTATACTTACAACACGAGTATTGAAACAAACGGTATCATCTCTTGAGGGTTTGGAAAAAAGATTTTCTATAACTTATAAAATACACACTGATCCCTTACAAGGAAGGAAAAAGAATAAAGTAAAAAAAAAACTGCAAACAAATTCCCTCAAAATTGTTTCATTAAGTTGTATTGGTGAAATGTCAATGATTATCCATCTTAAAGACTTTAAAAAGAGGTTGAGTCGATTTCTTCTGACAATTTAACTTATCACAAGTTTAACAAGTTAAATTTTTGGGGTTGTTTTTTTATTCCACATTTACATTTTTTGAATGATTAAAATAATTTTTAGGCCTACATATAAATTTGTTATTTTCACTCATGTAATAATTGACATAATCAAGCATATCAGTGGATTTACAGTAATTGTTGCTACTGTTTCATTGTTTTAATAAGAAGTATTATAAGTAGCTTAAGGTAAACAAACTTTGATTAATGGTGATTACCAAGATTGCAATCATATAACAATACATAATAATTACATTCATTCGTCAGAATCGGATTTAAAACATTACAGGTATTCATGTTAATGATCTACTTACACCTGTAAAACCGGTGTAATGACAATCTGGATCAAGTTTATGTTTGCCGCAATGCGACATTGACGGGCCGGTTTTACTTCATGATTGCTCCCTTTGCTATATATAGCGGTGAATGTCATTGGTTGTGCGGCGCATTCACCTAGCGAAAATTTGAAAGGCGAAATCAAGCAAGTTGTCGGAGGTACACAATTCTAATCCACAATGGTGAGTGCCTTTCTATATTCATCGAACCTTTAAAACTAGCCAATATTGTCAACTTAATGTTTGTCTATTCATCTGATTGTATATTTTTACCGTGTATTATATTTGAAAACTTTTTGTCGGTGATGAATGCAGGCTATAGAAAGTTCATTGAAAGACCAGTCAGACGCTACATTGATTCATGAAGAAGCCGTTTCGACGATCATATTCATTGCACAACTATAAAATCTTCTTTTCATTTTAACAAATGCATGTCTCGATCAAGATCGCTTGTTTGATAACAAAGTTTCATTGAGAAAACAAACGTTTGACCGATTGTAAACAAACATGGACTTTGGCTTTGCGATGAAGTGGATTCGGATATCTTTTTCCGCCTCAAAACGAAATAAGATCTACATTTATTTAGAAGAAGTTAAACAAATTCGAAAGATTTTAATTAAACGGCTATATAATTTATTTGTTACGAACTTAGCCACTGGTTGATAACTTTAAAAGAACTTTTGTCAACTCGGGATCGGAAATTGCATCTTTTGAAAATGTCTAAAACTTGATATGTTTGTAATATTTCATATGCATCCATTGTCAATTTTGTCATATGGACTTTTTTCTTCGAATTTTAATTTTTAAAAGTCTGATTTTAATCCGATTTAATAAGTCTGGGAGTACAACCTACTAGTTACAGAGACTGGACTGCAGAAAACTTCCTTGATGCAACTGATGCAAAAGGGTCATTTTAGTTATTTGTGACCTTTTTTGCCCCTTTAAAATATTAAGTGTCCTTCTAATTTTAAGTGACATCAAAGCAGAAAGGGTGGGGCAATCCCTAGGACCCCTCTAGGAACTTATTTCCCATCAAGTTTATAATAAATTTAGTAATCACAGGTTGTTAGCAACACTAAATTTCACTTGATCTTTCCTTTTTAGGTTACTTGAAGTTGTAAAGTTTGTAGCCAATCTGTGGTTTGGGGTCATGTTGTAGTTTAATATCTTGTACAGTTAAAATCACAAAATATGAAATTATCAACAAAATTGTTAAGATCTCAAAAACTTATGGCAAATATAAGTCATGATTAGAAACGTTCGGCAAATGTATGAAATTCTACCAATAGTTCGATGTCTCACATGAGCGAGATGAAACACGAGTGAAGTGCCTGTTCAATATGTCGCCTCTCCCTAAAGCAGCTACAGCTTGTATAGGTGTGACCCACGTACGAGCAGACACTGACAGGTTTTGATTGACAATGGTGGTTTATGGTGACAACAGCTGTGAAATACATCAATCAATAGATAAATTACACATGAGTCATCGCTGACCCTTCCATCTGGATCTATGAAAAATGAGCCAAGCATTTTACACATAAGATTTGACAAACTTTAAAGTTGATTATAATTAGATTTAAAGCAGGAAGTTGTCAAACTGATAAGGACCCTATTTGTGTTTGCAACTTGAACTGTTCAAGCCATGATGTGTCACTTGTGTTTTACCTAAAGACAGGGTTGGAGTTTTTTTAATTTTAAAATTGTAATTATCAATATCCTAGGCCAAGGTTCCTGTGTTCAGAAAAGAACATTCTATGGATATCTGCATTCGCAGTGTTTTTCCTAGATGGTTAGTTAAGGGGGACATTTTGGCCTTTTTTGAGCGGATGGGACCCCTTGCAATGGTAAAAATATTCTACTTCTCCAAATTTGAAGGGAAATCAAGCAAACAGGGTAGGCAAATGTCCCAAGGACCCCCTCAGGAACAACACTGATACGATCATATTTTATTGTCATATGATACCTACTGTGGACAATATGAGACTGAATGTAGGGCGGACTTCACAACAATGTTTATCTTGTCAACGTCACAATTTATTGATTTCCTGTGAACCCCTTAACGCGACCTCCAAACACCCCTTCTCTCACGCTCCCATCTCAACCTGTCAACAAATAATCATGATCAATTGATATCTTGGAGATAATATATCCATTAATGCTCTGAATGGCAAAGTAGCCAAAGTCACAAAGCATTTTAAGACTTGAATAAATATTATAAATACATTATTACTTTGTCTTGTAAGTTGTAACTATTCCTTTTGTTTTGAATTTTCTAATTATTTATTACAACTGACCCTGATCAAGCTTTTATGTCAAATTTTATCTTGACAACATTTAATCGCTTAATTAGAACAAGTATATTAAATGTCATGTGCATATTTCTATTGCAATTAAAGTTTTTTTAGAATTAAATATTCATTCAAACTGATATCCAACTTCAAATTAAATAAGATCATTTTGAAGAAATACTTTCTCAATACAAATTTCAAATTGTACAATCATAAAACAAACATTAAAAATCAAATCATGTATGTCAATGCTCTGATAATCAAAACTTAAATTTTTTATTTCTTATTTTTTCAGGCAGATCAATTGACAGAAGAGCAGATTGCTGGTAAGTGGTTTTACTTAAAAGAGGATATGTCCTCATTGATTGAGAAAAGCTTTTGCACATAGGATGAAAAAATTTCCCATTACAAGTTTGAAGTATACTATTGCTATAATGGGCAATGACCCAATTGAAATTCAGAAAATTGCCCAAAACTCTGATAATGGCCCATTGTCAAAGATGTCTTTCCCAATTACCGTGTCCTTTTCTTGACTATTTATGCTATTGAATGAGATAGAAAGTTGTATTTTAACAAGGGTGGCGAATAAGAGTGATGGTAACTAAGAGGGTTTATTTCACTGATTGAACATAATATCTCATCCTCAATCTTACGATAAAGGTTTTGTTTAAGAAAAAAAAGGAATACAATAAGTGAACATTTTCTCTGTTGCTTGTGCTGACAATTCCTGTTGTTTGTTTCAGAATTCAAAGAAGCCTTCAGCCTTTTCGACAAGGATGGTGATGGCACCATCACAACCAAAGAACTTGGAACCGTCATGAGGTCACTAGGTCAGAACCCGACAGAGGCAGAGCTACAAGACATGATCAACGAAGTAGATGCTGACGGTAGGTTTTCACAGCAGCTTCCTTGTCGATTTGATAAATAATACTGTATGAAATTAGGAGGCAATTGTATAAGATAATTTTTTGTCAGAAAGAACTTTTTAAAAAAACTATCAAGATTCAACAATGGTTTTCTTACCAAATTTTTAGCTTATCTAGCCTGAAATGTAACATTGTATCGTCAGATCTCTAATTTTCAGTTAAGACATGTCCCGATAAGATAATATCAAGATGCCCTATTTTCAGGGTATTCTATCGAAAAAAGTTCAAAAACTTCGATAAACATCTTGATTTTTAGCATAAATATGCAATTTTAAAGTCGACGATATATATATCATCAGATAAGGTATCTTGATTCTCAATGTATTTATTGTATCATCACAACTCTATGTTATGCCACAAAATAATATGGACAATCTTTTTTAACAGGTAACGGAACAATAGATTTCCCAGAATTCCTCACGATGATGGCGAGGAAGATGAAGGATACGGATTCAGAGGAAGAAATCCGAGAAGCATTCCGAGTGTTTGACAAGGACGGCAACGGTTTCATCAGTGCAGCTGAGTTGAGGCATGTGATGACAAACTTGGGTGAGAAGTTGACAGACGAAGAAGTAGACGAAATGATCAGGGAAGCAGATATTGATGGTGATGGACAAGTCAATTATGAAGGTTGGTATTTGAAAAACTATGATAAATTATAAGTGACAAATCATTTGCACTCTAAGTTAACAATTTAATTTAATTCTTTACTAGAAGTTGTCAAATAAAACCATGCACTGCCAACCTCAAGTAAAGGGAGATAATCCGATCATTCTCAAGATACTGAATTGTTAGGTTTTCAAGATTAAAACCTTGTAAGTAAAGTTTCATATGATTATTCAAAATTGATGGGGATAAAGCCCTGGGGTTGGGAAAACTCCCCATGCAAGGCATAACTCACAATCCCAGACTAACTTTAGACTTGCTGCTGTCTGCCAAAATTTGTTATGCAAATGCAGTGTAGCAATTTTTAGAAAAAATCCTTGTTTCTATAATAACTGTTCATTTATGTAACGGCACTCAGTATGTTGGATTCTGTCTGCAATCCAATTGGCTTTGCAAGAATATAATATTGGGGGGAAACAGTATTCATCTAGGCACTGCATTCATACAGTAGAACACAGTTAGCGCAAACAATCGGATATAGTAAACAAATTTTTATGTCACGTCAAAATCCCTATGTATGGCGGAAAAACTCAAGTAACAAACAACGGATAAAGCGAACTAAATTCTTTGGTCACTTGGAGTTAGTTATATCTGTTTTCTACTGTATTTCCTTGAGCGATTACAATTCTTAACAGATCTGTTTAGGTTTGTGGTCCCAAAGTGCAGTTTTATTAAAACATTAATCCGCTTGGATCAAAGTTCTTTTTTTGAACTTATATTGTTGAAAAAAGTTCAAATGCACAAAATAGGCTTGTTGCAGAAATTCTGTAAGTTAATTCATATGTCGAAAATTTACTAAACATCAGTCAGTTTTGCTAATTTTCTCATGTTAAGGTTTGTGCTCATCATATGATTTTCTTTTTCAGAATTTGTGAAAATGATGACAAGCAAATAGCCAGGGTGTCTACTACTACTCTTCAAATCTTCCAACCATTTCTGCTTCCTGTCCTTTCGTCCACAATGAATGTCTCTTCCATACATTCTCTCCATCATTTTATGTTGTCGTCTGTCAGCAATTACTGTTTTACCAAAGCTAGTTTTATATGAATCATCATTACTGCAAGAGACGTTGTGCCTTGAGAGCCACGGACAGTGGAAAACGTGTGCTTGTTGGGAGTTGTGCCCATGACGTTGGATAATATCTTGTTTCTGGATGGAGTTAGACTCGTGTTGCGTGCTCGGTCTTCATGTTTCATGACCTTCACAATCACTGAGAAAATATGATTGAGTTCCTGTGTGAACTACTGTTGATGAAATGATTAAAGAGTTATTTTTATTGAAATCTTGATTTTGTTTTATTTTTGTAAGTTCTTAAAAACTTCATCTCTATTGAAAGAATGGTTGATGGTCTCATATCTTTCACTAGACTTTACTAAGCGTTTCAATATTGAAATCTCAAATATGTATACAAATCGAAAGAATCTAGGGGCGGGATCGCGGAGTCTGCTTCGGATCAAGAGGTCCGTGGTTCAAATCTCGCCAGGGGCTTGGCAACTTTGTCTGCAGTAGAGAACTGTTCTACACTCAGTCAGGTTTGGGTGCAATGCTACACTGAATTTCAGTGCAGTAACTGCTGTTGTTTGCTAGTTCCAGCCGATGCTCACAGGTTTCACCACAATACGTCATAGCCACAATAGTGGTGTGGGCTTTCTCCCTGCAATATCACTAGCAGCCACAATGTAAGTGAAATGCTCTTGAAAGCTGCAATAAACCCCATATCTCGCCTCAAATGAATCTAAGGAACACTTTTATGGTGTTCCTTATGATACTTAATACTTCAGCATTAAAGGGGCAGTAGCACATTTTTAGCTCATCAGAACTGAAAGTCCAGATGGGCTTATGGCATGGCCCGTCGTCTGGCGTCCGTCCGTCCGTAAACTTATGACACTTTCGACTTCTCCTCATGAACCATACACATTAGAGAGCTGAAATTTTGTGTACAGGTACCTTAGCATATGGAGATTCTAATTTGTAACATTGGTGACCCTGTGACCCCAAATAGGGTCACAGGGGTCACAACTTTAAAAACCTATTTTCATCTTCTTCTCCAGTTCCAGAAGGACTAGAGAGTTAAAAATTATATGTGCAGACTCCTTGGCCAATGGGGATTCTAATTTGTAACTTTGGTGACTCTGTGACCCCAAATAGGGTCACAGGGGTCACAACCTTAAAACCCTATTTTCATCTTCTTCTCCAGTTCCAAAAGGAGTAGAGAGTTAAAAATTATATGTGCAGACTCCTTGGACAATGGGGATTCTAATTTGTAACTTTAGTGACCCCATGACCCCAAATAGGGTCACAGGGGTCACAACCTTAAAAAACTATTTTCATCTTCTTCTCAAGTTCCAAAAGGTCTAGAGAGCTGAAATTATATGTGCAGACTCCTTGGCCAATGGAGATTCTAAATTGTAGATTTTGTGACCCCATGACCCCAAATAGGGTCACAGGGGTCACAATCTTAAAAACCTATTTTTCTCCATTAGATGACAGTCTTTATTTCTCCTTTAATATTTTAGTGTGGACTTCTTTCACTGTCTGATATTGGCGATCTAGAAAGTGTTGAATAATAATAAATCATTTGGGTAAGGAAATTTATTCCAAAATCGTTACATTTGTTTTGTAATTTTTTGATAGGTTTTCTTGCAATAGGTAACATCAGTTTCATTTTTAGCTCATCTGGCCTGTATAAAGCAAACTTGATATGATGCCTGATGAGCTACAGAGCCAATGGCTCTATTTTTTGAAAATGTTATATTTTCAAAATTTCACTGATAATTGTAAGTTAATGCTAAATGAATTATTTTGATAGTGTCAAAAATCACATTTCACAAACCAATCATCCATAGTCTGAGATCAAATTATAAAGTCCATTGGCAGCCATTTTTTATGAACATCTTTAAATCATTTTGTTAAAGAGAAAGGAATCGCATGGCTGAATTATACATATCTTGATTTATTACTGCATTACTAGTTTGAATACAAAGTCTTTCAATTGGAACAATTTTTTTCCCCATTTTCCTGACGTCACCTTATATTCCCTCTAAAATCGTGCTACTGCCCCTTTAAAGATTTGTATTTTATTAAATAAACACTAACTGAAATACTGGAATCAAATACTGCGAATGACGCAGTTTACGATTTGCGGTTTTAGGCTAGATGGTTCAGGTTCAAAACACTGTCTTGTCTTTAAAAAAATATATCAATTTACAAAAAATTCTTCAAAGTTTAAAATCAGTAGCCCAATGTCATGTGCATGTGGATATGAACAAAACTTTAAAAAAACTTCTCTTTGAGCTGCTGACTTTTGATGTTAGTACAAATGATCTTACTACTAAGTGACTTGAGTGTTTCTTAACTTCCTCTAGTAGTGTATTTATGTACATAAACCTTTTAATAGAGGTCATGCTGGGCAAACATGTGAAGACCAATACTATCATTTGTGATGTAAAATTTGAAACTGAACTGATACAAATGTAAAGTTATCAAATGATTCACTGACATCACATTCAGAGGGGTGAATTTGATTGCAATAAATGGAAACAATGTCCTGAAAATGGTTTTGTGACACCAACGCCCTTACAACTTGTCAGGTGTTGAGCGTTTCATCAAGTGTTAAAATTGTCCCCGACAAAGCTTTTATTATGACATTACAGTACAGTCGGTTATCTTTATCAACTGATATGACAAGAGTACACATTCAGATTAACCAAACGTAGCTAAATAATAAAGACAAAATTTATCATTATTTATGTCGATAAACAGTTTGGTTTTATCAAAATAAATGTCATCCCGCTAACTAATAATCTTAAAAGATAAGTGGATTTAGCGTAACGTTCGCACCCTGAGACAGGATAAATAAATGTTTTTAAAATTTTGAATTGTATTTTAGATCAAACCACTTTGATTAATATTTTGAATGATAAATCTACTGTACCTGTCCGATTTTAGGGTACAATGTCAAAAACTAGAAATATTTGAAAATGTTACATATGATAATACCAACAGAGGTGTGTAAGCTTCATTTTGTATTTCAGTTTCTTTTTGATTAAATTTATGTTTAATTTTTACTAAATGGGCAGTAGCACGCTTTTAGGGGGAATATAAAAACATGGTTACAATTGAAAGACATTTGAACTAAATGAAGCAGTAATAATTCAAATATATAATGTAAAGTTATGCCATGCTATTCTTTTTTTCTTCACTAAATGAATTAAAGGTATTCACAAAAATGGCCACCAAAGGACTTAAAGTGAATCTTTATAATTTGTTCTCCGGCTATGAATGATTGCCTTGTGTAGTGACATTTTTTACACTATCAACATAATACATTAAGCACTGACTTACAATTATGAGTGAAAAAAACGTGTTACGGCCCCTTTAAACACTACTAAAATAACATGGCTATTTCAATTTGTAATTCCTATTTCATGCAAATAACAGTTTCCAAAGAACATCAAACAGCCTTACAGATCAATACAGAAGCCGAAATCATACGTTCCATGTCTGCGAATTGATACTAGTAATGTAACCTAATACACACGTATCTTTCCTGCGCCTGTTAAGATAAGTTTTCAAATTACGTTTGATAATTTAGCATTAACGTACAATTATCACTGAAAACTTTAAAAATTTACAATTTTCAAAAAACTTGCTACTGCCCCGGTGAAATAAATTTGATAAAAAATTGAATGATCCGCCGAGAGAAGTTCAATTGTGGTCTAAGGGAGACGACTCCGTAGAGACTAAAGCTGAAAACTATCACTGTATTGACTTCAGTGTTTTTTTAAATCATGGTCTAAGGGAGACGACTCTGTAAAGAATAAACGCAACCATGCACTATTACTAGTGAATTCACAGCGGTTTGTTACTAATAGTATTATATATCATCAAAGGGAGACGACTCGGTGGAGAATAAACATAACCACTATCACTATATTGAAATCAGTGTTTTTTCACTATTATAGTACTCACGGAAATAGAAATAAAATGCTTTTTGTCGATTATTTCATTATTTGAAACTAACTGGATGTTTTTATTCTAAATATTCGTTCACAATGGTTTTTCAGACAGTTTTTGTAATTCCCACGAAATATATGAATTTACGCCTCGAAATTATTTCTAAGTCAAAATGTATGTTTCTGATGCAAGCAAAAGTATGTTAATTATCTGTAATCTCTGTACCGTCCATTAAAATACATTGTTTAATGAACAATAATTGTATATGCTATGTCCAATACTATTCCTATTTTATATTGTTTACAAATTCATTAAAATAATTGAAAAAGAACGTGGTTTCATTTACGTTTACAGGCATAAACGCGTGTTACAAACTACTATTCTTACGAGTTCATGCATAACTTATGTTGTCAATTGCAGAGTTGCTTTTGCAACGCACGTGCAACTGCAAATTCAAGTGAAAAGAGCATTGCAGGTTTATTGTCACACGCATTGCTGGGAGTGACGTAAGCTATAGCATGTTTCGAAGTGTGATGAAAATATGCAAATTTTGGGCAGTTTTACCTGAACAAAGGCAATAATTTTGTTTTTATTTAAAGTATATTTTTGCAATTATTTCATAAGGCCTAGTTGGGAAAAACTTAATTATTTGAACATATTAAAGAATTACTTACAATACTCCAGTAATAAAGAAATAAACGCCAAAAAACATTTTATTTCTATTTCCGTGAGTACTTTAATAGTATTATATATCGTCAAAGAGAGACGAGTCCGTACAGCATTTATAAACACTGCCACTATCGGTGTAGTGAATTCAGAAGGTATTTTTCACTAATAGTAGGCCTATTATATATCGTCAAAGGGAGACGACTCTGTACAGCATAAACGCTGTCACTATCGCTGTACTGAATTCAGTGTTATTTTACTATAGATATCCATCATGTATTTCTACATACTTTTAGGCCTATAGGGGGATACGTTTTTAATATGTCGCAAATTGTCTATAGTTCCCCTTGCTTCACGTGTTCATGAAAGTCCCGGTATCTTAATGCGCGATACCAAATGAAATTATGCAACCAGTTCTTCCTAAACTACCGTTTTCTTTCTCATCAACATAAACTCCATGTAGGCCTATATGAGGCCAGTCGATATAAAACAAGTATCAGTTAAAACATTTTTTTTAATTCATTCGATCTTGATTCATCATACTGTAACTTCGATGCAATTATTCTCTTAAATGGACAGTTCTATCGGGGTATTTTATGTAGAAACAAAATTCAAGAGAATGCAGTGATGCGTTCTATACCATGACAAATCGTTAAATCTAGAAGAACTTTAATGCTACCCTGACTAACCTTTATGAAAATAAGTGTGAAATAATCACGTAATAATATAACACAAGTATAGACAGGGAAGTATTTTGTTTCCACAGAAAATACCCCGATAGGATTGTCCCTTTAAATTAAGATAAATAACCTTTTTCATTTCCTGATTTACAAAACCTAACACAATCCCCTAAATGTACTGAAACGAGTTCCCGACATTTTCCTACTATTGTCCAGTGTTGCTTATTGTATTAACCTTGATATTGATGGAGTGGCCAATTCGCATTGTTGATTAGATCGAATCTTCTATTTACAGATATCTATAGATCAATGTCAATTACTGGAAATGAACTTGTTCAAGAAATAAAGTTACCCAATGCCCTTTAGGTAACAACTTGACTGCTGACTGGAACGACGTCCTTGGGTGTTGAATGTTAAAGGGACAGTCCTATCGGGGTATTTTGTTGAATTAAAATTCAAGAGTGCTAACCTGTTTATATTTATATATGATTATTACATGATTACTTCACACTTATTTTTATATATGCTAGTAAGCAGGGATCACTTTGGATACTTTAGAGATTTTGGGATATTTACCCATAGATGTAACAAGATACCCCGTTATCAATACTAATGAGGGGAGAAAGTCTAATTGTAAAAATCAAAACTATTTTTTATTCCAAACATCCCATGCTTTCTCTGAAAATCCCATTATATCAGGCCAAGAGAAGATTTTTCTTTCTTTCATATTTTGAACAAGAGTCCTGAGTAAGGTTAACATTTTAGTTCTAGATTTAACAATTTGACAAATAATATAATGCATCACTGTATCTTCTTAAATGTCGTTTTCACACACAAACAAAATATCCGGATAGGACTGTCCCTTTAACTAAATCATATCCCTATTAATACAATTCTAATGTATAGGGATAACTTTAACGAGCAAAGACAATTGAAAACAAGGACCACTCACAAGTTTATTAGCCAGTGAACGAACACATTAAATATTCCTACATTTAACTTAACGACCTGTGTGTGTTGTTGTTCATTAGCAAGAGGTCAGAGTTCAACATATATATTATTGACAGTTTTAACTTGACGACAGGTTGTTGCATCTGGCAGGACAATAGACTGTTCAACACAAGAAGTTGAGGGTAGTCGATATATCGATATTTATGCTTCACCGATGTTGCCAACAAAGGGTTTGATAAACTATTAATGGGTTGGTGAATTGTAGGATGGGACATGTGTATTTTTGTATATGAGAAAATCATGATTATTTATATAGGTAAGTAACTAAGTGAACTATGATTGAGATAATAACAAAGACGACACTTGGAAAAAAAACCACTACAAAACTATATATCATTTACATTAAGGTCAGTAAATAACTGAAATATAATTGAGATAAATAAGAAAGAAGACACTTTGAAAAAAACATATCAGAACTGTATATTTTTTAGTAAATAACTGAAATATGATTGAGGTAATAAGATAGAATATTCTCCGAAAAAAACACAGCAAAATCAATATAACTAATTTAAAGTGAATCTAATGAAATCGGAATGACAGCAAATAAAAAGAAAAAAATTCATCAGGCGAAGAAACAGGATATATTTAAGGGAATTATGGGCTTTAAGGGAGTTATTGTCATCTCTAAGCAATGTAATCCGATGGCGGGTGATCAGATTGCACCGGTGATCTGATATGATTAACTGCGCCCGTATACATTTACAGTGAACTTGCATACAATCCCCCGCTTCATATTCCTCATAAAGTTGAAGGCCTCCGCTAAATAACATAACAAATTGTATTCCACTCTGTTTTAAATGGGCAGTAGTAGGTTTCAGGGGGAAAATAAGGTGATGTCTTGAAAATGGAAATAAATGGTTAAACAAAATTGAAAGGCAATGCATTTATATCAAATGAAGCAGTAACAAATCAAATGTATAAAGTACAGTTCAGCCATGCGATTAGTTTTTCTTACAAAAAAATTGGCCGCCAATGGACTATATGTGAAACTTTAAAATTTGATCCCTGTCTATGGATGATTGGTTTGTGTAATGAGATTTTTGACACTTTCAAAATAATAATATGTAGCATAAACGTACACTTATCCTTGAAAATTTGAAAATATAAAATGTTAAAAAAACGTGCTACTGTCCCTTTAAAACTGGATTTACTCTAAGGTGTAAATTCAACCTTCTGAGGCCCAATGTTGATTTTATTATTGTGAATTAATGTTTTTATGTTATGAAATTGTAACACACGACACGATTAAAAACTACTTCTATTATCATACTTATTACTTCTATTATTAATCATATGCCACCGTCTTCGACGTCGACGCAATTGCATATGATGAACTAAAGAAGGACCGTAAATTCTGCTTATTTATCCATGAAATTGAAGTGTTTGAAATTTATTGTTGTTTTAAAGTGTAATTCATAGCACGTTGTACCGATTGTCTTGTACCTTCGATCTCACGTATGTCCATTCTACATAACTCGGTGATCTATCCCTGTCAACTTGCCACGATCTATCCTACTGTACTGTGCAGTTTGATTTGACGATAATTGCGATGTGACAAGAATCTTGTTCAGTATACGACAAACTTCATTCTCCCTGGCGACTTTAGATGTAGTAAGGAGTGACTCTATGTAGATAGACAGAAGACATCTATGAATGAACGACTTCTTTATTGCCAGGAGCGACGTTTCAGTACAGACCCTTAATCGTTTTCTCCCCATATGCTTGAAAACGGTATCTACACTGAGACGTTGCTTCTGTCAAATAAAGAAGTTGTTCATCCATATATTTTCCTTTGTCTTCCGTATACCACAAAAATCTAGAATGCCACCAAAACAATTTAAAGGGGCAGTAGTACGTATTTAGGGGGAATATAAGGGGATGTCAGGAAAATTGAAAGACAATGAATTTGAATATATGAGGCAGTAATAAACCAAATTATTATGTGAAGTTAAGCCATGCGATTCCTTCTATAACACAAAATAAATTAAAGGTGTTCACACAAAAATGGCTCCAATGGACTTTATGTGAATCTTTATAATTTGATCTCTGTCTATCTATCATTGGTTTGTGTAATTAGATTTTTAATAATATAAAAATCATACATATAGCATTAAAGGGGCAGTAGCACGTTTTTAGGGGGAATACAAGGTGATGTCAGGAAAATGAAAATAAATGGTTCCAATTGAAAGACAATGTATTTGAACTAAATGAAACAGTAATAATTCAAATATATAACGTAAAGGTTAGCAATGTGATTCCTTTTTCATAGACAAAATGAATTAAAGGTGTTCTCACAAAATGGTCGCCAATGGATTTTATGTGAATATTCATACTTTGTCCTCTGACTATGGATGATTGTCTTGTGTATTGAGATTTTTGACACTGCCAAATATTACATATAACATTAACTTACAATTATCAGTGAAAATTTTAAAATATAAAATTATCAAAAAAACGTGCTACTGCCCCTTTAAGAGTGTGATGATCAAGTACAGGTCGTTATCAAACACGCAACCAATATATAGAATCCTCCCTTAACCTTCATGAAAGAAATATCGTAGACGAAAATTTCAATGAAATGAAAATGCACTTTGTAAAGTTCACATTCCATTCTCTTCTCCAGAGAGTTTGATAATGGAAGTTTCGAGGGGAAAAAGACAACATTTATTTTGTAGTATATTTCTTATTGTATAACTTGCGTGAATGATAATTGTTTAGAGGTTAAGATGATGAGATGACAGCCACAGTTGGCAGAAATAATTGGCCCGGACATGAAATGCTACTTTAGACAATTAAGTTAAATATTCATGGTTTTAATTGTACCCCAGGGATAAGGATGTTATTGATGAACGCTTTCCCGCGAAATAATTTGGAGTATATCTTTCAAGTTTTTTCATGTTTCCGAAATCAATTACCCAAGTTAAGCGCCAAAAGCTAAATGTGTAAACAAACAACAGGATGAATATGTACAATGAAACATAGCAATTGTATAAATTACATTTCATATGCCATTTTTGAGACAACTTAATATTATCTTAATGACCAACGTGGTTCTAATGTATTTTGATTTTATTCGATTCAATTTAATTAAATGTCTGTTTTGTTTCATTTCCTTACAGCTATAATGTATGATAAATTAGTCGGTAAAATCGCAATCGATGAATCGATTTAATGATTTTTCTCTTGATAAGGCCATACATAATTATGCGTATGCTTAGAATATTTCCACTGGTAGTATAAAGACCTGGGCCCGGTTTCGGCAATGACTGAAGTCGCTTATTGTTGAAAAGCAGCAATCAATGGGTCGTTAACTTCTTCATTTGTATTTCAAATACAGCTGTTGCTTGAGATGTTAAAGTAACTGTAGCAGGCTTTCTTAGGTAAACAGTGATGTCGCTAAAATGGTTATTAATTGCAAAACGATCTCATTCATTACCTGCAAGTTTTTATTTTAAACCAAACGTACCCTTTTCTGCTAAGCTATTTAAATCTATAACTCTAACCGATTGATCAAAAGGTAATGTTTAAGAGACATTGAAAAAGTCACAAGATGTTTCAAACGAGTTGTCTACATCATGTAGAACCTGCACAGCTTTCTTGAGTGCAGAGGAAGGACTCCAAACAGATTTAACCCATTAGCCAAACATTGTTTTAATCCGCACGGACAACAAAACGTTTACATCAATAAACAGTATATATATCTATATACACTAACACACGGGAGAGGCCCTTACATGAGTTTTTCGGGAGGGGGAGAGCTAGGGAGGGAGGGGGGGGGGGGGGGGGGGGTGTTGGTGGTGTGTGTTTCAAGTTCATATGTTTCAATTCCATCTTTTCATGAGTAATTCACAAAAACACCTATACACCAAACACGTTCTGCGTGTAAAAACTCTGGTCAGAATCGACCAAGTTCTCAGGAATTAAAATATTTGAACACCAACTCTCTTTAGAATCGAACTTGTTCGGTTGAGAGGTTTCCGCTCCACTAGGTCCGACCTAGTGTAGAGGTTTTAGTATCTTCACAGAGTTCATATTTTCATAATCCTTGGAACTAGATCGATTTTAATCAGACTGTGAGTGTGAATGCACTATATACATAATAACAAGGCCAATGTACATAATATACCCTGTACACGGCTGATGGATGGTATATCGATCCGCGAATCACCCGCGTCACCCTGGTAACGTGTCTCGACCTGATGTCCTTCGCTGGTGATTACAACACCCTCATCTCGCCATCCTTCATCATTAACACGGAAAACTGATACTTTCTCTTATTTCATCACGATGGTAAGTTTGTTTACAATGAAAAACAGACTATAATTATTTCTAGTTGGTGGGGCGAGACGGGTATGTTAATGATAACCGATTGTTGTTCAAACGATGATTGTGATGTTTATGTTGTCATGCTGGTATGTAATTAGGGCATCATAATTACCTGTTCTTCATATTATTGAATTATTAAAATAAGTATTCATTCAGGTTTTGTAAATGTTTAATTATGGCCTCATTATTCAAATAATTACAGTGACAACTAAATTTGAAAACGAAGCATACAGACAGTCATATAATTTATTTAAGTCTCATGTCACATATAAAATACACAATGCATATATACATAAGTAAGTATCTAATTAAACTGTTTTATTCTCAGTTGCAACATGTCTTACGAAAACATCAATTACCAATAAATAACGAACTTACTCCAGGATCAAAACATGAGATTGACCCGGAAGTAGATGTAGTTTAACCTTTCACGTCAGTGGTCCCGAGAGACCTAAGTACATTTTTGCTAATCGATTTGAGTGCTTTCGAGTTAATTGTAGCTTAATTGTTGGACTAAATCTCCTTTGTCGGGAGTATGTCAGTGGCTTTATACAATGGACTCGAAACAATCTACATCCTTGTCGCTTTAGTGCAAATCGTGGTACAGTAACTCCTTTATGACGCATGTTATTGTAGCTTCCTAGTCGACTGCCATGTGAAGACTAATAAATTAAATTAAATTAAAGGATGGTAGAGTTGATTGGTTTTGTAATTTAAGACGACTCATCGAATTCAGTGTCAAATACACTTTGAAATACACCAATATTGTAAATATATATATATAATTCACAGAAAAGACTTATTCAGATTAAAAAATGTTATCTATTGTTGTGAAGATCATTTCGATACATATATCGGATGAATAAAATATGAAACTTAAAACACCAAGAACTGGGTTCTGGCAGTTCACCAACCCAAACCCTTTTCAAGATTAAATAAACATTTATTCCGCCGCTGTCAAATACCAACGTACTCAGCCTATTTATTTGCAATAATACTCATTCAAAATATTTCGTATTTTGTTGCAATTTAACAATTTAACAATTCGTTCATTGCTGATATTTATTAGAATATTAGTCCTACAAATACTATACCATTAATGATATTTGATGATACCTCAGCTTTCAATACGCCAGATGCACAGAAACCAGCATTGAAAATAGCTCATACATTCCAATTGAGGTAGTTTAGAGCGAGAGATAACAAGAAGCAATGGTCGTGTTAAAGACAGCTGATCTTCTCTCATTGCAGGCTTCCAGGAAGTTCTCACAGAAGAAGGTGGAAGGTAGGTATCAATTACTCCGCCAGATGCAGCTGGATTCTCATTTCTCAACCTATATTTCAAGCTAGCTCTTCCATTGGTCAAATACTCCATCTTATTAAACCAGGTTCCCTTGTATAGCGCAAGCGGAACGGGCCGAGGGAACCAGGTTCCATCTCATAGAACATTTTAACTCACAACTAAATCAAGGCTAACCTCGGCTGCTAACCTATCTGGACCACCTCTTTAGTTTACCGCACCAGAACTTGTCACTTCGTTTAGAAAATTCCGCATACTGCACAAGAAAATGAAATTTCAATCGGAAATTCAGCTCACTGCACCAGCAGATGATACTTCAATAAGAAAATTCAGCATACTGCACAAGAACATGACACTTCAATCAGAAAAAAGCTGAAGCTTCCTACTTCGTGTGTTTATTTTCTAGGCTTACGCGAATATTGTATATAACCTAACTTATGTACAAGTGCAAGATGGCGGACATAGACATGAAAAAACTGTTTAATCGATATGTACATACTCCAACCGAGTTTATAATAAAAAAAGGAAGTACTTGTCCTTATTACACTAAAAAAACAATGTTTTAAGAGAAACCCGCGAAAGAAGCTTGGGGCAGGCCACATCAATCCAACATGCTGATGATTCGCACTAGCCAATTTACCTAAATACATTGTACATGTTGTTCTTCGAAAGGACCCTCTTTATATGCATCAACCAATCACGTGCACCAGATCTAATATCTTGCAGCACAAGCTTATTTGCCGATAACAATTGCAATTCAAAAAAGAGATATTTTTCAAATCAACCAATGAAAACGTAACAACTTGTATCGTCTGGTTTCAGAGTACCGGAAGTTGTTCGCCAAGGTCGACGGGGATAAGGGCGGGAAGATCTCTGCGCCCGAGCTGATGTCGGCCATGAGGAACCTCGGTCACTCGGTCACGCGTCAGGAGGTCGAGGCTATTATTGACAGTGTCGACAAGGATGGTTGGCATTATTGTTGGTCTACACCTTTGAAATAATCGAAGTTTGTGTTCAGAAAGCTCTCAGTTCGCACGGAAATTGAATAATTGTTCGCAATTGGCTTATGGCATTGCATAGCGTCCGGCGCCCGTCCGTAAACTTTGTGCATTTTCGTCTTCTTCTACAGAAGCTGAAAGCTGAAAGCTTGTGTAAATACTCTTTGACTAGTGAGGATTATAATTTATAGCTTTTGTGGAGCTACAAAGGGCCACAGGGGCTACGCCCTGAAAACCTATTTTCATCTTCTTCTCCAGAACCAAAAAGCCTAGAAAGCTGAAACGTTTTGAGCAGACTCCTAAGTTAGATAAGGAGGATTCTCAATTGTACATTCGGTGACCCTGTGGCCCCAAGTAAGGGGGAACCACATTTGCAACACCCTAAAACAAAATTGATATTAAGCCTGGTGAGCTACAGAACCACTGGCTCTATTTTTATAAGGTTAATATATGGCACAAATAATACAATTATCACTGACAAAATAAATAGTTCCAACAATGGATATTACATAGCACATACTCAGCCAGGTCCGGACTTGTACCGAACAGTATTAGATATATAATAGGCAAATCTTGTTTTTCTATTTCTTCTGTCTAAACACCTCATGGGCCCATGATTTGACTGAGAACCTGGAAAATCAAGGGAAAATCGTTATCGCAACAGTTTATTTCAGTTATATACAGTATATGAATATTGATATTTAAGGAAGTATCGTATATTTTCTTCTGTCTACACATCCCCTCCCAATACAGGTAGCAAGACAATGGATCTGAGCGAGTTCATAACCTGGATGGAGCGGAAGGCCGCCAATGCTGCCGAGTCGAGGGAGGCCCTGGAGGACTTCAAGCGTTACGACATCAACAAGGACGGCTTCATCACGGCGGACGAGTTGAGAGAGGTGATGAGGGTTCGGGGGGAGAAGCTCTGTAACGCTGAGGTGGACAAAATGATGAACCAACTCGACATCAACGATGATGGCAAGGTCAACTATTTGGGTGAGCTCTTGTTCCACATTGTCTCCCCACAGAGGCAGATCAAGTCATAAAGTGTTGATATAGCCTCTGTTATATTAAGCCGGGATAGAATAGGAGATTCTTGATTGGAGGCAATCAAAGATAGTTGTGCAATCAGCGACGCTGTTCTTAAATCCTCATTTTGGCTACTGAATAATGGCAAGAGCATTGTGATTTGAACCACCCTTTCCATGCTAGAAGCGTTGTCATTTGATAAGGAATTCAAATGGTTTGTGATGCAATTTGTTTCCGGCAGTTTCCGGATTTCGGCGATATAGAACAGAGGCTGTATCAACATTTCATGACCTGATCTGATTGGATGTTGGTTTGTGTAATGAGATTTTTGACACTATCAAAATAATACATTTAACATCAACGTACAATTATCAGTGAAAAATTGAAAATTGAAAATTTTCAAAAAACGTGCTACTGGCCCTTTTAAATGATACTTTCAGCAACAGTCAATATTTCACGACAAACTCAAGTCATCTTAACGGTTGACATATACTACAACAAGAACTAACAAAGTTTTTTTTAGATCTAAGAAATAGATGTAATAATCAGGCTTAAGAATAAACCAATATTATTGATTTTAAATTTTTAGAATTTCATAAATGTATTTTTTAATTACATCGTAATTAGCCCAGATGAAGGCATCAAATGTCAGAGTCGGAGATAGTGTTTTATAGATGATACTGAATTATTTCCTTTTTGAGAAAAGGTAGCCTAGATGTATGAATCATTGATGAAACTACTTATTGATATATCTCAATGACATTTGGTGCGTATATATATTTATCCTTCTAACCAGTGTGGGTGAGAAAGAATGTTATTGTAGGTGTGATTCGTAATTCCCATCTTCAACTAATATATTCAGTCGTTGAATTTTGAATGTTTCACAAATGTCATGATATTTTTTATTTGGAAATCCGTTTTCGTTTCAGAATTTGCAAAGATGATGGTGCTTTGACTTTTACAAAATGGTAAAGCTTCAAAAATAGATCCTCTATCAATGATGAGTATAGACATCCTGCTTTGAAAATGACGTGAACGTTTTATCTTTACGTATTCAAACATTGGTCTTGGATATGTTAGATTGAAGTGTGTAGTAATTGTGAGAGTATTATATCTTTATTTTTTAATTTAAGTCTTTGAAATGAAAATATTAACAAAATGCTACTTTATATTTTTTAAAGAAAAAGGAGCCCACTGAAACTGTTCATTTTTAGCAGTGATCTAGACTTGCTACAATACTATAGACTTGCGTGGGTCTTTTAAGATATTTTCTTTCATTGGCTGTTAGACTATTAGCACGATAAGCATTTATAATGAATTACAATAATAATGTATATAGGTATGCAATGACGGCACTGAAAGTCAGCTTAGTTATTTCAATGAATGCAACGTTTCGTTGAAGTCACTTCAATCAAAAGCGTGCCAATTTATCGCTTTCTATTTCTTGCAAAAAATAAGTTGTCTATCCTATACTTTCGATATCTCGATAAAAATTTAACAAAAACTGATGTAGTTACATAAATGTTATTTTGAATCAAAATCTATAATTGGGAATCTTGTTTCACGCTATAGTGTGATCATCGTGTATTCTGAATTTTCCCTGGAAAGATAAAACATACAATGGTACATTTATGATTGAGCTCTAAATCCAATATTTTTCATCGTTTATTCGTATATGTTTTACTGTTTTGAAGTCACAGTCACAATGTCAATGATGAATATTTCATGTTTTTGAAATTTTTAATAAAGTATATCTATTCGTGGTATATTATGTTTTCCATCATTTATTGTCACATCTTGTCAATTGCTTTGTTTTGACAGATGAGCAATTACTGCTGTATAGCCATCTTCCTACGCAAAGCATAAAACACTAGTTTCCGAACTGTCATTTATGACAATGACAATAAAATACTTTATTACCCCGAGGGGAATTCTTTTCACATTTGAAAGTGAACACATATGACATATAAATAGAACACAAACAACACAACAAATTTAATAAAGTTAAAAGTCATTTAAGAGGCGGATGCTTGATGGAATAAAAGAATTTTGAACTCTTGGTTTTAAAACGACGCAATTGGTAACGGCGGCCTGAGGGTAAAAGATTATATTCTTGAAATAAAACATGGGTGGAATCAGATAAAATCCTCTCAGCGAGGTTAACAACACGGGCATTAAAAAGGGATGGTAAGTCCGAAACAGAAACACCGGATATTTTACTTGCCATTTAAATGATTTTGTGAAGATAAGATTTGCTTTTGATATTAAGAGAATCATACCAGAATTGCATGGAAAATGTTAAAATACTCTCAACAAAACAACGGTAAAACAATGCCTTGCTGCAGACCCTTTACTTTTCTGTGCTGCTATACTGCCCCTACTACAGACAACTCAAGGGTCGGCAGCAAGGCATAAAACTGACAGTTCGGAAACTGGCGTTTTAGGTTTTGCATAGGAAGATGATGCATAGCATGAGTGTAGTGGCTTGTTTTATGAAGTCATAGATTCGTACCTCTTAGAAGATCATACAACGATTGTAACACCTTAGAACTGGCACACACGAATATCTTGGCGATCATTAAGAATGACACGGCTAAATAAACACAACCTCAAGCATATTTGATAATGGCTTATAAGAAATGAGGCACCGCAAGATAATGTAATAGAAAACCCTTCAGAGAAATTTACGTGTGTCCAATGTATAGTCTGTCATGATAATCGATTCCATGAATGGCACTTTGTGGTGGTCTGGTCTGTTTGAGAGTCACAGAGGAATGTTCCAATAGATTGATGAGCTACAGGTCACGTGACTCAAGTCACTGCTGTTGATGTTTGAGTCGGATGGTTGCTGATAAGTTTTCTATCACTGGTATTTCATAATAGTCTCGAATTCTGAAAAACAAAAAATGTGTTTTTAGATTGAAATAACAACTATATTGAAGTCTGAGAATATTTTGTAGTCAATATCATGAATATAGTTTTCGTTGAGACACATATCAAATTAAAAAAGGAGATGTGATTAATTAAGAAGACTAAGACCTTGATCAGTTTATGGTTTAACAAATTCATACAGAGATTTCCATCTTGTACTAAATCTACCCTGGAAGTTGACAAGTCCAAATCCGATCAAATCTTTCTTTGAATATTGCCAAGCCAGTCCCTATTTCTATCTCTAAATCTTTCCTAGAAATTGACAAGTTAATTTCCATCTTGTACTTATCCCACCCTGGAAGTTGTGATTAAATCTGCCACCGAATATTACGAGTTCATCTCCATCTTGTACTAAACCTTTTCTGGAAGTTGACAAAGCTATCTGTGATTAAATTGTCCTTGGAATATGAGTAGTTCAGCTACATTTCATACTAAACCTACCCTTGAAGTTGACAAGGGCATCTCAACCTGATACTAAGTCAACTCTGGAATTTGTCAATCCCTTCTCTACCGTATACTAAACCTACCGTGGAAGTTGACAAGCCCATCTCAACCTGATACTAAGTCAATTCTGGAAGTTGACAAGCCCATCATCATATTGTACTAAACCTTCATTGGAAGTTGACAAGCTCATCTCAACCTGATACGAAACCTACCTTGGAAGTTGACAAGCCCATCTAAACATTATACTTAACCTAGCCTTGAAGTTGACAAGCCCATCACCACCTTAAACTAAACCTACCCAAGAAGTTGACAAGCCCATCACCACCTTAAACTAAACCTAACCTGGAAGTTGACAAGCCCATCTTAACCTTATACTAAACCTAACCTGGAAGTTGACAAACCCATCTTAACCTTATACTTAACCTACCCTGGAATTGACAAGCAAATCTCAACCGTATATTAAACCTAACCTGGAAGTTGACAAGCCCATCTTAACCGTATACTAAACCTAACCTGGAAGTTGACAAGCCCATCTTAACCGTATACTAAACCTAACCTGGAAGTTGACAAACCCATCTTAACCGTATACTAAACCTACCCTGGAAGTTGACAAACCCATCTTCACCTTTTCTCTAAACCTACCCTTGAGGTTGACAAGCCTATTTCCACCTTATACTAAACCTACCCTGGAAGTTGACAAGCCCGTCTCAAGTTCATACTAAACCTACCCTGGAGGTTAACAAGCCCATCTCCATCTTATACTCAACCTACCCTGGAGGTTGACAAGCCCATCTCCACCTGATACTAAACCTACCTTGGAGGTATACAAGCCCATCTCCATCATATACTAAACCTACCCTGAGAGTTGACAAGCCCATCTCAACCTTATACTAAACCTACCCTTGAGGTTGACAAGCCTATTTCCACCTTATACTAAACCTACCCTGGAAGTTGACAAGCCCATCGCTACCTTATACTAAACCTACCCTGGATGTTGACAAGCCCATCACAACATCATACTAAACCTACCCTGAAAGTTGACAATTCCGTCTCAAGTTCATACTAAACCTACCCTGGAAGTTGACAAGACCATCTCAATCTTATACTAAACCTACCCTTGAGGTTGACAAGCCTATTTCCACCTTATACTAAACCTACCCTGGAAGTTGACAAGCCCGTCTCAAGTTCATACTAAACCTACCCTGGAAGTTGTCAAGCCCATCTCCACCTTACTAAACCTACCCTGGAAGTTGTCAAGCCCATCTCAACCTTATACTAAACCTACCCTTTAGGTTGACAAGCCTATTTCAACCTTATACTCAACCTACCCAGGAAGTTGATAAGCCTATCTTCACCTTATACTCAACCTCCCCAGGAAGTTGACAAGCCCATCTCCAACTTGTACTAAACCTACCCTGGAAGTTGACAAGCCCATCTCCAACTTGTACTAAACCTACCCTGGAAGTTGACAAGCCCATCTCAACCTTATACTCAACCTACCCAGGAAGTTGATAAGCCTATCTTCGCCTTATACTCAACCTCCCCAGGAAGTTGACAAGCCCATCTCCAGCTTGTACTAAACCTACCCTGGAAGTTGACAAGCCCATCTCCAACTTGTACTAAACCTACCCTGGAAGTTGACAAGCCCATCTCCAACTTGTACTAAACCTACCCTGGAAGTTGACAAGCCCATCTCAATCTTATACTAAACCTACCGTGGAAGTTGACAAGCCCATCACCAACTTGTACTAAACCTACCCTGGAAGTTGTCAAGCCCATCTCAACCTTATACTAAACCTACCGTGGAAGTTGACAAGCCCATCACCAACTTGTACTAAACCTACCCAGGAAGTTGACAAGCCCATCTTAACCTTATACTAAACCTACCGTGGAAGTTGACAAGCCCATCACCAACTTGTACTAAACCTACCCTGGAAGTTGTCAAGCCCATCTCAACCTTATACTAAACCTACCGTGGAAGTTGACAAGCCCATCACCAACTTGTACTAAACCTACCCAGGAAGTTGACAAGCCCATCTCAATCTTATACTAAACCTACCGTGGAAGTTGACAAGCCCATCACCAACTTGTACTAAACCTACCCTGGAAGTTGTCAAGCCTATCTCCGCCTTATTCTCAACCTACCCTGGAAGTTGACAAGCCCGTCCCCGTCCTTGTCGGCCTCTTTGATCATGTTGTCTATTTCTCTGTCTGTCAGCTCCACCCCCAGTTTACTCATCACGTGACCAAGTTTAGCAGCGGTGATAAAGCCCTTCCCGTCAGAGTCGAACACGCTGAAGGCTTCCTTCAATTCAGCATCTAATTCGGCATCCTGCATCTTCTTCGACATCATCCCACAGAACTCGTGGAAGTCGATCGTCCCATCACCTAAATACAGAGAACTGTGTTACGTATGTATGAATGTCGTGTTGAACTACATCTATTAGAACAAACAAGTTTACAGTAAACTGATAACGTTGTTATTGAATATATATATATCGTATGTATTACATGTTATTTCAAGACATGAACATAATATTCTTAGAATTTATGTAAAAAAAACGAATGTTTTAAAAAGAATTAAATATCTATATCAACATCTGCTTTTCCATTCTAAAGTGTTTAAGAACGCCAAAGAGCAAAGAACATGGAGAATTTATAATCTAAACTTAAAGATGTTCTAGCTTTTTCTTTCTTCCCTTACTTTTCTTATTTTCTCTGTTATTCCTTGTCACACTAACGAAATATTATTAATTTAAAGTTTATTATCCCTTTCCAGTACATACTCAACCGAACTGTAAGGCTTATATCTCACATTTAAACATCAGCATGGATATCCAATATACTCATGGAGGCTCGTAAAGAGAACTTTAATATTTTTCAAGGCATCAAATTTGACACCGAAGACAAGTTCAAGTCATCTACGAGTATTTCATTATTTCTACAATTTAACATCCAGGAGCGGGAAGTAACTGAGCTGTTAGTGCGTCGCCAGAGAGAACGGGGGCATTCCCAAACGATACCAAAGATTTTAAAATGCTTCTTTTTTCGCGCTAAGCATTTAAGGATAGAATTCGCTTGAACTGGCTCTGCACTGTGGTTGAAGGATGCACAAACGTGACTTCAGTTCTTACTTTGCATTCTGTATAAGATCGATACAGCTTGAGTTGCAGTCTGATTAAAATTGACCGTGCTCCAAGGAATAAAATAGTAAAAATATTGTCTCTATTGGGGTTCGACCCAGCCCGGATATCCCCTACGCCAAGGTCTGAATACACCCACCTTTGTCGCATAGTTCTGACGTAAGCTCATCTAACCAATCGCAAGGACGGCAGTAAAGCTTTCGATATCATGCTAGGGGCAGGTAACTCCAGTGTACCATCGTTATACATGATTGCCGCAAAACGCTATTCAAAAATCCCGATGTGATTGAATTGCTAATGACTGGGTTTTGTCTGCACTAAACAGGTTACTGCAACATGCGAATAGGCTGGCTGCATTCAGACCGTGGCGGTAGGGATATCCTGGATGGTTCTAACTCGGGTAGAGACAATATGTTACTATTATATGTTTCGGAGCAAGTTCTATTTTAATAAGACATATATTAAACAATTATTATTAACATTACTTTAATACTGTGTTACGAATGTTACCGTCAGCATCTGCTTCTGTTACGAGTTCGTGAAGCTCCTTCTCGGACGGGTTCTGACCTAGTGACCTCATTACTGTTCCCAGTTCAGCGGTGGTGATGGTGCCATCACCATCTGTGTCAAATAGACTGAAGGCCTCCCTGAAGACTAAGACATTACAAGGCAGACTAAGTAAACCTAGCCTCAATATTATCCGTTTCACTCCTACACTGAGTCTAGCAAGGCCTAGTAGAGGGTCGCGTCAGCCGACCTTTGACCCTCAAACGTTATACGTGCGAAGGCAGACTATTCTAGCTTGGTAAGCTGAGTTCTGATTGGTCAAGTCGATACGTGGGCTGACGCGACCCTCTAGTAGGCCTTTTTAGACTTAGTATAGTAGTGAAACAGATAATATTGAGTCTAGGTTTACTTAGACTGAGGTACTGGGTTTCAATACACTTTTAATAAAATGGTCTTAATAATTTCATTTCAAAGTTATAATACCAAAGTGTAGCATCTCACTGGCAAAACGACGCTTTTTGATAGAATATGTTGTTATAGGCCTATGAAAAATATTCCTCGCAAGACAAAAACATAGTTACACTGAATACACTTAACCACATGCAAATCTCATTTTTATCAAACATGAAAAATTATATAATGAAGATATGATGAATAATTAATATGTTTACATGTCGTTAGAGCTAAATGGATTTTTTGTTTTATGTTCACGATCCAAACACTTTTTATCATGCCTTAAAGCAACAAGTGAAGTGAGATATATTGAATAATTTAACATGTTACAGGAAGTGTGGTCTTCAAAATTAGGTCTTATATTATTTAGTTTGATTCAGCATCTTATTATCATGACTCATATAGGAATTACAATTGAATATTGACTGGTTTATACGATACATTTGTTCTTGTAACGGCTTAAGGATTAAGTCACACACCTCCTATCTGCTGCTCCGACAAGTCCGCTGCCTGTCAAAGGTAAACATGAATAAATAAACAGATGCAACCCGCTCTTCCATTCATCTTAAGAGGCAATCTGACGCTATCTTCAGGGATTATTATATTATTCAGCTTTCTTTGCAGAGCATAAAGCATATTGAATATGTTTACAGTCGCCCTGTCATGCGAAGGACTTTTAATGCGGAAAAACTATAGTGTTTGCGCTTTACCTTGAGCATACACCCAGGGGAAAAAGAAACGATACCATATAAAACGCATAATAAATTAAACTACGAGTGCTACTGGTTATTTTGATGATAACATCTTATATTTATAAAATTAATATTTTTCATTTGCAAAAATCACAATGGAAAAGCTTGTGTATGAACAGTCACAGAAATAAACGTATCACACTCTTATGTTTGAAATTGTGAATTCCTCTTTACAACTTATGTGCCTATCACAGTGACTCGTAGTTGCATTTCATTTGCTACAGGATTTTGTGTTTTACACATTTTATCCCCTTTCTACAGCACCAATCTAGCAAATATCAATATTAACCCAATGTGATCAATTTTTATCCCCTTTCTACAGCTCTTATCCACCAAATATCAATGTTAACTCCCTATGTGACCTATGTTTATCAATGTTAACTACCTATGTGACCAATGTTTATAACATTTCTACAACACCAATCCGGCAAATATCGATGTTAACTCCCTATGTGACCAATGTTTATCAATGTTAATTTCCTATGTGACCGATGCTTATAACATTTCTGCAACACCAATCTAGCAAGTATCAATGTTAATTCCTTATGTGACCCATGTTTATTACCTTTCTACAACACCGATCCAGCAAATATTAATGTTAACTCCCTATGTGACCCATGCTTATCACCTTTCTACAACACCTATCTAGCAAGTATCAATGTAAACTACCTTAATGATCTATGTTATATTCTATCCACAACACAACATAACAATTAAACACGTTGCAACGCCATTAGAAGCTATGATGAAACGTCGCTTTCACAAAAAGAAGTTGAATATCAATTAAAACATTCTTATTTATAATTACTATCACGTCAAATCTCCAGACAAAATTTGTTCAAGACATTTTGAAAAACACCAACAACAACTCACCATATTGTTGTTAATAACCCGATCCGCTACTTGCACTGCAACGAATGTTTTTGTGGCCAACTGTTCGAGTAGTCACGTTCCAAAGCTGGGAGGTAATAGGATTAACGAATAAATCTTGATTCCAGGCTAATCTGCATACTTTTATCGCCCGTTGGTGTTACGCTTTAGTGAAGCCAAAATAAACTCCCCGTTTGTAAGTTAATGTCATTCAACATCAAGCTAGAGTTTGCATTTGGTTGAAGTTGTATATAGTTTTTCCTTTACCAATATATTTTTGAATGCATCAAGACTGTAAATGAAGCTTCAAGGACTTATGTAAGAACCTAATTTAATTCAACAATATATGAAATTTCCAGGACGACCGATGAGAGTTGAATTATACACAATGGAGAAATAATACAATGGGAACATGACTACGAATTGTCAAACCTATATGCATAGACATTCCCCCCTCATGTCTTCTGATATCCAATCTCATTAAAATGGTATCTTAATTGCTTCACTACGTTACGCAGATTCATGCGTAGCGTAGTGTAGCAAATAGATCATATTTTAATAAGATTGTCTGATATCAAATGTAGCAGCTTTTCTGTACCATTTGAGCACCACGGATCTTTGGAACACATGAACCCGTGTAGAAAAATATTTGATATCTGAAGACACGAGATTTAAATTGCGTAACGTTTTTTCAAACTATGTATTTTTGTATGTCGTTGTATAGTGTAGAGACAAGACTTGAAGATAGATTTGTCTGTCTGTCTGTTTTTCAACGAGGTTAATCTAGCATTATTACATCATCATGTTCATAACCTCATTCTGATGTGGCAAGGCTTTCACAACCATATGAACCATATCTTGATGACGTAATACCATAATTACCTAATCAAGTAAAGTGGAACTTTTGTATTATCACAAGTGGTAGTACTTAACCTTGTTCCCTCTGACGAGATGACAGTAGACAGGTAATCAAAAAAAGGTGTTATTATCATATCATTTCAACTTACGATGTATTCTAAACATTACCGAGTCTGGTTTGACTGAAAGGAACAGTCCTATCGGATTATGTTTATTGGAAACAAAATTCAAGAATAAATCTCTATTCATACTTATAAATGATCATTACATGATTTTTTCACATTATTTTTCAAACATGTGAGGGTTATATCAAATTATTTTAGATATAACAATTTGACAAAGAATTATATGCATCACTGCGCTCTCTTGAATTTCATTTCCACAAAAATACCCTTATAGGACTGTCCCTTTAAGGTTGGTTCCATAATTAATATATTTCGGCAGCAACAGGTCGTGTTTTGACATTTGTCATTCAAAAGGCATTGTTAGATGACGCCACAATATTTAGTTTTTATCAGTCTCTAGTGAATGACAACACGATTCAATGCTATTTCACAGACAAAACAGTAAGTTTTTCTCGATAGTTTCCGGTTTCATAAACACCTAACCACAATGCCCCTGGAGAATGTTATGGATATTATAGTAATAAGTAGGATATGATAATTCAAGTTCATCTATGTAAACAGAAAAAGGGGCATCTGGTTATGTAACTCGATTTTCTCTATGCTCAATGCTATAACTTGATTATCAGATGGACAGGTATTGTAGCAAGTTCAGGTATCCATGTGCTGCAATGCAATATGGTATGAAGGGTTTATTTTGCAAGTAAGCGTAGTTAGATGAACCGCATACAATGACTCTATGTTACATAACAAATACTGCCTACCTACCTTCAACACTGCATACCTAGTCAAGCAAACTTGTCCAAAGGCAAAAGGTGAAGGATATGTATAAGAAGGAAAATATTTATCACGACAGTATGAAGATAACTATACCATATTGAATCTGTATAACCAGTATGTATCTGTCAGGTGTGTGAAATGACTGATTTACATGGTGTTAATGTATATGCAAAAACCATGTTAACAATGATTATTGAAGTGAATAAAACTACCAACAAAAACATCCAACCACCGAAAGCCCTAGTAGGTGTATAGACCGAAGGTTATAAGAGTGCACGAGTTTCTGGTTTGGAAATGTCAAAGAGTCCGTCAACACCAATAACAATGCAAATTTCATTTTAGCGTTGCAAATACTCGATGTCAATGTTACTGCCATCCAACCTTGCTAAAGATATAAGAAAGACAGTGTCTGTTTAGTCTCAGAACCAAGAATTGAATTACACTTCATATTGGAACTCCTATAATCAGAAAGGAGACAAAAGCCTTTTGAAGTTTCTTCTACCTTGTTCCATGTTACAAAATCAATCTTAATGGAACGCTTCTCGACTTTTTAACTGTTTCATCAAATGGTTAACGCTACAATCGATATTTATTTCACAGTGTTTTCAGCTTGATCAAAGGAAGCCGACAGTTGTTCTTTTATACCAACGTATGCTTTTATCTATACAAACAGGTTTGAAACAATCTGTGAAACTGGATTAAAAGTTTGTGGACATTCATATTGTGCAAGACAATCATGATTGATTTTACTTCAACCAAGTTCATAAATATAATCATATTCTAAGCAGAACATTATCTTTAAAATATTCATAATGTAATCTGTGAAATTTGATTAAAGTTTGTGGATTATATCTTATGTAAGATCATCATGATTGATTTTACTTCAACCACGTTCATGAATATAATTATATTGTAAGCAGCAAATTAACTTTACAATATTAATGATATATTTGTTTTCTGGTTCAGCATACACATGAATACTTTAGTATTGATATTAGTATACAGCTCAAGGTAGATTGATAATTTTAGAACCGTTTGAACTTGTCCAATCCTCAAGCTTCAACAATCAAGTTCAGTCCAACGTCAGGTTTGGTGCTTACAATGGATCCGGAGGTTCAATAAACATCGCCACTTCATGACCCCGATCTTTGTGAAATATGTTAGTTAAAACGCACCCTGGGGGAATTCTAGAGACAACACATCCATGTGGCTTCTCATCAATAATTTACAAGTGATGTTGATGAATAAAGTCATCAGTGATACTTTGTAAGTCGCTCCTCTATGGTAAATGACTCAGAAACCACAATATCATAAATATTAATACTTAAGTATATAATATCATTCAGGAGCGGATACAGGATTTTTATTTAGGGGGGGCAGGGAGGGTGCGCATACCCCCCCCCCCCCCCCTCTGGATCCGCCAATGTCATTAGAACATAGCATCGGATATAGTCTGTGTCTCTCTTTCTGCCTACGTCTCTCTTTCTTTCTCTCTGTCGTTATTTGTCTCTCTGTCTCACTCTCATCCTCGTACTTTCTACCCTTCAAATATATAGATATATATTGTCAGTCATTATAACCGTAGTATACGACCCAAATGCATTATATACTAAAACAAAACATACTTGTGATTTTGCATGACATGAGAACAAGTCTTAACAGAATATCCCCGACATAATGTATATCTACTGGAGTGAACGACCTTAAACAACTGCGGCACTGTGTTGGTATCGATCTTCAGTTCTAGCGTCTTTTTGCTATCTCCTGCATTGTGAAAGTTGAGACGTCGATTCCCTAGTATTATCTTGATATGACAATGTTTGAATGAGCCTTATTGATAAGTATGGGGTTATTTCACGAAAGAAACGCCCCTTTTCATTTCTATGGCTTCATTTTTCTGTGGATGATATTCATAAAGGCACAAAGTGTTTTCAAAATTATCTTGTAAATACATTCGTACGATATGCTTAACCTGGTGTCATTGAGGTATTTATCATCATCTTGAGAAACATTGTTCCGCTGTTTGAGTGGCATTCTAGAAGTTGTAGGGTAAAAAAATTAATGGATATCAAACTTCTTTATTCAATTCTACAATATTCCAGATCTTGATCAAACACTAAGCTTAAATGGAAATAGGAACAGTGTATCTTTACATTTTGCGCTACAAGTGCTCGATGATGCTCATATCCGGACTTTCGATCCGTGATTGTAGATTGCAAACATCCGTATGCAACAGAGTTTAGATTGTTCTAGCTATTGAGGGCGATAGTTGTCAGTTGTCTGGCAACATGTATGGCCCAACGTCTGCTTCAATACATGGCGATACGTGCATTGATTGATTTTCCTTATAGAAGTAAAAGTTTTCCACACCAGACCTTAAACGAGAATTGAACTGCCTCGACAGCATCTTAATACAACTCCAAGCCCTTTTCCTTTCGGACTAGGCAATCGGACCCATCCATGATATCTAAAAAACTTTAGGAAATTATACCCTGACTAAGCGTTGCTGTACTGCCCACATGTAAAATGTTTGTTAGTTGTCAGCATTGTTGTTAAAATACCATACTGAACGTATCATGGTTACACTCTTCTTTACAGCTTAACAGAATGATTGAATGCGTTATGTTTTATCAACATGAATGGCAGATGGTCTTACCTGTGTAAATAAAACATAGGAATTTAATGATCGTTAATCGAGACAAATACAAACCCTTTTTCCACTAAAAAGACAACTTTTAAATCACTTTGCAGTCAACAGCTTTTTGGGCAGAAGCTTTGACAAAGTCACAGAAACTGTGTTTATCTCCTGCTGCATGATGTATAATCCGGACATCAATCATCGTTGGATTTAGCTACATCGAACAACTACATACAGTTGCTTGAAAAATCAGTTTTAATTTAATTTTTTGATTCACAGAAGGGAAACGTATTGGGCACAAGATGTCCACTTACTAAGCCCTCTTCATAGTATCTACAGTTAATATTTACATTATGTATACAATCAGAATGAAATCATGGTATGACAAAAAACAAAGAGAAAAGGTGAAAAGGATAGAAACATTGAAAGGCACACTTAACCCTTTTTGTTGCTAGAATTTATATAATATTATGTGCATGTTTATAGTATTGAGAAACTAAATTAAATTGACCATTCACTGGGATATATTTATCTCTTATGTAAGATTTGCATTCAAACAAGATTTTTTTTTCATTCACACCAAGTGAACTCATATCCACATAATATTGCATCGCAGAGGAAGCGAATTCTCTAAAGAGACAAAATATTTCTTAATATTTCTTTCTGAAAATAAACTTCAGTTTCACAACGTAATAGATCTGAATTACTATTAAGTAATAAACTAATGTCTAATGGCACTCTATTTAAAGTATATAACATTTAATATCTTACGAAATAACATGCGCCGGCCGCTGAACGTGAAATAATGGACAATAAAAATAAAGGCATTTTCACATGGATTCTTTAATTCTTTAAAAGAGGAATTGAAGATTTTCCGAATTCTAATTTCTATATTCTATAGTTCTGTTCACCTTATCATTCAAACAGATAATTTTATGTTACATTGTATATGATTGACTTAAGTAATTGTTTTTTAAAATCTACATTTTTTAGATTCCAAACCAGTTTCATAATACAGTATTATCTTAGGAGTATTACATTTGAAGTACTGTAGCCATTCTTGAATCTCTAATTGTTGTATTCCAATATATCTGCTTGTTGGTTTGTGTATACCAACACAATGCATATTCAATTGTAGGCCTAGCTTACACCTTGTAAATCATATTTATCGCTTTTCCTTTTATAGACACTTAATTTCCTTAGGGAACAAATCAGCCCCATGTGATATATTGTCTTTATGAGAAGACCATTTGCCGTCAAAGAGAATGTTAGTCCAAGATGCTTATGACTTTCAACTTTATTTTATCAGTTTATTGTAAAATAATTCAATAATATTGAATTCCCTTTTCAATGTGAATATTACAGACTCATTACAGTTTCATATCAGAGTTTAAACAAAGAGTTTACGACTGTAATTTACAACGATGGCAGACCTCCATATCTTCGAACTCAAAGTTGGCAGCCTACTCAACATTCAAAACATTGCTGAATACAGAATTGTATCTGACTGAAATGAGCTCTCCCCCATTGAAGCAGGCATTAACACGATTCAGATGTGGTTGCCACCAGCTGATGATAGAAATGGGGCGACGAATGCACAGGAACCCGATATTGTAAATAAAATGTAAGTAAAACGTGGGTAGGAAAGACCCGTCCCCTCTATAAATAGAGTAAAGGAATAAAGGCATCCATGTTGCCGATCTCGACTCGCTTCCGAGTTTAGTCAAAATAATCGCTTCAAATTGGTGACATCTCATACACATACACAATTACCCATCAGTTATACATTTCTCCGCAAAACTTGTCTTATTTCCAACACATGTCACCCTTCAAATAACGTTTATATCTATTTAAATTCGCAAAACGACCGCAGAAACCTCTGGGGTGAACGTTACTCCGCACCAAATGCCTCTAGGGCTATCTGATTGGTCCGTTAGGCGAATTTATTTTAAGCATTGCATAACAAACACAACGGCATGGTTTGGACAGTGCAATGTTTCGGGAATGATTTCGCTATCAATTTCTGATCAGAAGAGTGCTCTATCTTTAGTAGAAATTACACATTCTGTTGTTATCATTGGGCAGGCACCTGTTATACTGTCTTGTTTGTTTACGTAAAAATTGAAAGAAAGTATCAATGAATATGTCAAAACTCTTCTGGCTCAGTGATGTACGTTTCACTAAAGTTGAATTGCCAAACTTTCTGTCCAGTGATGAGAAGAAACATAAGAGTGATTTTCCACAGTTATTTATCTAAATATTAATGTCATATATCTAGTTATTAATTTCTGATGTTTTATTCTGATATTTGTGCTTTTCAGTTTTCAGTGTCATGTACAACAACATCCCCAAACATCAAAAAAAAATTCAATACGTTTATCAATCGGCTGTTTATTCTGAAATAATGTTAAATTAACATTTACAAAACAAATATGTCTGAAAGTATATTTATGATTGCCAGCATTTTGTTCATTATGTTAACAAAAATATGCATTTACAGTTTTGGTATAAAAGAGTATTTCTTTGATGCCAAATTGACATTAATAAAACATATGCTTAAACTATCTTTTACATAACGTAACTGGTAAGAACCATCAAATCACAATTTTCAGAAAAAAGTTATCATTCCACAGATTGTGTTAATAGTGTTTGATACACTTTTGTATAACTAAATCTTTTGGTTGTGCTTTATTCACTTGAAATAATTCACTGATATATTGGTAATAATACATCAATTTAGATTTACTGATATGTAAAAGTTTGTATTATGAATTATTTAGATATTTATTAATTCTTGTAATTATACACATGAGATAAACACATTTTGAACCTCTCTTTTTTAGATAATGAAATGGGAATTTCCATTTAATAATTCTACAGTGTGTGACGACAAGAACGTGACGTGACAATCCCCTAGTGCAAAGATGATTCCAAATACCAAAATAAAAAATCTTTTGACTCCATTGTCAAAACCTGGCTTGAAAATGGTGAAACATCAATAAAAATCGCCTTTTAAATTTTGCGCGACTTTTAGAAATTATCTAGAGAAAATCGCCCTTACGTTTAACGGACCTATCAGATCGCTCGAGGGGCATTTGGTGCGGAGTAACGTTCACCCCAGAGGTTTTTGCGGTCGTTTTGCGAATTTAAATAAATATAAAAGTTATTTGAAGGGTGACATGTGTTGGAAATAAGCCAAGTTTTGCAGAGAAATGTATAACTGAGAGGTTCTTGTGTATGTGTATGAGATGTCACCAATTTGAAGCGATAATTTTGACAAAACTCGGAAGCGAGTCGAGATCGGCAACATGGATGCCTTTATTCCTTTACTCTATTTATAGAGGGGACGGGTCTTTCTTACCCACGTTTTACCTACATTTTATTTACAATATCGGGTTCCTGTGGACGAATGGTTATAGATGTCGAGAACCGCCTATGCAGATACTGTCGTCGACTAAACATAAATCTTGTGGAAAATGAATATCATTTTATTCTAGTCTGCTGTGCCTTCTCTGATTTGAGGAAACAATACATAGACTATATTTTCTATAAAAACCCTTCATTTGATTTATTTGTTCGACTTATGTCTTCACAACATAAAAGTACTTTTGTTAATTTATCTAAATATACATTTCATGCTATGAAGTTGTATGAATCACTTCATCTGTAATTGCAATTTTGAAATGTTATGTACAGACTCATCATTACAGACTCTGGTTTGACAGGGTCTTATGAGAAAAAACTTTTGTATTAATTATTTTGTTCATTTCAGTCCCTATATATCACACTCGTTGAATTGTGAGCAAAGGTAGGTCATCGGCGAACAGTCTAGTCATGCAATCAAGTTCATCGGAAACATCATTTACATAAGCAATGAAAAGAAAAGGGAGAAGCACTGACCCCTGTGGAACACCGGTGTCTAATGTTCGAGTTTTAAATGACGCTCCATTCCAAAATTCCCAAATGTTGGAATCTACTACTTATATAGCTTGCCAACCACTCGAACAATTAACCGTAAATGCGATAGCGTTTCAATTAAACAAGAGACCTATGTGCGAAACGTTATCAATGACTTTTGATACGTCAATAAAGCAAAAATATTGGGATAGTGAAGAGGCTTGTCAGACGCCATAGGCGCCTTATTTATCAAACGTTGGAAATTGATATCGTTCGACCTTTAAACAAAGAATTGTGTTACTATCAAATTGAAATCGAGGTTAATGAATTCCGAAACTGACCATCGGTCAGAACTTTGGCAAGTAAGTGGACGATCGATGAGTCGCCCCAACCTATCACGAAGTCATCTGGCTAGTCGATTCTTTTCGACCATTTCTGGAGTTAATCAGGCAAGAACGCCAGGAATAGGTTAGATTGACATTACGCTTGTCTGTGGATGTTTTTTATTCGCTGGAAAGTTTTCTTAGAGAGAAACATTGTCATCGAATGTCTGTCAGAGTCAGTCAGAGCAAACCAGGGTCATTTCAACAGCCTGGTTCCGAATAACAACGAACTCTCGTTTTAAACATATCTTCAGTTTTTATTTCAATTTTCAAGCTTGGTTGATTGTTTTTAATTATGAACATTGTCATCTGTGGACATGATGATCCAATTATTCAAGTATTTGCACGACGATGGCGGGGCATGTATACATATATGATAATTTCACACGACAAACATAATATTAAAATGTAGCAAAACACAAGTATGTTTTGTGGCATCATTTATCGCCATGACAATGAATTGTCGGCGTATACTTATTATGATTAAACTGATTTCAAAAGGCGACTAAATGTAAAATAATAACTTCAGACTGCGTGTATATGTGACAATGGTGGCTTTAGAAGGTGTAAATTTGTGACAAAATTTAATTTAGACGACATATACTTGTGACAGTGATGAGGTGCCGTGTGCATGTCACAAATGGTGAAAAAGAGGCTTTAGACGAAGGAAACAATATGACAACATGTAAAATACGTATTGTTGTTACAGTGGTGGCGTAGAATACATATAAATGTTACAAAATAGCTGCGTACCTTTAGCATTGTGAAAACGAAACGGACAATGCTAAAATTTAAAAACAGAAGCAAAGATTCAGTTTGCATTAACATATTCGTATGTCATACCTATCAGATAACCGTAACAAATTTGGCAGGGCATTGAAGTGACCAGGGGTTAAAATTTTGAAAACGCTATTTTTTATTTTTCTCTACGAAATCTTTCATAAGTCATCAACAGCTTTAGATCTAAGTTAGGTTTGTTCTTTTTCACTTAGACAATGCAACAGAACTGATTTCTTTCTTACAAAGTTTTTAGGGATTTTTTAACCCCAAATTCTAAAAGATCTGATTTTCACAAATATGACCCCATCTGTCTATTCAACCATGCCAATTATCGAAATTCAGCACCAGTGACGAGAAGATCCCGAAAAATGTTTTGGGAATGGTTATTTTACACATGGATCGTTTCTAAGATCCCCTGGGGTTATTTTACAAACGCCAACATCAAACCCAAATTACATGATATTTGCACTTAAATACATAAGCATATGAACAAACTTAAGGTACGCAGCTGCAGTGGCTAATGAATACTTTAGATGTGAAAATACATATACATGTACATGTACGTATATTTATTCATAAGATACATGTGTTGAACGTGGCTTGTGAATACGTATACAAGTGTCAATAGTGGCTTTAGAGCGCTCGTGCAATACATAATGATAAAAGTGACTATAGGAGTCATGTTAAAGAATTTAAATGGCTTACACAACGAACATATCTCACAATGGGTCACGTAAGATTTGTATCATAACAGTGGCTTCGTAAGACATTTACAGTTTATGTAAGCAATTTTAGAGGACCGTCTATAATCTTTCAGGTATCTGTCTTAAAGGGGCAGTAGCACGTTTTTAGGGGGAATATAAGGTGATGTCAGGAAAATGAAAATAAATGGTTCCAGTTGAAAGACTATGTATTGAAACTAAATTGAGCAGTAATAATTCAAACATATAACATAAAGTTTAGCCATACGATTCATTTTTCTTAGACAAAATGAATTAAAGGTGTTCATAAAAATGGCCGCCAATGGATTTAATATAAATCTTCATACTTTGTCCTCTGACTATGGATGATTGGCTTGTGTAATGAGATTTTTGACACTGTCAATATAATACATTTAGCATTAACTTACAATTATCAGTGAAACATTTGAAATAAAAAGTTATCAAAAAACGTGCTACTGCCCCTTTAAGGAACCCTTTGATTCCAGTCTATTTATAAATGTTATATGGTATTAAGCTTTTCACTTCCTATTGGTGTTGTGTAATTTAATGTAATATTACTTTTGGTAGGATATAACAGAGGTTTTTGTTCACAAATATCATACTTACATGCATGGCGGATTATCTCTCGGATTAAGCATGGTTTACCTCACCTGCTAATGGTTTTTACGATAATTCATGGCAAACAGACTTCAACTAATACATTTAACATTCAGAAACGTTCAGGCTATCTCAATCGTACGATTTATCAACGTTGAAAGTGTTCGAGTCAATTGCTATGAACATCACTCGAAAGTGTATCAAACGATAGTTTAAAACTTGTCTTTTACTGCACTAACCTGTAAAGGCTAGTGGTATTGACTCGTTCCTGTTAATTTGCAAGATAAACTTGGCCTTGGAATGATATTGGTTTTGATATGTGTTATTATATACACCTTTAAGTCCCATAGTCATACATGCATGCGGTTCGTTATAAAATTTAACTATTGAGAGAACAAATACATCACTCGGTAGAAAAATCTTTCATCGGAAGTTTGATATCACGTTTACATGTTTTGATCGAACATAAAATACTTAATAGGACGCCCAAAGTACAGTACCATCTTCAATAGTGCCGTAGCATTTAACGAAGTAGCTTTCGATGACGTAAAAGTTTATGTGTGTAAGATTTAAAACGCCTCTGAGTTAGCGGCAACAAGTAAAGGATTCGGAAGAAAAGAAAAGAAAATCTAGTCGTGCGCGACAAAGAGGGCTTTAAGCGTATATTTAGGAAACGAAAATGTGAGATCGCCTTCATGTCGGCTGGCTTTTCGGTCTTTTTGGAAAGTTGTCTCATATTTTTTGAATTTTGGTCTGATTTCCCCTACGTTGGTAGAAAAAATTGTTAAAAAATTCAATGAATACATGCAGTAAAAGTACTTTTAATATACTGAACTTCACTACACTTTGAATTTTGGACTTTAAAATTAGTGGACTTACTCAAGTAAAAGTAAACCCAGATCATAACGAGCTTCAATATTGACTTATTTAGTTGTTTCATATGGGGACTGTTATCTGTCATTCGAATCTTCGCTATTTCGCGCTAACCTAGCCTTGGGTGAAATAGCGATGCTGCTATCTTACTTTTTGCCAATTGTGTTTTCGGTGCAAGCTGCTTGGTAGATTGCTTTCTTGCAAGTACTTAAATATACTAAATACACACGAGGGTCCAGTTTATGTCGGCGTAGGTACCAGACAAACTGCAGCTCGGTCTCAACACATAAAACAGTCATGTTCAGGGAACTGTGCACTTACCTAATGATGGAATACTTTAACACTCTACTCTACCGGGAGATGACGTACCATGAGACTGGGAGTGTTTAAGATGCCAACGCTGACTCGGCAACTTGAAGCGCTTCTCGCAGCCACCTTGTTAATCCACCGGGGAAACTTTGGCAGATGATTGATGAAACTGTTTGATTCTTTTATCTGTGTGTCTTTTGCAAGAGAAGTGAAATTTAGGTTTAAATTCGAAACAAGAAATATGAGTTGATTTAGCAAGTTCTTTTGTCAAAGTCATCTGAACGTCAACAGAAGTCCTTTGAATCGACTGAAGCAATGGTAGCCCATTGGGTAGGTGAAATAAGTGTGCACATCGTGATGCAAGCATGAAATTTGGCTTGAGGTTTTGCAATTTTTTCATATATTAATATTTTTTTCGTAAATAAGTGAAAACATTTCTTCATTTATTTTGCCTAAGTCTTTGCTGAAATTTCTTACAAATTATATAAAATAGTGTTGAAAAAAAAAGCTGAGATCCATAAACGCACCCAGACATATGTGGCATCTAAAGTCCAAGTCAAAGGATACCAAAGGTCATACACAAATTGAATTTCAAAAATATGCACAGATATTAAGAGCGCTTTTAAAATTTCATTTTATCTAAACAACCAGTTGAACATCACCAGAAATTCTTTAAAAGGGCTGTAGTGCTTATTGCTTTAGGGTCCAGAGACCCAAAAGTTATTTAACATTTGATATTGAAAACTAATGGCAGAAGTTTCTCTCTATATTACTCTTGGAAACTTCAAAGAGAAGTTTCAGCCAATGATATTTGTTTTAAGTATATACTGGTATTTCGAACGACCAATTGACAGAGCTGTAGCAAATTTATACCCACGTGACCATGTGGGTGGTACGAAATAATTGGCAAGCTTTAATTTGGAAACTGATTATTATAATAATGTTATGATATGTAAAATATATCCTAAATTTTCAAAAATATATGGATGAGCGTTTCCACCCTTAATAAATATCAATTTTGCATATGCATGTGAGCTGTTTTGTAGTTATTCGGTGTATTATTTCGCATTCCACATTCGGAACATTTTTGTACCAACTAGGAATTCGTTTTACAAGCGCAACTATTTAACTTCTAGTTAATCACTGATAACTATCAAAGCAAAGAGCAAAGAAAATGCGTCTCCCCGTCCCCGTCCTCCCTAACCTAAATCTCCTCTCTCTATATAGTGATACATAACCGGGTGCCCCAAAGCTTGCCTTTTTAAAGGCTTTTCTTGTATACTTTGATACTACCCAGACACCTATGTCTTCTCACACATTTCAGACTGTCTATCACTACTTTGATAGAACGTTTGGAAGATCCGTATCACGGTACTAAGGTTTCTTGTTCAATGTCAACCGACAATTTTAGACCAAAATCAATTCTAGCTTGCACATCCAAGAATTTGTTACGGTTATATAAATAAGTAGGATTTATTCAAATGATAAATCTTTGACAGAAATGGGTCATTTAATTTCTTTAAATCTGATATTTTTTCAAAGTTTATTATTTCTTAATGTTACTTAAATGTCAGTATGATTGGTTTCGAAACTAAAATATATAATTAAAAAAATATTCATGTTACAATGCTTTCAATATAGTTTCATGGTTTTAAGATATGAGGTGATACGTTGCAGTGATACCGGAGAGAAAATTGCGGGATGTCGTTTAACATGTACTGGGTTCCAATTAATCATTTACCCGAACCTTTATATACGCAAAATAAAAACTTAATAGGATATTTGACTTAAGTGTTGGACAACTTTGTTAAATGGTTAATCATTACTACAGAAGCAAAAACTGCCAGGCAAAAGAAAGTACACATTTCAGTTGAATTCATCTTGTGTAAGATTTACATTCACAAATATTCCAGTTTTTAATGTCTTTTTTTGTTGACACATAAGAAAAAGAGTAAATCATTATTCAAAGAATATTTATAAGCGTTTTAAATTATTTAAAAAAATGAAATGTTATATTACTGAATTGTTAAAACATATATTTGTTTCTAGAAGAAATTGTTCCAAACTTAATTTCGCTATGACACAAATGTTCATTAACAAAGGCAACATAATCAATGTGAAAATCAACAAACGTGCCTAATTTTTTTTCACATATTGTCAACAATTTAAACATGATAAGGGTTCTTACCCCTGGCTACATTAAGCAAAAAAAATTAACAAAAGATTAACCAGACACCATTTTTTTTATTCAAACTGCTGCAAATATGTGGTATTGAAACCATTTCATCATTTAATACATCAATGCCTTCTAAATACAAAGTAGATGTAAACAAGCTGTGGTGTGTACTTTCTTTTGCCTGGTAGTTTAAATTATTTGTTTTCAACCGTTAGTGCTGCAGGGAACATACGGTAAAAACAGGAATAACTGGTATTAAACAATTACTGGAGTCTTAAATGAAATAGCGTACCTGAAATAAATAATTGCATAAACAGTTTAAACTTTAAGCTTTACTCTAAAGAAATATAATAATCCTTTTCGTTTTTATAAAAACGAAAACAAACCGTGGCCATTTTTTTACAAAAATGTTTAACAGATTTTATCCCAAGGCATTAATCATTGTTAGAAACATTATTTATTTGAAATTCAATCTCATCTGTAACATTTTATGCTTTTCTGTTTTGTTGATGTATACAGAGAACTGAGTCTATAACGATTTGACAACTTTATCACCAAGAGTGAACAAACCTTTTAATATGTCATGTATTATGTGACAATTATCAAAATACGTAGCATGGTTTAGACTTTTTATGATGTTAACATTACAAACTTTCCATTTAAAAAACAATAGGTTCCTCAACTGAATAAAAACGATTAAAATCAATCAAAGTCTGTGTTTAAATAAAGATATTTGAAATTTCAAAGTCTGAGAAACGATGCTCATAAATCCAGCTGAGACATAAATCACTGCCAGAGAGATTATTCATCTCTTCTTTAAAAAACATTTGTCTGGGAGATAAAACATCTCTGGTAGAAAATAAATATTTTAAAACTATTATCTAAATCATCATTTTCTGGCGATCGATGCATTTCTATTCAATAACTGAAAAGCAAATAAACTAATTGGATAAGGAAAGTAAATGTTCTTTTCTAATTGAAAAAAGCAGAAATTTGAAGCTATATTTTTTTCGTCACTGCACCAATCCATTTAGGAATTAACACATTACCAGAGAGTGAACTACATGTAGGATGTCTAGAAAATATTAATCGTCAAGCTCATCCGGGTTTAGAATTCAAATTTTGGTGAATGAGTGAAAACAAAACCCAACTTTATCACCAATAGAGAACAAACTATGAATTTTGGCATGTATAATTTGACAATTATCAAAATAAAATGCTTGGTTTGATAGTGAACCTCATATAATATAACATTTATTTTATGGTGTGATAATGTAGGTAATAACAAAGACACAAGATCTGCTTCTTTGTTTAAGGAGAAAACATTGTAACATTCACGAAAGTCAAATGCATCAGGTTTTGGTTTAACAAGGGGAGATCTGAAGCATAATGGCGTTCATTCACATACAGAACGCCGCTTGATCTACATCCATGTGAAGATCAAGGTCAAAGTTCATCATACCCCCTACCCCCAAAAAGAAATACCACACGATAAAACCCCTTTTGAGCGCAAATGTTATGAATCTTATGAATTAAGTGCTAGAAATATGTCAATCAAAAATTGCTTAAAAGTCTATATTGTAAGAAAAAAACTGACTTTGCGCCAAATCCTGGATTTAAAACACACAAGAACAGAACGAAAACTGTTGTCGACGTGTTTTCCAACATTTTGTTAAATTTCATTTTCTTACCTTTGAAATTATGTAATATATTTGCTCTCAACTAAAAGTAAATATATTCTAAGAAAAATGGTTATAATTGAAAGGAAAATCCTCTATTGAAGAAAACAATGGCTTCCTCAAATGAATAACAACTAATCAAATCGATAAAATTCTGTGTTCAAATAAAATCAATCCTCATGAATCCTGCTGAGACATTTAACACCGCCAGAAAGATTATTCATATCATCTTTAATTAAAACAACATGAGTCTGGAAGATAAAAACATCTTTGATAGAAATCTATATTTTTAAACCAACTTTAAAAAGCATGTTTTTCTGGCGATCGATGCATTTCTATTCAAGCACTGAAAGTTAGTAAACTTTGAAAATGTACGCCATTTTAAAATTGAGGAAACTCAGAAATGTGTAACTTGATTTTTATCATAGCTGCTCTAATCACATTTTAAAAATAAGGTATCATTACAGAAAAATAATGTGTGGACATTGTTAACAGTCAATCACGTCTTGATCAGAATTTCACATTTTAGTGAATGAGTAGGAAAACAATGGTATTTGCAATTTATCAACATTTATCAATCAAGCAAAAACTTGGTACCTGCCATGATACGATGGTAGTCTTAGTATTAGTTTAACCTTGGATGCCTATAAGGCGACCATTGTTCACAGGGAGTGTTATATAATCTACACCCCAAGCGCTTTGAACATGTAACATGTATAGATTATTACCCGAGGAAGTGTATCATATGACTTTTACGAAACTAGGGTGAAGTTTTGTATTACCCGAGCGAGAGTGAGTGACTTGCATTAGTTTCGTGAAAATCAAACGACAAACTTCTCAGGGTAAACATTTCTTTATTACCGATTCTATTCCATTTTTCTCTCTTAGGAATATCCAAGAAACCGGCCCCTTCCCTTGTTACGGTGGCCATATTGACGTCATGGACATTGATTTATGACGTCACTGACGAAAAACTCGGGCTACAAGATGCAAAGCAAAGTTGATGTGTATACATACATGTGCTCATATTAAAAATATGACACTTCTTATGTTCAACCCTTTGAATAACCAAATGGATGGCGTCATTAAGTCCCATCGTCATACTTGCATACGGTTCTTGATTGAATTTAGCTATTGAGAAAAAAATACATAGCTCGGTAGAAAAATCTTTCGTCGAAAGTATGATATCATATTTCCATGTTTTAACGAATTTAACTCTGCAAAAGTGCCATAGCTTTAAACGAACCCGCTTTCGGTGACGTCATCATTATGTGTGTAGGATTACACCGCGTCTCAGTTACCGCAATTGCGTCCGATGGGTTAGAACTTGGGCGGCAACGAGTGCCTGATTTTGAGAATCAGAAAAGACAATCTAGTCCTGCACTACAAGGACGGCTTTCAAGCGTTTATTAAGGAAACGCAATTGTGAAGTGGCCACACTTGATTCGCCTTCATGTCGACGTGTCGGGGCTGTTGTTTCGGTCATTTTGGTAAATTGTCTCCTTTTTAATTAATTTTGGTCCGATTCTCTCAAGGTTGGTATTTGGCAATTCAGTACAGTATGAATATGGCTCTTTAAGGGCAGAATACTCACGAGGTCTTAAAGTCGACAGGACTGCTCAAGCTTCCGTAAGATGCATATCAGACGTTGGTATAGTGATGCGAATAGGTTTGAATTCGATCGATAACCTCTTTATTTCAATGAATGCAGCGTTTCGGTGAGATACTTTACAATGTATGGTTTAATGAAAAAAAGATATCACGTTAACTTGCAGGAAATAATATTGTACTGTTTGGTATGATATACAAATTATATGATTTGCGGTGGGGGGCATTTGTTCTTAAAAGGTTGCAATATACAAAAAAGTTGTTTTGGTACTTCTTGCTTTGCTCTTTAGCTTTTTGAAAATAATATTTTATTGTTTGGAATGATATACAGATTAAATGATTTGGAGTGGGAGGCAATTGTTCTTAAAAAGGTTGCAATATACAGAAAGTATTGTTTTACTTTTTGCTTTGCTCTTTAGCTTTTTGAAAGGTTGCCTGCCATGTTAGTTTGCGATGGCGTATATCTTATGAATAAATAAGGAATTCTGAAGATTATTAGAGTTTCTAGACAATCGAGGTAAGGCAAAGAATATCCCTATAATTAAAATGACAGAAATAACAACGATTTCCTAGAATTCTTAATAATTCAAACGTCATGCTCTCGTGTTCAAAATCTTTTGTAAAACGAAGCTCCATGGTATTTGCATAACGACAAAACATTAATCAGTTAAGTCAAGCATTTCTAATAACCATTTTGGAGATTTATTACACACAAGCGGAAGTCTATTGTTCATCCCGCTTTCACTATCGTGTTTAGAATAAGTTTTTCTCCATCAATAAAGCAAACAGGTATGATCGATCTTATCAGTATCGATAATCGAAATATCATTATGTTGATAGTTCGATGTGTGAGATAGGGATCTATGCTTGAACAGTTTGCAGTTCAGATCAAAGATATCAAAAGGGAGCTGAGACTATCACGGAAATATACCCGATATTTTCAAGCATCTTATATCGATCTTTTGAATATATCCAATCGTTTAGTAGTGATCAGGCACTTTGCCTTGGAGAAAAAATGAAAGCTTTCAGACATCGGTATAAACTGATAGGGCGCCATGCCAAGATATGTTACTACAGTTAAATTGATTTTCTTTTTATACAATTCTGTCACATTTAAGCATTTTTTGAGCATTTTTGCAGAGTTCGATAACGCTTTCATTCATATGTCATTAGTTCAGCCTACAACGAGTATCATTTCAATTGAAATTGAACTAAGAATATTTGCTTAACCGCCACTTCAATAATAAGGTTTCATATTTTTTTATCTATGTTTGCTTAATGTTAATCAAGTTCCTTTTACAAGTATAATTTGAATGAAAATCGATATATAATTGGCATTTTCATTTGCAAAACATAAACTTAAAGTCCAAGGTAAACAAATTTCGATACGTTCCTTACATTTAAAATATATTCGTACCATAACATGGAGGAAGCGCTTAATTTCAAACAAAAGACCACATCTTTTCTGCAACTAAATCTGCAACTAATTGCATCTTTGTGATAAAGCACAAAAGTTACCTTTCAGTAGTACAGAATGATTGAAACCTGATAACAGCTCATTAAATATCTCAAGTAACCTTCTCCAATGAATCTATGTGCATGCATGAAGCAGTAATGACCATCTGTATCCATGTTCAATGAAAAAGCCTTGACCATGAACATTTTAAACAAGACTTATCAGTATGTTCCTGCTCCTAATTCTTATCAACACGTTCACCATTCATTTAGCTACACACCAACATGGCTTAGATCTGGTAATCACTTCCACCATAAACTGACAATCGATAGCCTATGTACTATTTCTCTTTTAGGGAAACCAAAGACAAAAGTCAAGTCAATTGTACAATTGCCCGACACCTCGTCCAAATTCCTCTTCAATGCTAACCATTCAATTAGCTACACACCAACATGGCTTAGAAATATGCTAACGTCTCCCACAATGATACTTATGTTTTAGTTTGAAACCTGTCAGCTGACAAGTGATATATACTATTTCTCTATTTGGAAAACCCAAGACAAGACTCAAGTTAATTGTACAATTGCCCAACATCTCGTCCAAAATCCTCCCCAAACGTGAACTATTCAATTAGCTACATACTAACATTGCTTAGATCTGGTAGTCACTCCCAGCATAATATCTATGTTTGAGTTTGACTCCCACATGTCAGCTGACAATCGATATATGTGCTACTTCTCTAATGGAGATACCAAAGACAAAAGGTTAAAGAACAGAATGTATGATTTTATTCAATTTGAACAACCCCCGTCCTAATTCCCCCTAAAACGTTCACCATTCAATTAGCTACACACCAACATGGCTTAGATCTCATAACTTCTCCCAATATAATACCTATGTTTGAAATTGACTCTAATCAATATGTACCATTTCTCAAATGGGGAAACCAAAAACAAAATTTAAAACAACTCTTATCAGCATTTATGATTTAAGTCAATTTGTACAATTAGCTACACACCTACATGGCTTAGATATGATAACTACTCCTAAAATAATACCTCTGTTAAGAGTTTGACTCTTGTCAGCTGACAATCAATATGTATCATTTGGGACACCGAATAAAAAACATTAAACAACACTTATCAGCATGTATGAACTAAATCAATTTGTACATCCCCCAACAACTGGTCCCAATTCTTCCCCAAACGTTCACCATTCAATTAGCTACACACCAACATGGCTTAGATCTCATAACTTCTCCCACAATAATACCTATGTTTGAACCTGACTCCTGTCAGCTGACAATCGATATGTACTATTGGGGACACCAAAGACAAAACTAAAATTATACCCAGCCACCACACAGCGACAGCTCGAAGCGAGTCTTATGTTTAATGGATGATCGTTGTCCTGAAGGCAAGTTCTCACTGGGACTGCTTCGCCTGCTGCTTGCATCAACTGCCTCCAGATCGCTTCACTCTGTACAGAGCTCTGGCCGTGTGATTCTCTAGCGCGCTAACAGTGTTAAACAGTATCGCGCTGTCACTGGACATCAGTTCATCGGTAGACTCGCATCTCCAGGATCTTCTCTCGCCTCTAGTACCACATAGACGGAACTCATCATGGTAAGAATATATCATATAGCTATTATTCTTCTAGTTATTATTGCAATGTATGTTTAACTTTGAATTATGAGTTTTTTATTCTTCTCCTAGTTATGATAGCAATGTATGTACAAATCGAAATTCCAATAGTTTTTTATGTTTCTCCTAGGTTCTTTGGCGATGTATAGTTAACTTTAAAATTCGATGTTTTATATTTTTCCCCTAGTTATTATGGCGATGTATGTTTAACTTTGAAAGTCGATGCTTTTATTCTTCTCCCAGTAATTTGTCAATGAATGTTTTACTTAACAATTAAACAATTTTTCCATCTATTGTCAATGGATCACTGTGAAAATTGATTGGTTATATCAACAAGCTAATTGCATATTGCGTATTGATATTAATGCAATTCATGATTCGATCTGCATTTTTTTTCCAAATTGAATTAACAGTGTTTAATTAGTTTGTCATATGCAAATTGTAATAGTGTTTCATGCAGAGAGCTAGCTAGCGCCTTCGCTGTACCAGAATATTCAGAAGCTCATACTAGTATACTATTTGGTATATCATTCATAATAGAAAACCAAACCACTTATTTCCTTCTTTATACAAATTTATGTAGCTTTAAAATTGAAAATGCTTTTCACTTAAATTTTGATCTTAAACTAAAAATCATTCTTTCACTTCATTCAATACTTACTGGGAATAAGTGAGTGAATGAGTTAATGTTTTACGCCGCTTGGCCAATATTTCAGCCATTCGCGGGGGAATAATTGAAATGACAGGGGAACAATATTTTTGATAAAATTTAACGAAAAACGTTACCAACTTATATTCGTATTTTTGGGTAACAGGTGTTATCCATGACTATACCGTCTACAAGATGACGACAGCTTAACAGACTGTTTAATCTTTAATTATATGGGGTCCTCCAATAATCCTTTCTTATCTGGTTATTTGTTGAATCTTTCCGTAACGATTTCATCACCGTACCTGAAACCAGATCTTAGTTACTCTCTCACATCGATACTCGAAACTATCATTCTTGAACACGATCTCAAGACTATAGTGAGTGAGTTAGTTATTGTTTAACGCCGCTTTAGCAATATTTCAGCCATTAGCGGCTCTCTCTTAACTGTCATTATTTAACACAATTTCAAGACTAGATTGAGTGAGTTATGTTTCAACTCCGCTTGAGCAATATTTCAGGCATTAGCGGCTCCCAAGACTAGATTAACAATGAGTGGACGTCGTAATTATGAGTTTTGATGACTTGGTTCTGTGAATAATAATCATAGTTCTTGTCAAAAAACGCCAGCTTTCTATGAGACTGTGGAAGCGTAGCCTAATCCTAGTTTCCCTATGAGACACTATGGCGAATTGTAACAAATGAGGTGTTTGTCATGCAGGAAATCTGAAAGTTCTTTTATCAATGTTAAGACCAATTTGCACAGAGCTTCCTAAGACTGGTGTGATCGTAACTCCCTTGTTGTAACTATGGGCTTTATGAAAATATGGGATTACACATTTCTAGCTTTATAAATGAATGCACAAGAACTTACGTTGGCGTTGTCATGATGAAGAAGTAAGCGAGTATGGTGACACCTTGTCTAACTCACTTGTTGTAACTATGGGCTGTAACATATGAAAATATGGACTATGACATTTCTAGCTTTATCCTTTATACATGAATTCAGGGAACTCACAATTGCGTTATCATGATGAAGAAGTAAGCGAGTATGGGGACACCTTGTCTAACTCTCTTGTTGTGAATATGGATTTTATGAAAATATGAGCTTGGACATTTCTGACTTTATCCTTTATTAATGAATGCACAGGAACTCACAATTGCGTTATCATGATGAAGGAGTAAGCGAGTGTGGGGACACCTTGTGTAACTATCTTGTTGTAACTTAGATTTATGAAAATATGGACTAAGACATTTCTAGCTTTATCCTTTATAAATGAATGCAGGGAACTCACAGTGGAGTTGTCATGACGAAGAAGTAAGCAAGTATGGGGACACCTTGTGTAACTCTCTTGTTGTAAATATGGGCTTTATGAAAATAACGGCTTAAACGTTGTTAGTTGGAGTTTAACGTCTTCTTTCACCATAAGGTGATGTCGCCGATGGCTTAGACGTTTCTAGCTTTATCCTTTATAAATGAATGCGCAAGGACTCACAGTGGCGTTGTCATGACGAAGAAGAAAGCGCGTAACGGCACACCTTGTAGGAGCCAATCACAAATGTGATACCGAAGTGTTCGCTTCCATATGAAATCGAATGATTAATGCCTTACATAAAGTTTAACGTTTTAAACGTCAGATCTGATAAGAAAGCCTCTCTATGTAACGAGGCAAGAGATAAAGCTCTATTATTCATGAGGGAACTTACGGATATATTGGGGTTTTGCATCTTTTAATTACTATCTTGAGTTTTATGGCTCTGTGGGCGATAGATGCAGGCGATAACCTTCACATTTTGTATGCAGAACTTAGCGGCTCTTCAGATAACAGTACATTTCTTATAGCATGGTTTGTGTTACACTCACGTCATCTGCCAATTAAGAACGTAGCGAAACCAATGTTAGATTCTTAATAGTTTTCATATTTTACTAATAAATTGATTATAGTCAATCAATCTTTTTTTTCACTGAAAGAGGCCCCAGGCCTACAGTGCATATTATAAACAAGCACTAGGCAAAGTGTACATTCTTTCTACGTTAAAGGGGCAGTAGCATTTTTTATGATGATTTTATATTTTGAAATTTTTACTGATAATTGTAAGTTAATGCTTAATGTATTATTTTGACAGTGTCAAAAATCTTATTACACAAGCCAATCATCCATAGTAAGAGGACAAAGTATGAAGATTCTCATAAAATCCATTGGCCGCCATTTTATGTGAACACCTTTAATTCATTTTGTGTAAGAAAAAGGAGACGCATGGCTAAATTTGACCTTATATATTTGAATTATTACTGCTCCATTTAGTTTAAATACATTGTCTTTCAATTAGAACCATTAATTTTTGTTTCCCTGACATCACCATATATTCCATCTAAAAACGTGCTACTGCCCCTGTAAAGGCATGGTACAGATCCATTATAGATTTTCGACATATTGCTGGAACATTTAGTAATGATTTAAATTTATTGATATTTTGATTCGTAAAGTATTTTTTTCTTTTTACTGATGTCTCAAGTCGAGGTTAGCTGGACAGGCACATAGAAAATCTACAGTTTCATTTAAATTACACGTTTTACATGATCTATGATTTATCTTTCTAAACCAATATACCAACAGCTTTCAATTAATAAGTCATGAGATGAGTAGCGAAATCTTGAAAGCGAAATTCTAAATTTCCTAACATTCCTTGATGATGAATACGTTTCGTTGCATAATGATTGTTTAAATATTCTGAAATAGAAACAATTATTTGAAACTGATAATTTGTAGAGACTTATCTATTGCAATCGTTGTTCAGTAAATTCGATTGGTAATCTATACATTGTTCTAACCATACATTACAAAATCCTATTGAACATACAATCTAACATCTCAATACCCAATTCTTTTTTCGATTTTTATCATACAACATGTCATCATCATATTTATCATCATATCATTACTTTTTGTCGGTAATCTATAAGATAGCATATTCAATATGATAACCAACCCACTGAACTGTGGATTTCTATCAAATGTATTTAATCTATTTTTGTTAGTTTTATATAAGATGTATTTCACTAGAATTCTGATTATTATTTTTAATATGATAAGACTATCTATCGAATAGCATCTGCATAAAACCATTACCAGAGTTATGTTTTATGAAATTGTTCAAGTATGAGCGACCTTTTAAGAGAAACTGAGTTCGGAAATCTTTATTTAAATTTATAAATGAAGGGATTTGGTAATAAGGAGGAGAGTAAGAGTCAGTAATGACAATATAATATCTTTTTTTCTTTATTATTTTTAAAAAATATATAGTATCGTGAGTTTGAAATTCAGGTCTTGCAATTGTTTGTCTAAACGCAGTCACTGCTCATCGTATTCAGTCACCCGGAACCGACCAACAGATTGATGGGAACATAATCAATACCTGTATCGAACTGTGACAGCAAACCCTATCGATCCTTTCAATAATTAGCAAGCCAGGTACCACGGCTTGTCGTGTTATGGTGCAATCGTCATTAACTTAGCAACGGAACTAAACGCTAAGGCCAATCCTTGCATGAGAGTGTTTCCAGTTACATGTAAGCTGTTTAAAAGCAATTAGCCGTCCGCAGGTTGGTTCACTACGGTTAACTAATGTCATCTTCTTTACTGACGGTACAGTCGCTGATGGCTGCAGAACTGCCCAAGAGGGGCTAAACTCACTCACTCACTCACTGACGGTACAGTGGATTGCTTTGCCTCATCGTCGGCGAACCGAAAAACAATCTGAACAAAGACAACAAAACTATAGCGATATGGATCACATTAGCGTAGAGGTTAGCATGTTGGCATCTGACCCGGGTCCGAATCTCGGTGGAGACACCAGACATTTGTAACCTTGGTCTTGATGTGTCCTTGGGCAAGACACTTCATCCACATTGTACTCAGTCTACCCAGTTGTTCGAATGGGTACCTGAATTTTGGACGTCCGAATAGCTGCTTGAAATAGATTCTTTCAGGGTAATAATTGTGAGTAAAGCAGAATATTGTAGTGGTTAGCTTGCTGGCATGCTGTCCCGGGTTCGAATCCCGGTGGAGACACCAAACATGTGTAATCTTTGTCTCACGCTGTGATGTGTCCTTGGGCAAGACACCCCATCCACATTGTACTCAGTCTACCCAGTTGTTCGAATGGGTACCTTAATATTGTACGTACGAATATCTGCTGAAAGTAAATTCCTAATATTATAATTTTGAGTAGCGCCTTGATCATGACCACGCCTTGGAACAGTGAACGATATAGATATCCACTTCATTCATAAGTATTATTTATTATACAGAGGTAAAGCTATTTAATAAATACCGTGAAATAACTCGTCCAAGTCGATCATCTTGTGGTATTATTATAAGTATATACTACCGACAGAAAATAAGGGAACTTGAACGCAGCTAATTATATAAGGTTAGGTGGACGTGTAGCTTAAAGAGGCAGTAGCACGTTTTTTGACAATTTTATATTTTCAATTTTTCACTGATAATTGGACCGTAATGCTAAATGTATTACTTTGATAGTGTCAAAAATCTCATTACACAAGCCAATCATCCATAGTGAGAGGACAAAGTATGAAGATTCACATAAAATGCATTGGCAGCCATTTTTGTGTGAACACCTTTAACTTATTTTGTGTAAGAAAAGGAATCGCATGACTTAACTTTTCATAATAATTTTGATTTATTACTGCTTTATTGAGTTTAGATACATTGTCTTAAGATTGGAACCATTTATTTTCATTTTCCTGACATCACCTAACATGTATATTCTCCCTAAAAACGTGCTACTGCCCCTTTAACGCATTGCTTAAGTACGATAAAATTTCACAAACTACTTTAAAAGTATGTGGTTCACATGTACGTTTACGCTTATCTGTGTACACTTACTGGAAAACTCACAATTACTAAAGCACTTGAGATGAACGAACACTGATATCGCCTGAGAAAGTACCTTAAATAATTGCCAAATTGAGAATTGTGGGTACACAATACGGAAGAACACCAGTGTGGAAAGTTGCACAATCGTTCGGTAGATTAAAAACATTAATCAGTCGCACTTGGGGTAAATTCAATAAAACGGTCGCTGTTGACCAAAATTCCCATACCAATTATAACCCGATGCTATATAGGTTTAAATCAGCATTATATGGTCTTACTGGGTTCTTGTATAACAAGTCGCGACAATTTTCAATCTCACTTTGCTCTCAAAAGATTAAGCTGACATCTGAAGTTGTTTTACATTCACAGTGACTCACTGTGATGTGTTACATTATATATATATATACACTTTTCTAATCTGTAGTATATTTGTTTTGATTCTGGATAATATTGTTAGGAAATCCAATTCGTTTTAGGTACAAAATCTTATCAAATTGCAAATAAAGTATTTTTAAACGTGAAACGAAAAGCAGTTGCTCGCCAATTGAAAATTGGAACGTTGTGAAATTCAGATAATATGACAGAATTATGATGGTAATGTTTGATAGGTCACATAACTAATATGAAATCCATTGGGATGATTACTTCCATGTATGAGCATGAATGAGACACATGCTTACTCCATTAAAAAGGTAATATATATAAATTTAATATATATTTGGCGCTTCGATAAACGTGACATCAGCCTATATAGTATATGGACACGTTTAACAGCAAAAAATTATTTTTTCAATCACAATGCAAATCAACTTTTACAAAGAAAGTTTACAGGATTGATTTTTATAAAAACGTGTTCATATCTCGAATAAGCGAAGGTGGTAAAACATCGGGTTGAACTTAAAGAAAGACTGTATATGTCAATCGTTACAGCTAAGCTATAATGATGACTATTTAATTCAATGAAATGTCAAAGTATTGATTTTACATATACAGACGTAATTTCCTCAATATATTCAAATAGAAGAGTGAAAAGTATAGGTCCAAGTACAGAGCCTTGATTAACACCATACTTAAAGAGACACAGAGTAAGTTGATAGGATCACATATGTCAAATTTTGAAATCGATGTTATTACATCGGGAACCACTAACTGTTACTGAAAATAACAAGTTAAAGGTCAATCAGTTCATTAGAGCACAATTAGTCACTTGTGAAAATTTGTGTCTGAAAAAAAGTAGTCCTTTTAAATGCGAATTGCAAATATTTGTCATTACCTATATAATAAATACAAATCTATCTATCTACAAATATAGAATATCAGTGAATGCTAGTTGGAATCCGAAGGAAACAATAAAAAGACGACTGATAATATAGTTACTACGTGATCACGTCTCCAGAGATAAATGCCATTTAGATCATGAACAAATGTAACATTGTCATATTTGGATCACACTTTCTACAATAGTACAAGTTCTTGCACTTTTCGGGCCGAGTCACATGCGGGATTCGATCCCACACCGTCACGCCCGGTTTGCCGTTCACAGATGGTGAGTTGGTTGGCTGCTGGTATGGTCGTTGCTGGCGGTGTTGCCTGACTCTGAGGTGTGGGTTCGAATCTTGCATGGGACTTGGCCCGAAAAAGTACAAGAACCTGTACTATTGAAGATAGTGTGATCCCAAATATAACAATGTTACAGGTCACAAGTTATTATATCTAACCGCAATGAGAATCCTTCTTCAGGCTTCTACTGGATATTTCTTAATCAATAATATAAATAAGTTCTGAATATATTCATGTTACTTGTCTGGTACAGAGAGTGCAACCAACTTCTTTTATTTGCTTAATCTTCTCTTTTAAATGAAGAAGATGCTGATTTAAATTGTAAATTCTTTCATTTGTACTGATGCTTAAGGTCGTGAGTAACAACCAAGTTTTCACAATCAGAAAAAAATCATCCGTACAATTTCTAAAGAGAAAAGGGTAACGTAACGAATGGTATTTGATATCAGCTATAAACTGAAATGTATCATGTACATTTAGCAAAGTAATCGGATCCAAATAGGCAATAAATGAAATTTCTTCTTATAAATTATCATCTTATGTATTTTATATTGAAAATATGAAACCTATACGCTATGTGTATTTTAGACATATAATACTTAAAACCAATATAATGATCGCTGTTAAAATCAGATTAAGCGAATTAAATTTGGATATGTTTCCATTAGCGAAAAGCTAAAAATATTAATCTTATTTACACGTATCTACGAAACGATGTTCCTATCGTAAAGCTATAAAATTCGCCGAATGTTAATTTGCATGTAACACGAGTTATATTTAACAGCATGATGCAAATGATAAATTCATAATTGTAAATTATGCATGGTAAAGAAAGTAATTACGGATATATATATAATTATGAGAAAATCAATGTATACTAATGCTTCATATTAATGCAAAAAGATAAAATTACAACATTATCACTGAAAACTAAGATACAAAGTATTTCGCGCGAATTATCATATTAAATCAATAAACAATAAAACGTCTGTGTTTTTTCTTTATATGGCTGTGTCGAGCGGTAGGTCACATATTCGGCCCGGGTTCGATTCCAACTGATGAATATAATGCTCAAATCGATATTTACTTTGTACTTGTCAATTCTTAAATTATCGGTTAAGTAATGAAATTAACATAGTATTATTATATCGCACAGGTGTGTAATGAGCTCTATAGAAATAGCATTCCGAGTTCATTATAATAACACTAATGGCAATATGTCACCGTTATTTATGGGACACATCAGGTGTTTACAAGAGACACCTGCCCACATCATATTGCATATCCTCTCCACCTGTGTCGCAGTATTACTATACCAACCGGCGCCAGTCTTTTACTTTTAGTACTCAAAGTGGATCATTGAGCCTGAATGATCCAATAACTCATGTTCGTATTGAACTGAATGTCAATATATGTTCGACATATGGCAATGACTGTTATTGTTATTTGAATAATAGTCTTAAATGAACCAACATATTTTCGTTAGAATGACTCGTAGATACGATAAACTAAGCGTAACATGTGATATTGATGTGACAATTTCAACAATCTTGATCAAACTTAAGGGGCAGTAGCACGTTTTTTGAAAATTTTATATTTAAACTTTTCCACTGATAATTGTAAGTTAATGCTAAATGTATTATCTTGACAGTGTCGAAACTCGCATTACAAAAACCAATCATCCATACTCAGAGAACAAAGTATGAAGATTCACTTAAAATCCATTGGCGGCCATTTTATGTGAACACCTTTAATTCAGTTTTTGTTAGAAAAAGGCATTACATGGTTAAACTTTACATTATATATTTGAATTATGACTGCTTCATTTAGTTTGAATACATTGTTTTTCAATTGGAACCATCAATTTTCATTTTCCTGACATCACCTTATATTCCCCCCTAACAACGTGCTACTGCCCCTTTAAAGTAACAACGCCAAACCGCTACCTATCTGAGACATAGATCCAGAAAGTGAACTTCGTATTGCATTTAATGACAATTGAGTTGTATTCAGAAATTAAATGCAATAGCCATACTTGAAAGAACAACTTAGCTACGAAGAAGCGTACGTAAAACAGGTTTATAATATGCTGCAAGGAGCAATTACGAATAACTAGTTTCGTTTCTTTCGTTCCAATAGTCCATTACAGACATTTGAGATTATGTATGTACACAGATTAAGTTCAAATACAAAAATTGATGGATCATAAGTGCTGTTTAAAGTGACCTGTAAGTGTTAAATTCATGGGAGTGTAAACATTTGGTAACCATTCCTCTGCAAATCGTGTTAATGTACTATTCCTTAACAACGTACAGCTGCATACCTTAAGTTTGTGCACTTACCAGTGCAAATACCATGTAATTTGGAATGTCTTTGAAGCATCCTAGCAACGAAACGGTAGGCTATATGATGAAATTCACTACATGAGTTGAGAGTCATTTTGCATTAACATATCCGTATGTCATACCTAACAGTTATCCGCAGCAATTATGACAATTATGTCAAAATGTTGAAAACATTATTTTTTATATTTCTCTACGAAAATCCTTAATAAGTGGACAACAGCGTTTGGCCTAAGTCATATTTGTTCCTTTGCATTAAATCAATGTCAATGTGCTGAGATTGTTCCCAGAGAGTCTATATGGAGTATTTTCATCGAAATTGAAGAAAATCGGAACTTCAAAAATATGACTCAATCTCTTTTTTAACTATGCCAAATTTCGAAATTATTTGCAGTTGACCAGATGATATGGTTTGAGAATGGTTATTTTACACCTGGACAATTGATGATCGTTTTTCAGTGCTGCTAGAGGCATGCTATTGAAGTCCAAACGAAACCAAGGTTACATGATATTTGCACTAATTAAGATACGCTAGCAAGTGAACAAACTTATGGTACGCAGCTGTATACCACAACTTGATCTAATGACTGAGAAACTACCCACACTCCTTGTTCAAGACAAGTCTCTAAAGTCTCGTTATATATCTGATGGATGAGATAGAGAAATTATGTTGACAATATCGAATCAATTAATACGAAATGCCTACCAAGGGGGAATAGAATTGTCCTCGCCCAAAGGAACTGGACTTACTAGGAGTAGAAACTAAACACCTAACTAAATTAGTACCTTGCTTGTAAATGAATAATATGAATAGACTCATTAATTCGTAAGCATCTGGTACTCGGCTTGAGTACAACACTGAACGCCGTTGTTGCATTGAGCAGAGACGAATGGAGATGTGCAGCGAGTAGATGTGATGACGTTTAAATGTGTGGTCACATTTATAAGTGCCCAATTTTTAAAAAAAATTCATATTTTTAAAATATCTTGGAATCTACCAAGGGGGAATAGAATTGTCCTCTCCCAAAGGAACTGGACTTACTAGGAGTAGAAACTAAACACCTAACTAAATTAGTACCTTGCTTGTAAATGAATAATATGAATAGAATCATTAATTCGTAAGCATCTGGTTCTCGGCTTGAGTACAACACTGAACGCCGTTGCCGCAGTGAGTATAGACGAATGGAGATGTGCAGCGAGTAGATGTGATGACGTTTAAATGTGAAGTCACATTTATAAGTACCCAATTTAAAAAAACATTATTGATATTTTAAAAATATCTTGGAATCTACCAAGGGGGAATAGAATTGTCCTCGCCCAAAGGAACTGGACTTACTGGGAGTAGGAACTAAACACCTAACTAAATTAGTACCTTGCTTGTAAATGAATAATATGAATAGAATCATTAAGTCGTAAACATCTGGTACTCGGCTTGAGTACAACACTGAACGCCGTTGCCGCAGTGAGTATAGAGACGAATTTATCTTGTGATGACTTTCAAAATGTGTGGTCATTTTAAAGGGATAGTAGCCCGTTTTTAGAAAAAAAATTATATTTTCAATTTCTCACAGATGATGATACGTTAATACTGAATACATTAATTTTATAGTGTCAAAACTCTCGGTACACAAACCAATCATCCATAGACAAGAAATTATAAAGATTCACATAAAGTCCATTGGCGGCTATTTTGGTGTGAAGACCCTTATTCATTTTCTGTAAGAAAATGAATCGGATGGCTGCACTTTACATTATATAGTTGAAGTATTACTGCTTCATTTATTTTCATTTCCTAACATCACTTACTGCCCCTTTAAAAGTACTCAATTTTCAATTTCAAAACATTTTACAAATCTCTTGACTGATTGAAGTTCGTAAACTGGTTGGTAGAACTCTTACTTGTCTAAAAACAAGAAAATATATTTGTAACCGTGCTGAATAACGACTTACTAACCTAAGTCCTACCCAGTGGTTCTTTGATTCAATCTTTTCATTTAACTCCCATGTTATATCCGATGAACGAATTATAATCATATGTGTTTTATCGCGGTCCTGGGCATTTCCGGTTAATGTCAGTGCTTAGGTAATAGATGTGTTATTTGAGATGTTGCATATATTACAATCATAGGAACAGTAAAACCGGCCAAACCCGCAGGAAAAAGTCAAAACTTATACAACATATTTGCTTATCCAATCTCAGTTCCGTTACAAAATATAGGAAGAAACTAGTTGAAAATAGTCATTACAGATCCAATTATCTTATTATCAAGTCTATGCATGACGAGTTCCGACTGTATATCCGATATACAACGTGTACAGCCACTAGGCGCTGGAGAGAACTGGTTGTTCAAATAAACGTGTCGTGTGAACTAAGAGGAATCTTATGGCATGTTATTTTGCGCCGGAACTTTATATTAATACTTTCTATGGGATACAATATGGTTATTCATAAAACGAATACAGAACTCCCATATGTCTTATGTGAGTGGAAAATGGAAATTATTTAGCTCAGGTATCATTAAACTAGCAACTTATCTTAGAAAAACGATGTAGAAGTAAATAAATAAATGAAATTCTATTTAAACAGTCAATTATGCAAACTTATGAAAGGCTAATCCACCGAGAAGTCATTAAAATAGCTTGGTAAGTAAGTCACCCACTCCACATGTATGTGGGGCAACGGTTCTCTTTATAAGCGCGTGTACTGTTTATTTAGTGAATGGTTGAGGAAAGTAGGTTGTTTATGATTAAGATGAGTAATGTGACCCGGACTATCAACTAATCAAAATGCTCAGAAAGGTTTATTCAAATATAATCTTGAACTGGGAAGATCGAATCAATTATTGAATTGATTAGTTAGCATTTTCCCCAGGAATCTATTCATAAAATTTAATACGTAATTGTTAAAATAACAAGTAAATATGCGTCTCAATGACCGTTTAAATCCAATCGAACTTTAAGAAACATAAACAACTTATGCCTATATCATGTTGACATTTCAGAATCATTTTAGTAATGTAAATGCTAGATAAAAGCTATGGAAATTTCTCGACATTCTACTATATATAACTAATTATGAAAACCTTATGGAGATATAGGAACTTTCTAATAATACTAAAACTAAAAACCCTATTGATAATGCAGGACTTTCAAAATGATATAAAGAGGAACCATTTGAAATCATAATAAAATGACTGAAAAATAGGAACTGTTTTGAGCCATTCTAATGGTGAAACGTTGATGTCAAGACCCTATAAAACTCAAACCATTATCATAAAAATGAAATATTCGCTTAAGATACACGACAGCAATGCATTTCTATTGAAAACGCAACACCAACTCTATAACAAACAAAACAAGTTCAACACTATAGAATTCCCATGGGAGCATAACAAAACCATTAAACCTTTTGCCTTCAGGCTCAATGAAGTTTTATTGTTAGAAGATTGATTCGGGACAACAAATTGTTCTGTAGTTTTGTTGAAAACAACAGGCACACAGAATGTGATCAAATATTCGCATTAAGTCAAGTCCTGTGGTAGACGATCACAAAAGAGGCTTCTCCTTTAAATGATCGATAGGCTTCACATCATGGTATACAATGCAGACATATGCGGTCAAGTTCGTCTGATGTGTATCGTTCACGATTGTTAACGAGCTATCATTCGAACGCTCTATTGTCACACCATAGTCTGCTTATAATCAATCTTCCCTCTGAGACTGTGTTCTATGTTTATATATCACATGTAGTTTTACCATGTCTACACTCAGGGGCAAAAGAAACGATACCACATAAAATGCATGATAAGTTTATCTACGAGTGATAGTTACGGTTAAAACAAGGTTATTTCGTGTCTTCAAGAGCTAACTGAACTAAGTTAACAAATTTAAAACTATATCTGTTAACGCTTTTGAACAATACGCCTTCAAAAACGTCGTTTAAAAGTCTAGACGAGATAGGATCGTAAAATGGCCCTTTTGTTTGTTTTAAACCAACTTACAGACAAAATGCATCTACAAATTTAGGTTTTGGTATGTTGATAACATCTTTAATTTTTCAAATTTATAAATTTTATATTTTTACTTTTTCGAATTCCAAAGAATATTACCAAAAATAACATTTAAAAAGCTGTTTTAGGACCCCCCGTGTATTTGAACAGTTATACAATTATAAGTATCATACTTTGATGTTTGAAATCGTGAGTACTTATTCACAACTGATGTGCCTGTCAAAGGGGTTCGTAGTCGCATTTCATTTACAACAGATATCGTTTATTTTGCCCCCGAGTGTATCATAATGTACAGTATACAGTGTTTTGTTTAGCTTGTCACACCACGATAGTGGCAGACCCTCATGAACGGATCAATATAAACACAAACCACACAAGGTTTACTTGTATGTGAAAGTTCTTATATCAATACTTCAAGACTCACAAACATTTTATAACACAAAGTACCAGTTATACTATTAATGTAGTTTGATAACATAGGGTGGGGGAAGCAGTTGTATATATATGAAATATATAACTATATAACTATATATATAACTCGGCTCATTTAATACATAACGATGAGAGAAATAGTTCATAATTTAATTGGCATTCTAAAATATTATTTTATACAATTTTGTTTACATTTTTGTTACATTTTGGCTTATAAAATTACTGCAATAGTTCATGTAGTCACCAATGTTAAACCATGCCGATTTATAGTGTAATTATGTTATTTCCTCAATCTGAAATGGATCAATATAAACACAAACCACACAAGGGTTTAGAAGTGTGTACCAGTTCTTATGCCAACACATTCCACACTCATAAACATTCTATAACAAAATCTATCATATTTTTTTAATACAGTGAGCTATGGCGTGAGGGAACAAACGTATATAATAACTTGCCAGGGCTGAATATTGCACCAAATTTTGTATTGCAATATATTGCGATATAAAGATTATGTATTGCAAAAACATTATAAGTTATTGAATGAACTCTAGAATCAGCTTATTAAACATTTTGTTTGAACATAAAGTTTTCAAAAATTTCTTTTAGATATTTCAGATCCTTCGAAAAGTAGGCTTCTTCTCTATAAGATAAAATTTGCAAGTAAATGTTTCTTAGATTGATTAACTAACATTTGTTTAACAACCCAATACATGTTGTTGCTCACCGAAAGAATTTTATTTCACGTTTCCCATGTTACCAATGTGCCGTAAACAATATATTTGAATAAATTTGTATTGCACAATCTGTATTGCTATATATAGGTATTGCGCTGATGTTGAACAACCCTAATAAAAAAGCTTATTCAATACATAACGGTGAATGGAAAAGACCATATTTTGATGGACATTCTAAATTTACACTTTTTTCTTTTAGCATCATAAAACCAATAGACCAATTAGCTTCATTTGTGCTTATACAATTTCGTAAATTGTATAATGTAATCACCCAATGTTAATTCTTCGAGTTTCATTCAGTGCGTATAAACAGAATTCTTACGTACTACTGAGCCATATGTGTAATGTGTAATTGCGTTATTTACTTAGTCTGCACTTATTTCAGTTTAGTGTATAAATCTTATTGTATGTCAGATTTTAACCGATTATGCCCGGCCCGACCTCAGGGGAGATGCAATCAAGTTATTGAAGTTTTTCTAATTGATGCACCGAATAGCGTCTGTACAATGTTAACAGGATGCAAAACGTTTCGAAATTGTCAATATAAATTCACAAACCAAGAATCTTTTTATACGACCCTACATTAAGAAAAAGCATCTTTTGTTATGCTAACGTTATTACTGCTTTCACATATGTAACCACAAAAGGTTCGTGGAAATAAAAATCAATATTTTCAGCATTGTAGGTGCCGTGTTGTTACCACTGGGTGAAAACTGACATCGTATTTGGCTTCCTGTCAATTGTCTACTTGCTCAGAGTTCCACACAGTACAGAGTATATTGACCGAGTTTACTTTCTCCCATGTGTCTTCTGTCAGGGCAACAACGCCCGTTATTGGACATATTGTAGGCATCACATGATGCGATTTCAAGTAGTCATCGTTTTAATTAAACCGAACACAACCTTTCTACTAGGACCATTAAAGGGGAAGTAGCACGGGTTTTTTTTGTAAATTAAAAATTTTCACTTATAATTTTACGTAAATGCTACATGATTTGTTGATGGGTCAAAAATCTCATTACACAAACCAATCACCCAGAAAACAAAATTTAAAGATGCATATAAAGTCCATTGGCAGCCATTTTTGTGTGAACACCTTTAATTTATTTTGCGTGAGAAAATGGATTCGCATGGCTGATCTTAACTTTATATATTTAATTTAATACCGCTTCATTTAGCTTAAGTACATAATCTTTCAATTGGAACCATTTATTTTGATTTTCCTGACATTATATTCCCCGTAAAATGTGCTACTGCCCCTTTAAAGTAAAAAATCTTTAATTGAGTTTTACGTATCTTTGTATTTCAATGTTGTTTATTTGCTATTGGTATACATATATTTGAACGTTTTGACATTTTCTTATAGTTTCAATTCCTCTAACAGATTTCTTTCTGTTTCAGTGTGAAGTGAGTGAAAAACTTATGAAGGGTAAGTTCTCATTATGGCTACTAACGACAAAATTTATTGGAAGTGTTATTGACATACTTAATAAGGACTAAAGTTTTCCCCTTTGAAATAATGCTGTTAATTTATTTGAGTTGATTTTTTTGTTGTAAATATGTAATGACTTTCAATTAATGTATAAAACATTGTGAACGTAATGAGATTATGATGAAAGATAAATTTATCTTTTCAAATTTATAATTTATTATCCTCTATGCAGGAATGCATAAATATTCAAAAGTTATGATGCACTTGTATAAGCACTCTTTTATAAGTAAATCTTACGTAAAGAAATGAAAAAAAAATGGCTAAAGAAAATATGTAAGGGATATTCTAAATTTAGGATTTAGGACTCATTAGGTGGTCAATATTAAAATGTACGTATCACAATTTCAAAATTTTCAAACATCCATAATTCTTTATGTACAATATACATACATGATTAATCAACTAAATAACGTTCAACCGAGATATTATGTCCGATTCCAAAAATCATTAATATTTCACACTTGCAGTAATATTTCCTACTGTTTGTGCAGTGATCCAAAGTTGAAGTAAGATTTCCCTGTTTGTGAAGTAATCTAAACTTGAAGTAAGAATTCCCTGTTTGTGCAGTGAACATAATGTAAGTAGGATTTCCCTGTTTGTGTAGTGAACAAAAGTGAAGTAAGATTTTCCTACTATTTGTGCAAGGATCAAAACTAGATGTAAGATTTCCCCGTTTGTGCAGTGAACAAATTTGAAGTAAGATTTCCCCGTTTGTGCAGTCATCCAAACGTGAAGTAAGATTTTCCTACTATTTGTGCAAGGATCAAAACTAGATGTAAGATTTCCCTGTTTGTGGAGTGAACCAAACTTGAAGTAAGATTTCCCTGTTTGTGCAGTGATCCACGCGGCCTTCAACAACTATGATGCCGACAACGACGGGGAGGTAACTGCTGAGGAACTCGTGGCCGCCATGGCCAAGCTGAATCGGACAATCACTATCAGGGCTGCAGAGAATATGATCAGACAGTATGATGATGATAGTGAGTATATGTAATCTCATTGAAATTACATCTGTTTCGGTTGTTTTATTTCGCTTCGTTTTATTTCCGTTTCGTTTTGCATCTTTTTGTTTATCTTCTGCAAGCTATTTAAGATCAGTGACATCTTCGAAAATAAGTTTAGAACGTGGAATTCCATACAATAAAGAAGTTGACAAATAGAACTCCTCCCTATACGAATCTAAGGTACGATTTTAAAGGGACAGTAGCACGTTTCTCGACAAATTTATATTTCACTGATAATTGGACGTTTATGCTAAAAGTTTTATTTTGTTAGTGTTAGAAAGCTCATTACACAAAGTAAGAGAGCAAACTATAAAGATTCACATAAAGTCTATTTGCGGCCATTTTAGTGTGACCACCTCTAATTCATTTTGCGTAAGAAAAAGGAATCGCATGGCTGACCTTTACATTATATATTTGATTTATTACTGCATTTAGTTTAAATGCATTGTCTTTCAATGTGAGCCATTTATTTACATTTTTCTGACATCGCCTTATATCCCCCTAAAACGTGCTACTGCCCCTTTAATGAGAGTGATAGAGTGATTTTACAGGTGCTTCGTTTACTGTCACTCAATTGAGGGTAGTTGAACGTCAGTTAGGCAGAAAATGGTTTCTTGTCCTTAGGGTCAGACAAAAACAATACGCGAGTTTTTTTATTCGAAAAATGTTTTATTTAATGCACGCAACAACTTTTTGATATCATTAGAAAAAGTACAAGTTTATATTCATACAAATTATGTTTTACTGTGGACATCATTCCCGATCGAGTCATACAAAAAGACGTTTAGGGATGGAAGTTGTTGCTTCATTTCTTGAGACGCATTATACATGTAAGGCAAGAACGACGCATTAACTGGCGTTGGACTGTGACTGCCGGGTGCAAAATGCCCAAAACCTTTTTTTTAATTTCCGATGTACAATGTATTGTGAGCAATTATTATTATTAAGAAGAACTCGGATATAACGAACTCCAAGAGACCAAAGAATTTAGTTCGCTATATCCTGTGTTCCCTACTCACGTTTGGCCGCCATGCATAGAGCTTTTGACGGGAATCTGCTCGCTATATCCGTTTGCTCGCTATATCTGAGTTCTACCGTGTGCTATATCCGCGTATTCTAATATTGCAGACAGCGGCACCCTGACGATAGACGAGTTCGTCAAGATGATGCAGAAAACAATGAAGTACGCTGGAGTGTTCAAAGCGCTGGACACGGATAAGTCCGGGAAGCTGAGCCAGAGCGAGCTGGTGGCCCACCTCAAGAAGATCAACGTGTCCATGTCAGACGAGGAGATCAAGTGTATGATGATCAGCATGGACAAGGATGGAGACGGAGAAATTGACCAACAGGGTGGGTCATTTTGAATATTCTTGGTAACTTATGAAGAATTAGCTACCTACGGATGTCCCCAAAATTATATTTTACCAATCTTATTCGAATATGATCTATTTGCTACACTGCTCTAGCGTAACGTAATGGGAAAAGATCTCATTTTAATGAGATTGACATCCTTATATGCTAATCTCTGAGATTTGAGTATAATTTGATAGAGTCAAAATCGTGCAAATAGCGACGGCATTTCAAGAGTCATTGTTCTAAAAATTTGCTAAAAAAAAATCAAGACTGCCCAAACGGTTTAGTAACAAGCAAAAAGATAGAAGCAATATTGCATATGCTATACTATGAGAAAAATTAGCAGAGTCCAGGTTGAAATATAATAAAGCAGTTTGAATTGTGAATATTAGTAGTGCAATCATTGCCATAATGTTTTATATACATATACTCAATATTGGTAATAAATATGTGAAATTCATTTTCTCGTTTCAGAGTTCACTGCTTTCTTGAAACACTTAGAGGAAGAAGAGAAAGCGGAACAACAACAATTCTGAGTACATAAACGACGGAGCATACGAAGCAACGAGCTTAACCGAACCCAGCCTAGAATAGTGTTTTCATTGTAGAATTCTATGTAGGTCTTCTTCTGGTATGAGTTGTTGGGTTCCAGTTCCTCTGTTTGAATACACTTTAATGGTTCATCAGATTTCTTTACTGCACGCTTAAAGCAATATTTCAGCAAGACATGTTGCATTAGTTTTCATCTTAATAAAACTGAGACTTTCAATTTAAAACTTAATTCAGATTTCATGCGAAACAATCTACTTTAATAATGCTGTCTGACTGTGACTAATTAAAAATCTCAAAAATAATAAATAAATTGTTAAAAATTGAAAAATAATTCTTCATGAGTTGCAAATACATTTTTAAAATGTTATTTTATTCAATCCATTTAAGGAGATTCTTAAATATTTAGTCAACATAAATACTAAACAAGAAGTCACATATTGTTGTTTCATCATTTGTTATCATCATTTTTAATAAAATGTAACAACTGTATCTGATTGATAATGAGAAAACTTTACTTGTTTGTAAATGAAGTATAAAAGGCTTACTGCTGTATTCACATTGTTAATAATAATCATTCCATCAGAATATACGAGTAAATGACAGTTCCATGCTGGTGACATTCCATTGTATGTTTTCTAAATAAAAATCTTATTAACTTACCCTGTGGTCCGTTTTTCAGTTCTTTTTCGAATTAAATGTTGTTGTGTCTTTTCTAAAGAGTCACTCCGGGATTTTTCATTATACATTGTGTTGTTTTGATACGATCGTAAACGACTTTATTTGTTATATAAATAAAAAAAATCTCACACATTTATTCTAAAATGGTCATTTGATGATACATAGGTGTTTTGATTAAAATATAATTATAGCAGTCACATATGATCGCGGAAGGCAGATTCTCACGCCCAAGTTACATGGAAACCAATTATATAACTTACAAAGAAGTATCAACTTGTAAACGTCGTTCTGATTGCTTTCGACAAGTTTACAAAAATACGTTTGTCTGATTGATGCGAGTCATTGTCCGGTTTTCGATCATAATCACAAATTAAAACAAACTGTCACTGTACATCATCGATTAGCTTTAAAATGATATATTCTAGCAACAGTCGATACTTCTGGATCAAATTACACTATTTATAAAGTTTGTTATTTACCACCAACAACTCACGGAGTGGTTCTTTGATGTAGCCACCGACTCAAGCTATATCGAGGTGCTCATAAGTGCTTTAAAGAGGAAGTGAGAAAGAGGAGATAGACACAGAATATGGGGGGAAATAACTATATATCAGATGATTATTTCATATCCTCTCCCCATTACAAAGTAAGAACTGAAATCCTGTTTGTGCACAGAGCGCCACTGCAAGAGAGTTTCTATCGAGCGTCAAGCACGACAACATCTCCCATCATTTAAAGGGACAGTCCTAACGGGGTATTTTTTGTGGAAACAACATTCAAGAGGACGTAGTGATGCATCCTATTCTTTGTAAAAATTGCTTATTATAGAACAACTATATTTTTATGAAATGCTACCCTCACTTATATATGGAAATAAGTGTGAAATAATAATACTATAATCATATATAAGTATATAAGTGTAAGTATATATATAAGGCCGGAAAGTACTTTTGATTTTTTTCCACAGAAAAACCCTGATAGGACTGTCCCTTTAATGTATTGTTGTACGCGACCAGGAATCGAACCCAAGCCCTCCCGCGCTCTGAGTCGACGCTCTACTTGATATACGTTTACATAAGGGGTGACTATTGACCCAAAAGGGACTATTGCGATAGCGATAGTCTATTGTTGGGTATTACATCGAATCCCAGCCCTCCCCGGCTCTGAGTCGACGCTCTACTTACAATACGTTTACTATTACACACAATACATCGAGAAAACGATGTACCATGTCATCACTGTAATGTCTGATAAACAATATACGGACAAATCAACGAGAGAATTGACTCAAATTATACCATCGATCGGAAAGGACAGAACGTCAATCAACGCTACTTTCTCAAGAAAACTTGACTGCACATAAGACATTAAGAATTGGATGATAGAAAAGATCTTGATTTATACGAGGAAAACTGAGATGATTGAAAAAAAACAACAAGACCAAAGTTAACTGTTACTCTCTTGAGATATCACCTTATATTATCGAACCTAGGCCAGGATGCGAGGCATCTTGGTGCACTCAGTGTAGAAAGTCATGTAAGCAAGGTACGCAAAAATGCATATATGAATATTTAAGCACCAGTCAGATACGACACTTAATCAACCAGAAAACCACAGCTACATGTACATGTATGCTTGTCAATGCCAGTGTAATATTCCATCTTGATTCCTCTGATTCTCTGCTTATCGGCCTGCCAAAACAATTCATCTTTAGACTTCTGAATTTTAAAAAACTCTATTGCAAGATCAATCATAAGAAATTAACATCCGATAACGTCACTCAAATAATGAAGGATCTACACTGGCTCAAAGTTAAGGACAGAATAAAGTTTAAAGTGAGGTCTTTGGCATTTATTAATTTCAACTGAAATGCTCACAGCATATAAACCTAAGAGAACTCTTTGTTCCTGCAATCAGTGTCCTTTGAAGCTTACTGCAGCCCGTACATCATTCGGCGAAAGGTGTTTTGAGATCACAGCCCAAAAGTTATGGAACTCTCTCCCTTTTGAAATAAGTGTCTCGGAGTTCGATACATTCAAATCCCTATTATAAACAGTTGTTTAAAGCGTGCTACGAACCATCTATTCCCAGGACAGTCCATTACGAGCACTATTGGGCACTATTGATCATACTGGAAACAAGCGTTCTTAAAGTTTATACATATTGTTATTATTATATGCAAATTGCATATCTCGAATAATTGTGAAATCGTTTTCTTAAGGTTTTGTACGAACTTCAATGCTTACTTTATTCAAACTTTACATTTTGAGTGCATTTGGGTTACAAAAGTATTCTTTATAAGTATCACACAAGGTTTTATGATTTTTAAACCTTGTAGCCAATATCATGTATTAAAACTTCATCATGTAAAACACTGGAAATGCTGCATGATAAGCGTATTTGGACACAGCAGTGAGAAGTTAATTACTCAACTTCAAACGCATTTCAACACGTCTCATTTAAAGAAAAAGATCATTAGATACTCGGTCAAAGTAACGTTAGAAATGCTTGAGTAATGTTTTATATTTTTTGTTATGTATTTTCAACGCAAATAAACCAATATAAATGGAAAGGTTTACCCGAAATATCAGTCTCTCTCTCAGAATCGAATTGATAAAAAATGTTCCTGTTAATATAGTAATTAGAATCAAATTGATGAATATTAAGCCTTGTCGATAAAAAATAGCTATTATTTATCAATTACGTGTCAATAAAATTGATATTATGATAAAACATGTTACGTTTTTCCTCGTTACCTATATATAACTATTCGCGAAACGACAAAAATTGAACCTAGGCACGCGCAGTAACTCTTCCGATTGTGGATAGCAAGATTTCAGGGTCAATGGGCATTATGTAACCTTATGAAACGGTAGTGAAAAATACGGACAATAAGGTTCTGGTTAGGTATTTTAATATAAAAAAAAACAGAATATACATTACACATTCTAAAATTTACATATTTCGTCAGACACACAAAATCATTCAATTTGACTTAAAGATTCAAAAAATTTTAAATCTATATTACCTATGATCGTAAGTTTTATCAAATGAAGAAAATAGTGCCAAATCTAACTGATCATAGAATTTCACTTGACCATCGTATATAAGGGACAGTTATAGATATAAATCATCATGGCATAATCAAGTGTTGCTGAGGAAGTTAAACCGTTTTTGTCAAGAGAAATGTTCCATCGTGTGTTTTAACATGCTAGTGCAACAAACATGCATAAATGGTTGCGCAATGAATGTAAAAAAAAATAAAAAACTATTACATTTCGTTTAACAATTCAATTGAATATCGATGCGTTTGAAAGACTTAATGTAGGTACAAATAAATTCCAAAATGTCTAGTATCTTCTACGCATTCGGTTGAATTTTCAAGGCGAAACATTTTGTTTACACTGACAATGAAAACGACTTTTCCCAGAAACCAGCAGTGGATAAACACATTCACTTCAATATGTATCAATTCTCATCTATGTAAAAACATTCCGCGGTTTGATATCGCATTCATCCGCTGGGAAATAGGAATACAGAGAGCGGAGTTCTAGGGCGTGCCTGAGTGAGTACGAGTCCCTTGTTATTTGGTCTATGTCGCAAATTCTGCCGGGAGTCTTTAACTATGGTGAGTTGATGCCTGATTTTATTTGCTATTTGTGTTTTAAAACCAGAAATAAGGTATTTTTGATAAATTTTAATTTATGATGTTTTGGAAAATATAGTCGATATAACAAAATTGTAATGTTTATATGGTGGAGAACACTTTTTGCAATAGTACAAATATCAAACTTTTCCGTGATGAATCCTGATTCGGTCCACCACCTTTAGTTCAAAAAGTGCAGAATACGTACATTAGTAGATATACACTTGGAGACAAGTCTTGCAACACCTGACTTAAAAAACTTTCGAAATAAACATTTACGATATTTGATTGATTGGGATTTGTTTTTATTGAAATGTTTATTTCAGATTAAACATTTTTAAATCTGTCCGACAGATAGCTATGTTTCATGTCCTCTTGACTGAAATGATTCTTGTGTGAATGCAGTCTGATTAAAATCGACCTAGTTCCGAGGAATAAAACATTCAAAATAATAGCTGCACGGTGATATTGAATCATCTACACTATAGAGGATACCTATCGAAATCAAATGTTCGATTCCCATAGAGTTAATATTTTTAAAATTTTATTCCTCGGAGCTAGGCAGATTTTAACCAGATTGGTGTGAATGCTATTTGAATGAACAAATGTTGCCTGATTCCAATGGATATAAACCGACAGAGTTCGAGTAGCTCGATTGTTCCTCGATATCGGTGAGCTGCAGATGTTTACCTTTAGTAAACATATCTCTGTCACAAAATGAACAATCAATAAGATAACTGAACAACATCCACAATCAATACGATTCATTATTTACGAAGCCTATGGCTTCAACTGTCACTGGAATCATTAGCTATGACAATGTAGACCTTCATGCGGAAACAACACAAGGACCGATACACATTATAAGTCTATAATGAAAGAGTCGAACAGTGAAACGAGAGACAACGAGAGGAAGAACAAAAGGCAGTTTACATTATTTTCAACGTCCAAACAAAAACGCCATGAATAATCGAAGATGTTGAATAGGTGCCGCTCCTATGAATCTCTTAATGTTCTCTCATGAATCGTTGAGTTGAGTTGAGTTGAGTTGAGGTGAAACGGTAAAACGCATGTTGAGGTATTTCACTGATATCTCTGCGGCTTGTATTATTGTACGGGGGGAGGGGCTGTACCAGTATGGTGACTATGTATTGCGATGAACTCTGCGAGTATCGATTAAAACTCTAGCAAACTGTACGTTGAATATTGTACAAATCTTTTTTGCCATGGCTGATACGGGAAGATTTCCAACTCTACTCGCTTCGCCCTTGACATCAAGGGCCACATTTTCTGTGCCAGTAGATCATCCCACTGGGAGAACGTCGAATAATCGAATCAGTAGATAGCTTTTAAACGAACTTCCGCTATCACGTAATCAAGCAGAACGAAGACAGATTTAAAAGAATAGATATTTTATCGTATTAGGTAAACTGTCTCAGATAAACTTATACATCAAAATGACCGCCTATCTTTTTCTAATCACAGGTTTTATAGCAAGGTCGATATTGATTGTTGAAAAGAAATCATTCGTGCAAAACAGTTTCATTCATGCACATGGTGCTCACAGTAATTATAAATAGTGTAAGGTGCTAGTCAGGGCGCTGCTTTGTTTCACA